>CM032058.1:6500768-6942414 GCA_018831715.1 Matsumurasca onukii | reverse complement strand
ACATCTTCAAAGTACCATACCCTTTAATAGCTCAACCGTATAGGCAAAGGTTGCTTTTAGATCTCGCTAAATATTTTTCTTTAGAAAGCAATTCTCACAAAACTATAATTGCGCCATCAGGTTTTGGCCATCAAATCAAGGCAGAAAATTAAAACGTTAACACCAATGGACATTAGTACGTCATCTTTCAATTAACGGTTATGGAGTAAGAAATTACACTCAAAAGCAGCAAAATTCTGTGTGGGCACGAATCTTGCGTTTCCATTTTATGTTTTAATACTTGGAAGATGTCTCACTCATTCATAAAAGGCGTATACCAGTAAATACGCATTTTTCCCACCAAGATCACTATTACTCCGTTGCAAACGTTGTAAGACTTCCATTCATACTTGATAGTAAGATGGAGCTAAACCTACGCCTTCTTTTAAACGACCCCCTTCCGCTTAACTACGCAATTCTATCCTAGCTTTCTCGACTAACAGAATTGCCGATAGTTATTCCGATAAATGATTCTTGAAGAGTCTTGAACAATAACCGTTATACCTGTTTTAGGTTAAGAAACATGGTCAAAACCCAAAAGATAACTTGAGGACTTATACACGTTGATACCTGTTAAATTCCATACTAAAACTAACTTAGAACAATGCTCTAGGTAGGTGTGTCATTTCAACAACAAGCCAAACTCTTAATCATCCGCATTGGTTTAAAGGTATTTTGTCTAGAACTAAAGGCGTAAATTTCAACTTTGATAAACTTAGCGACACTAAAAGAGCCGGTCTCGAACAATCTTTTTAAGCAATCTACAACGGTTTCACCATTTTAACTCATCAAATATACAACAGAACATTCTCTAACGATATAATCGTTTCTACCCCATTAATTCTAGACTGAAATAAAAAGTAAGACAATTTTGTACGATAAAATAAAATCGAATGAGAAAAGAAACACTACAGTTGCATCAAGGTAAGTAGATGCAATTTCACGTGGGATGCCAGAGCTGGTGCAATTCAGTTCTTTACAGATTGATTCTTTAAACCCATCACCGCAGGTATGAGATATTCTTTATCTTTTTAAATGACGTTGGTTTACTGAGACTTACAAAACCTATTTGACACTTATAAATGTGTGAATTGTGTATAAAACAATTTGAAACACGGAGGCCTATGTGCCACTGAAAACCAACCAAATTCAAATACATAATACATCAAGGCGGTAAACTGTTCAAACTTATTACTATGATAGTTTATCATTGCCGCAGTAAATGGGAAACTAAATTCTATACCTCTAGTGGTATCCTAACACCATCATGTCCCTCTGTAATAATACACACGAGCCAAGACCACCAAAAGTTACAACCTTTTCAGTTATCATGTGAATTTATTATTTTCCCCGTAGCCAATTTTTGAACGGGGAAAATTTACAACGGAAGTGCCCTTTTTACCCTTTTTCCGGCCTTGTGAACACTGAACATGTCACATCTTTTGTCCAATTTTCACAAAATCTTGTTTGTTTCGTTTTCTCTGGGTACAGAAGTTAATAATTATTTTACCTTAAATATGATGAAATAAAATTGTCTAACAAGGTGATGTACTACACGCCTAGAAATACCCAGTTGGGTAAAGAAACAGATAAGATTTTCCATTGTTAGGATGAAGAGTTGGAGAGGAGAAGTAAGGTAAGGATGTGGGTTATATCAAGGACGTCACTGGTGAGATTGGATGTATAAACCAGGGTCTAACGTTTCTCTTCTTCTCCTTGTTGTCACAAATAAACCTGCCTAAACGTAATTATGTGTAGAATAAAAGAAGCCGACCTAAGACAAATTACTTTTTTTGGTAGACAAAAATAGTATATTCATTTACTAGGTTCTAAAGTAAAACTTTTTGACATGAGGTCAAGTAAACGTCCGAGACGCAGCGTTAAATGACCGAGGGTCAAAAGACATTTTCGGGCCGAATGATGAACGATACTGTTTGTCATAATGCAGAAATTGATGATGATAAATAAAAGTTGTTATATTATAAAAGAAACTTAAGTATACATTGGTTTTTAAATCAGTGTTAAAATTCAAAATAATTAAAACAAACTAGTTGTGAAAAGAATTAAGGTGGTTTCACCACTTTACCCCATATTGAACAATATTATTTTGTCTACTTTTAATTTAGCGTTTTTTGGATGTAAATCGAGTTCACAAGTGAATAGTATATTTCATCAAGTTAGTACTCATAGAGTTATGGTGTCAGTAGCCGAAGGTTGCGTGCTTGGGTATTAAATTTCAGTTCCTATACCGCAAAAAATACATAGGATTGATATTGTAGTGGTCAAATAAAAATGGTGCGCCTAGCAGTATCTTATATCACAGCCCTCTTTTATTCTTACTTTGTACTGAGCCTGAAGAATGAAAGTTCTACAACTGTAATGTTCTTAGCTTTACAAGCAGGCCAACTAGTAGTGCTATCTTAATAAGCATCCAACCTATATACAAAGGGATGCAAAAGTAGGTACACAGTAATAAAACAAGTCATAGAAAGTATATTTTTACTAAAATAATAATTGCTCAACTGTAGGACCTTATTTTATCTATTTAACAAGTTACCTTTCGGTTTTGCCTGTAGATAGAAAATCATCATATAGGATCTACAGACAAAACCGAAAGGTAACTTGTTAAATAGTATATTTTTAATTTAGGTTTCCTAATATTCTTCAAAAAAATTGGAAAAACCAAACTTTTCCCATTTATTTGAAGAGTTTTAAGAAACCTAAATTAACTCTTAAAGTTTTTGTATTTAACAAATATTCTCACTCCCTTTGTATTTAATTTGTTTGCCTTCACAGTCAACCCACTGCTGTTACCATGAAGTTACGCTTCTTGTTGGAAGTAGAATTTCTACAAATTCTACTTCTACAAATTCTACAATTCTACTTCCAACAATATGGAGCTCCTGCCCACTATGCGACAATCGTGCGTGACGTACTAAATAGGGAGTTTCCAAAAACGTGGATCAGTCGAAGGGGATCGATTGAACGGCCAGCAAGATCTCTCGATCTGACTCCTATGGATCTTTTCTTTTAGGCACTCGTCAAAGACAAGATGTTTTTAAAAACCTCGACGTGATGTTTATCAGATGATAGAATTCATTCGCCAAGCTTGCCAAGACATACATGAAAATAACGAACTTTGCCGAAAAGTGTGTTTAGGCGGAACTTTAAGGTTACAGCAGTGTTTCGACTGTGAAGGCAAACAGTTTTAATACAAAAGCGAGTGATTGTTTTGCAAAAATAATTAATTTAGGTTTATAAATTAATTTATAAATTAATTCTACAAATAAATTGAAAAAGTGTGGTTCGAATTAATAAATATACGTGTACTTTTTCTACAAAGTGTATCATTACTGTATACCTACTTTTGCGCCTCTCTGTATAACATTTAGTTCAGTATAGTTCACTAAAGAAATTACTAAAGACAAAATGTTTGGACCAAACCAGGACTTAAACCCGGATCTCTCACTTCGCAGGTGATCATCATCAGGTGAGACAAAATCACTCGGTAAGTGAAAACTCGGGTTCAAGTCCTGGTTCGGTTAGAATATTTCGTCTTCAAGTATCTTTAGTAAATAATTAATAACAAATGGATATAAAATACGTTATAAATTGTTGTGGCAACAAAACATGTTTATGCAATTATCACAGTTGAATTCGGATCAAAAGTTTCAACAAAAGACGAACCTTGTTTGCAAATAATTGGTTACCAAACCAATACAAATAAAAAGGATAAAACTTAAATATAAGTAGGGCCAAGGAAGTAAGTTAAATTTTAAAATAGTTAAAATACAAATAAATCACTTTGTAAAGCAATCAGTGTATTTTAGCCACGAGCATAAAATCTAAACTCCTCTCACTTTGAAAACAGAAGTTGCAAAAGAATCAAGAACTATCAAATTGAACTGAATAGTCACAAACAACGTTATCAAAAAACTATTTAGATCTATTTCGTTGTTACTTCCTATGGTTCAAAACTAGACTTTGCCAAGCTATCAACTAATACTCTTTTATCACCGAATACAACTACCAAACCAAGATTACTATTGTTACCAATCAATTTGTTTTTAATAATTTTTCTTGATCGACAAGTTATCAATACTACGACAGTGATAAATATCCGCGGAGACATAAATCTTAATTTGCCTATCCACAAATCTATTAAGAGTTTCATGAATTACGCAAATATTGTGTTTCATTAATAATTTACAAACAATTTCCTAGTTTGAAACCAAGTTCAACCCGTAAACCATTCACCATACGGAAAACAATTTGATTATAGTTTGTTTAACTTACTCCGAAGCATGCTTTAAAGTTGATAACGCAATATCCAAACTGACACAGAGTTTTTGCTGCTTTCGATGTAACCCACCCACCAGATGTCACTTGCTGAGTAACATGGAACTTTCTTCACGTCTCAGGAAATTTTACAAGTTGTCACTTTTATTTCTATTCTAGTCAAACTGAAATAGATCAATCTTCTATTTATATTGAAGATTGTTTGTAATACATGTCAAAATCTTACATGCAAATACAGAGTAAAGGTTTTATTTGTGTTGAGACTTTCATCTTTCATCAAATTACGTAATTTAATTAATCAATCTTTTACTAAAACTCTGTTCCTTTCAAGTAAATTGGAGGACTATTTAATTCCAATGGCCAATCCTAATCTATAACGGAATTTTGTAACCTAACTTTCTCACTTATCTGTATAAGAAGTCCGAATTAAGAACTTGGTTCTCCATATATCTGGCTTATTTATAAAATCAATGACAATTAATTCGTTATTCTTTCGTTTATCTACAAACTGTTATCATATTAATTTAATTGTTCTAAATGTGTTGTTGACCGTAAACAAAAACTAACTTTGTAGAAGTAAAAGAAAATTGCTTTTATAAAGCGACCTTGAGACTGTCAAACGGTTAAAACCGAGACAACCGTCTGTCCTTGGTAATTTTTGTTATATTGGTTCATTTTACAAAAGCAGTAATTAACTATCAGTAAACATTGTGAGGGGTAGGTTATCGCTTCTTTTTACACTAACATTCAACCGTAAACAGCATTTGAAGTTGTGAAGAAACCTTTGTAGCTAGAGAACGACTTTCTCGAGTCGAGCGAAATAAGACACTTGAGAAATCAAAGGTTAGAGTTTGGAGATTAAAAGCCTCACCAACCTTTGATGTGGACTTTCAGTTCCTTTCCCAAGAGAAGTTCAAAGAAGTGGTTCAGTTACTTTCTTGGTAACACGACAATTTAAGGATATTGTAAAAACATTTAACTAGTTTCAACTACTTAAGTTATACCGACCGATACAAGGTCTTTATATCCGCTTGATTTGCACTGATTCTTTATGTTTACCCGTGGTTCTTCGTCTAGTTTGAAATAAAATTATGAATGTTTGTGATGCAAAACGTAGGGTCTAAACTGTAAATAGCAAAATAGATACATTCAACTTGGTGTAAATACTTGATGGTACAGAAAACACAACAACTGTAAAACAGGAACGTTTTAAAGGAACGACAAATATTTATAGTTCCACAGTGTTGGAATTGCCAACTACTCGTAAAGGTTCTAACTTATAATTACTAACACAATTAGTCGCCTCAGTCGGTATCCTAGTATTTTTATGATTCTAAGAGTATTACAAAATAGGCAATTACCTTGTTTAATGTGCTTGAAGATCCTGAGGCAGAGAAGATTTAAATGCTGATGCGCATTTCGGCTTCAAAAGGCAATTTTCGGAGCACCATATCACTACACTATGATTATTGTTCACTTCACGCCAGACTGTCAACGCCAGGACATCAGTCGCTACCTCGCCACGCACGCGTACATATCTTGTTATACCAGCACACACCTGTACCACCCACCACTGTTACCCAGCTCCGATGAAATTAGTGTATATAGTGTAGTTTAAGTAAAGTGAACAATAATTATAGTGTAGTGCTATGGTGCTCCGACGATGGCCTTTTGAGGCCGAAATGTGCATCAGCATTTAAATATTCTCTGGCTCAGGACCTTCAGGCAAACTAAACAAGGTAATTGTTATTTATAGGTCCTAAAACTGGATATAGTGAATTTGTTACAAAATAGGCATTAAGTTAGGTATTAATCCGAATATTTGACGCTATGTAGGTATTCAAACTATTAAGGTTTAGGTAATTTTTGGTTTTAACTCCTATTCTACTAAGATGTAGGTAGATTTAAAACATGGGAAAACGAAACCTGTTTGGAAATAAATCATCTAAAGTACAGGATAATGCGTTCTATTACATGAATTGCTCGGTAAACACAGAGAATCTATTTAATGATTTTGTATCGAAAATTGCTTAGTCAGTCAGCATGTCTAGTAATACAAAGAAGAGTACCGCCAAATTTTCCATACCTTTAGCTTCAACCCTTTACTTGCTGTCAAAATCAAATGGAATATTGCCTATAAAGTATAACGCAGAAAATCGAAATTCTAAAGGTAATGTATCGTACTTTAAATGAATGCAATTACATCATGTGATCTGTAAATAGTGAGATTTACAAGTAGATATTAATTGAATTATATAATGAAAGCCTTTAGTACTTTTAACCACATAATTGATAATTTTTACATACATTTTAAATTTGTATGTAAAAATTACAAATTATGTGGTAAAAAGTGCAAAATGCATTCATTATATAGTTACGAATACCTCAAAGTAAATGGAGATAGCATCAAGAACTAATTGAATATGCATAAAATAAACTGAAAGTTATATTCAAACCATTTTTTTAGAACATTCATGTTTGACTTTTCTAAAACTACTTCTCACAGACGGGTAAACACTAATTTTCATTAGAAATTACACCGTTATAAATTATATAACTTTGTGTGTCTCAAAAAAAGTAAACACAATACTAACGACAAAGTTATTTTATTAAATACGAGGTTTTGGATTAATTATATACATGGTTATTAGTTGCTATAATTTAGACATGTTTAAAATGAAGACAATTAACATTCATACATATTTTACATTTTAGTCTGATACAGATTGGCAAACTGATTGAATAGAGCCCAAAGTACGAGAATAGTACTTCTCGTATCTCTACCATCATAAGAGGAGCGCAATAAGTCCTATGGGCTGAAGTGCTTTACGATCAGACCGCCTCTTCTCAAAGTAATGTGAAAACTTGGAGTTTTTATTTTATTTACTTGTATTTATTTTATTTTGTATTTACAATTGGCATTGAGTCGTCACGTAAAACAAAATATTGATTTGTGTAAATTAAACTGGTAAGTAAATATGAATAACTATGTGTCACATAATTATTGTTAGTAGAATGTGTATATGTTCCTTTCAGTTTTTTGTTTTGGTGCGTGTATTTACATTTTAGTACGTTGGTGTTGTCTTTGTGTGTGATGGTTTTAATAATTAAACTTAACTGTTCAATTGTATACTTATTACTGCAAATAAATTGTTCACTTTAATAGACTTATTCTAACAGTATAAATCTGTGTAAACTATAATAGTGCTTATGGCACAGATGAATACATGATGCATAGACGGATGAATAATAAAATGTTGCTGACTATGACAACGTACGTAAGCCAAAGAAAGTGTCAAATGTGGTACTTTAGACTAAGTACGTAAGTAAAATGTTAAACAAGGTAAAGTTTGTCCTGTTTAACGAGGCGAAGTTAGGACTACAAAGTCCTCTCTACCACTCAACCTCGACCTTTACCTAGCGTCACCGTTTAGTCACATTACAAATTGTAAGTGGTGACTGCGGGGATCGAACCCACGCCACCAGAGTGATGAGCTCCGGAGTCGCGTGCGATACCAATCCGCCACGGATCCGTTACATATACTCTGTTTCAAGGAATGAAATCTTCGAATAATATTTGAAAAAAATGTATATACATCATGGTTATGATTTAATAGTTTTACAGCTTATTTTAAATACAATTACAGCTTATTATAATAATTTAATACATAATTAATTAGAAGTTATACAGCTACAAAGTAAAACGCTATTTACTATGTTAAAGCTTAAAAATTAGTTCCTACCGTATAAATTTCATTTTCTGGCAATGAAACTTAAGTGACAATATTTTCCAAGAATTAAAAATAATTAAATGATAAAAGACATATAAATTTCAGCACAGTAAGAAAATGTAAAAATTTTCAATTATAATTGGAGTCAATCAATTATTTACTTGTTTTACCGTAACTTATCAATTATAAATTTAATGTCCTCTTCTCAAATCTAAAATTGCAATAATGTAAGACAAAATATATGCTATTAAAGAGGGATATCCCAAATCAATTTATATTGACTCTAACCGATCAATAATTTTACTTACAATAATAATGAAGCATACAACAAGTTCTTTTTATATCCATAAGTAAGGAACAATGTTTTCCTTTTTTCCCTTCCTCGTCAAAGTTGCCCTTGTTTAAAACGTGTAATAAATGCGCCCATTGCAAAATCCATTCCAAACTTGATGAAGTAATTTCCTTTGTTGATTTCTCTCAGTGTCAGTTCCTCTGAATTTAATTGCCTTGAGAAATGTTTCTTTTGTTAACGATGAATTTACATCGCAAAGCTTGTTGTGTACTGGGAGGGGTTTTGTTTCAAAGTTGGCAATGTTACTATAAATTCATATAGTTTATTCGCCATACTGGTAAAACCAACAAAGGTATACGCCTATAGTGTAGGCCGCGCTAGGAGCTGCTCTTATATACGTGGGTACCTTTTATTAAACATAAAATATCTCTGTACAATCTGTATTTGTTCGTGTGGAGAGCTGTTATGTAGTAAAACGTAGTCTTCAGTTCCCTGATTTATAATTAAAATAAATTGCACAAA
Organism: Matsumurasca onukii; assembly: GCA_018831715.1. Taxonomy (NCBI): domain Eukaryota; kingdom Metazoa; phylum Arthropoda; class Insecta; order Hemiptera; family Cicadellidae; genus Matsumurasca; species Matsumurasca onukii. The sequence goes on along the minus strand of CM032058.1, from coordinate 6,933,531 downwards.
AAGTATAATTTAAATAAAAGAAAATGTAACCGAGCCAAAGACTGTTTACCCCATTAATGAATATATAGTAAGTTATTATCATTTTAGCTCTGATACTGGCGAATCTGTAAGCATATGGTTAAACACTTTATGTTTAAAAAAAGCTTTCATTGTTGCAGTTTTACATAAATGTATATTTTTAGAAAGTCAAAACCTTAACTAAGAACACAACCATCATGTTATTTCTATAGAAAAGAATAGTTTGTTGCGTTCAACCATGCCTTCTGGCTTGTCTTGTGTACTTGTAAACAAAATTATTGTTTGCCCCTTGGATGTCATTTGACAATACAATAGGTTTTTAGTTACCCCAATTAATATTCAAAATCTATTGAGGGTTGTTACATCTCCGCAACGTTTCGATGTTAAGCACATCGTCAGGCGTGCAGTCTCATTGGAAATCCACCTGTTAGTTTCGTGGTTAAAGCTAAAACCGAAGACACGTTGCACATTACGTAAAAACAACGAAATAAACGTAAGTAGCAAAAACAATTTACAGTCCACATTACAATCCACCCGTGCCCGCTGTGATATGATCGTGTTAGTTGTTTTTATGTATTCAATTTTTTTCTATGATATGTTTATTTATTTTCTGTGGACAGTAAAAGTTTGTCAATTTATTTCGCTTATTGGTTTTGTCATAATATTTAACGTGTATTTTGTTTCAACTTAAACGACGAAGCCAACAGACAGATTTCCAATAAGACTGCACATTCGACAGTGAGATTTACTCGTATATATCGAAACGTTCTTGGAATGTAAAACACTCAATACAATTATTTTTGGATTCTAACGTAGATGGCTAAAACCCTATTTTATAGCTGTGGGCCAGCATGGTTTATGATAGTTAATTAATACTATAATTATCTTTCACTAATCTATCTCAATAACCGTGAAATGTCGGGCACATTAAAAACACATAGGATGTGAAACATGTTTAGTAGGTTTTATATCTGACTTTAGTTCAGTTTACTACACTTATTAAAATAAGTTATTTCTTTTTTACAAAGCCCTTTAAGTCACTGCAATACGAGTATATAAAATATACTGTCAAAAATTCACGTAAAAGGCAAAGAAGCTTCCTTACGTTTGCAATAAACCCGACAGTGAAAACAATAGTGGTTGTAACTTGAGTAATATTTCTGCATTGTTCTGTTTAATTGTTGAAACTGCCTCCAATATTCAATTGTTTCGAAGTCTGGGTTCAAATTTCGCATTTATACAATAGTAACAATAGTTATAATTCAATGTTTTACATTAATGGAAAAGATATTATCGAAATTATTCTTTCAAAATAAATCTTTGGAAAGCTTACAAGATGTAGTAGAACCGTGATGTGTATCGTATCTAGGATTAGTACGTTTTTAAATAAATACAGAGCGTTATGTAATTTTCCTTTACGTGTAGGTTATTGCTGAAGTTTTAAATAAGTTTTATAGCAGTTTCTATAGAAATTCTGTAATTTCAATAATATGTTTTGTTGATTTTTAATTAATTACATAACTTAAACAATCTAGAATACCAAGACTCGAACTTAGTACATGTATACCTTATACACTAAGAGTATTTACCTTACCTAGATAATACAGGATCATCGAAAAAGAATGCCGGGATTTCATAAACACGATGTTGGATGGAGTTTGTATTTCCTCAGATTGATGGAATTGAAAAACAAACTGGAAAACGTGTAATTTTTATGCAAGATGGAGCTCCCCCTCACTATCATCTAGAGGTTCGCAACATCCTCCAGATTTCCTAATGGTTGGATTGGCACCAATTCCTTGGCCCTCCAGAAGTCCAGACATTACTCCTTTGGATTTCTTTTTCTGGGGGTACATAAAGAACGTAGTTTATTCTGAAAAAGTTCGTGATTTGGTGCATTTGCGCGAGCGCATCTCTGCCGCCATCGCCGCTGTAACCCCAGACATGATTCAACGAACTTGGCAAGAAATCGACTACAGATTTGATGTCTGCCGGGCAACAAATGGAGCCCACTTTGAAACTTACTGAGGTACCAAGAAAAACTTCCTTTTCCCCTGTACATTTTCATTATAAAATAAATAAAATATCTTGAATTGTTTTCTTTTGGTAAGTAATTGAAATCCCGGCATTCTTTTTCGATGACCCAGTATTTCTCCTGGATTTTCACGTGCGATTTAGTGATAATTCATTTGTTTTCAAATTTGTATGTCAATAGGTTCAGTTTGTAGACATTGATTTAGCTAGTAGCTAAATCAGAACTGCGGAGGTTTAGTCAATAATAAAATAAGCGAAGCTTAATATACTGTTTCATGGATGAGTTCACAAATAGTTTTCTTCAAGTTTTCACTCTTACTCTTTTTATCCACCCATCTGCCAGATAAGATGATGGGTAAAAGTGTTTATATAATGTATGTGGGAAATAATGCAGGAACGAATGTTAATATGTACCTTTTCGCTTTGATACCTTATAATATAAAAATTCAAAAAGAACAACGTTATGATATGATGATTACGGAAAGCCAGCTGTTCCATTCATACTTGATAGGAAGGTTGAGCCAAGCCTATGCCTTCTTATAAACGATCCCCTTCTCCTTATCGACGCAATTCCCATTCATGTTTTCTCGTTATACAGGATTTCTTAAAAATAGTCTGATAGAAAATGTAAATCCACATTTCTTAGTTAAACCTGTCTTGTACAATATCCGTTATGACTGGTATAGGTTATGAAACATCGCCCAAAACCAAGATCTAACTTTAGAACTTATAAACGTTGATACCTGTTGAGTGTTAAGCTAGTGCCAACTTACAACAGTGCTTGATGTACGTGTTTCATTTCAACAAAAAGATAAGCTCTTAATCACCTGCATTGGGTTTAAAGTATTTTGTCTAGAACTGGAGGGGCGTAAGTTTCACATTTGATAAACACTTAACGACCAAAAACTAGTTTTAGAATGGCTTTTTTAAGCAATCTCAAAAATTTAACAGAACATTTGCTAAGAATATAATTGTTTTATTCTATTCACTCTAGACTAAATTAAAAGAGAACGTAAAACAAAATCGAATGAGAAAAAAAAGGCTACAGTAATCAAGATAAGTAGATGCAATTTCACGTTGATGCCAGAGCTGGTACAATTCAGTCTCTCTCTTCAGATTGATTCTTTAAATCCATCACCGCAGGTATGAGAGATTCTTTACCTTCATTAACTCATTGTATGACGATGGTTTATTGAGACTTACAAATTAATTGATTTGGCAATCGTTACGAGAAATGTGTGAATAGTGTATTAAACACCCTGAAACGAGCGTATAAAGCCTGTAGTATCGTACCGCCTACAGAGTACAGGCTTCTCTGTACTTATACTAATCTTTTCAGTTGTTATTTAAATTAATCTTTACATATGTACATTCCTAGTGAAGTTTTCAAGACGGGTTGTATGTACATTATGTGAAAGGTTACACCGGAAGTGTTTTTTACCCTCTTTGGGAACCTTGTGGTTAGGTACTCTACATGTCGATTTTGTGTCCAATTTTCATATAATTTGGTAATTATATCGTATAATTTATAATGTATAGTTTTCAATTTGACTTATACATTGTTCAGAAGCTCAAAACTGCAAACCATTTTGCTCTGTCATGTTTCGTTATCTCTGGGTACAGAAATGAATAGCTATTTTTCCTAAAAGTTAATGAAATAAAATTTGCTAACAAGGTGTTGTACTAATCGCTTGGATAAATAAACAAATAAGATTATCCAACGTAAGAATGAAGATTTGGAGAGGAGAGGGAAGGTAAGAATGTGGGTTATATCAAGGACGTCACTGGTGAGATTGGATGTATCTTGGTTTCTAAACTGTCTTCTCTTCCCTTTGTTGTCACAAATAAACCTGCTTAAACATGAGTAGAATAAAAGAAGACAACCTAAGACATATTACTTTTTATTAGTAGATATTTGAACTTTTCAGTTCTATGTACCTAACATAGAATATATTGTGAAAACAGTTAAGGTGTTTTCACCAAAACCTGATATTGAACAATATGTGCTTTTTCTAGTTTGAACTCAGTGTTTGTTGTGGATGTGAATCTAGTTTATAGTATATTTCATCAAGTTAGTAAGTTATGGTGTCAATAGGCAAAACTTGAGAGCTTGGGTATGAAATTTCAGTTCCTATACCGCAGCCAATACATAGAATTGATATTGTATTGTTGTGGTAAAAGTAATAAGTTGCGCCTAGCAGTATGATATATCACGGCTCTTAGTCATTCGTACTTCGTGCTGAGCTGTGTTTCCCAAAGAATAAACTTCCAAAACTGTTAGCTTCACAAGCAGGCCAACTAATAGTTCCGTCATAATTGCCATGCAACCGATAAGCAACGTGTGTTAAATAGTTCGCTATACTTAATAACCAAACAAGATTGAGGACAAAATGGATCTTTCATTTGCCTGGTGATTACGATGACCCTTCACAATCTGGCCCAACTATTTATGTCTTCAAATTTAGAGAGGTACTCAAATCTGGATGTTTATCCAACGAATGTTATTTTCATTAGCGACTTGAAATCAACAATTTAAAATATTAAAAATATAATTTAAATACTATGGCAAATTACTTATATAGCTCAAACTACAAATATATGAACTATTATATTTGAAGGTATAAGCAGTTGCAAGTAAAAGTCCCGATATCAAGTCCTGGTTCGGTCCAAACATTTTGTCTTCACATTTCTTTGGTAATAAATTATCTTGTAGCGTGTGTAAAAATTAAGACCTTGGTAACGTTATGAAACGTAGCGAAATAAAAAGATACGTTAATCAAATTATCACAGTTGAATTCTGTAACAACGAATCTGAATCAGCTTTTGCTAGTAGGATCGCTACTTTCAACTTAAGACAAACTTCGATTGCAAATTAATAATCGTTGAGCCCATCCATATAAGTGTGATAAGCCTTCAGGATCAAGAAAGTAAGTTAAATTAAAAAATAAATAAAGAAAAGAAATCAAAAGTTTTGTAAAACTATTAGTGTATTATGTGCCACGAAGAACGAAATCGAAAGATTCATACTACTTTAATAAACAGAAAAAGCAAAAAATCTAGAACTACCAAAGTAAACTGAATAACACAACTCAAGTTAGCAAAAGGTATTTAGAATGATTGTTTTGTTACATTCTGCAGCTCAAAACTTGACTTTGTCCAGCTATTGACGTTATAAATAATAAGCCATTGATCAATATCCGCGAATATATTCGCCTTCTCATAAATCAATCAAGAGTTTCAAAAATTACGCAAATATTGTGTTTAGTAAATCCTTAAAACCTTAAAACCAAGTTCAACTCGGTTACCATTTGCTGTCTGGAAAAACAATTTGATTATAGTTTATTTAACTTTCTCCGAAGCATGCTTTAAAGTTGATAACGCAATATCCAAACTGACACAAAGTTTTTGCTGCTGCTTTCTATGTAACCCACCAGATGCTTGCTAAGTAACACGGAACTTTCTCCACGCATCAGAACATTTTACAAGTTGTCACTTTTATTTCTATTTTTATGGAACATTAATGTGTGATTAATTTACATGTAAAAATGCAAAAAATCTATTGCTTATCTGTGTTATTTGTAAACATAATTATATCGTAAAGGTGACATATGTGTGGAGAATATTCTTTTAAGCTGATAAAAATATAAGTAATATTTTTCAACAAATTAAGTAGTTGGATGAATAAATTTGTTCTTAAAACTGATTTTGCTATCAAGTGAATGGAAAGACTGTTCAAGTTCAACGGTAATGTAAGTTTTTAACATAACTGTCTCACTTGTTGGTAAAGAAAGTCTGAATTAATAACTTGGTTCTCCATATCTCTAGCTTGTTTGAATAATCAATTACAATTAACTCGTTATTCCTTCGTTTACAAACTGGTACCATAATACCGGTATTCATTTTCTTACTCAAAATGTATTGTTGACCATAAACAAAACACTAACTTTGTCTGAAGTAAAAGACAACCGTCTGTCTATTGTTAATTTCTGTTAGTAATGATTTTACATTATCGATCATTCCCAGTAATATTGTGCGGGGTAGGTTGGACACTAATTGTACAACAAAATTCAACCGCATACAGCATTTGAAGTTGTAAAGAAACCTTTGTAGCTGGAGAACGACTTTCTCGAGTCGAGCGAAATAAGACACTTGAGAAATCAAAGGTTGGAGTTTGGAGATTAAAAACCTCACCAACCTTTGATGTGGACTTTCAGTTCCTTTCCCAAGAGAAGTTTAAAGGAGTGGTAAAGCTACTTTCTTGGTAACACGACAATTTAAAGAGAGTATTAAAACATTAAACCAGTTGTAACTACTTAAGCTATACCAACCAACACAAGGTCCTTATATTCACTTGATTTGCACTGATTCCTTATGTTTACCCGTGGTTCTTCGTCTAGTTTGAAATAAAACTATGAGTGTTTGTGATGCAAAACGTAGGATCTAAACTGTAAACAGAAAAATAGATACATTCAACTTGGTGTAAATACTAAATGGTGCAATGAACACAACAACTATAAAACAGGAACGTTAAAGAGGGACGACATATGTTTTAGTGTGCCACAGAGTTGGAATTGCTAACTATTCGTCTAGGTTCTTACTAGTAATTGCTAACACAACTAGTAGCTTCAGTTATTGGTACTCTGGTGTAGCGCTTAAAGATAAGAAGTACATATATTTTAGTGGAGAAACTGTTTAAAAGACAGTATAATGGTTTGATTAAGAAATTAAAGCTAATTTAAACTAATCTTTGTTCAAATGATTCGTACTGGAGAGGTTTGCAAAAACAACGAGGAAACAGTTTAACAAAATGTCAACCGCAATGACAGTGGGTTAGGAGATATGACAGCTACCTGATAGTAAACACAGATTCCTTTCTTTCAAAATACATTATTCTACCATGTGAATTCATATAAACACAAGTTTTACATAAGAGTGGATTTTCTTTCCAAGCCTTAAGCATACAACTCATACTTAATTAAGGCTAAACTCAAATGTAACATGTTAAACTTATACATGCAACATGGTAGTATATAATCATGTAACTGCATGTTTTTGGAAGTTTGGCACGATATAATATACACAGTTAAATCCACGCATAGTGGTACAGTTGTCTTATAAGACATAGAGGATCTAGATTGAACAAATTAAATATACGTACGCATAACGGTAAAAAGCTAACAAATAAGACAACAAATGGTTGTCTTATATGATCTAGATTGCCCGTGTTTGTTTTCTTTTAAATTATATTTTCCAATACTGAGGCCCTAGTTCTGTAATCACCATCAACTTAAGAGGTTCTTACGAAATTCCCCGAATGATATGTATTTATTTTACTACTTTACTCACTGAAGATTTTATGATTGCAGTTAGCCACAATACAGTGTGTCCAATAATTAGGAAATCAAACTTCACTATGTGATTTGTTAAGTCATAATAAACAAAAAATGTCATATAACACGTAGGCCTATCTCGCTTAGTTTTCCGTCTGTCTGTCTGACTGTGTTTTTCACTAAATAACCTTTATCTCCGAGGACAATTAAGTAACAATTTTCAAACTTTGCAAATTTGTTAGTATAAATAAAATCAATATATCAAAAATAAATTTAACCAATTTTTACTTCTGGTTTAAAAATGGCAGTATTTTTTATTTTTCTATGCTGAATAACTAAAACTTCTTAAATTTTATGGTAAATACAGAAGAATAACAACACGTGGCAAACGTTTTTATAAACACTTTAAGACCAAGTTGGTTGTGCTGCGATAGGTATCAACGGAAGTTTTTGCTCAGGAAAACTTTAATTACTCAGTATTACTTGTCGCAGCACACAAAACATGGTCAGCAAACTTTGTTTACATATGTTTCTCAAATGTAAATAAAGGAGTGTGTTCAGGAAAACTTTAATATCTCCGCTATTACTTATCACGTTTTCTACGCATTGTTATTATTTTGTATTCACTGACAATTTTGCAAAGTTTGAAGTTAGTAACTTAATTGACCTCGGAGATAAAACTATTTAATGAAAACACAGACAAATGGAAAAAGCGGGATCCTATTGTTTTAGGTTTTGTTTAGTATGACCTGACAAATCACCTGGTGAAGTTCGAGCCCCTAGTTACTGGACACTCTGTATAACAAAAATCATATACAGTATATAGAATCACCAATTAGTTGAACGCCCATGTAAAACAAAGTTAAGTAAAATAATTTTAAGTTATATTTAATCTCGTTGGTTTTGTCGTAAAGTGTCATTTTATTAAAGGCTAAGAGCTTGTATCGTTAATTCAAATACGTATACTCATGTACTAATTAACTGCACTGAATTTATTCAACAAAACCTTCTGACTGAAAGCTTTCTAGCAACGTCCAGTAACTGCATAAAGTAGTTAACCCGGTGAACTATTCACTTCTAGACCACACTTTGCTTTGCTTCTAGAAACTAAGCTTGTAAGGTGAGAACTCGTTTCAAACTGTGAGGTAATGCATTGATTAGTTAACGCGTCTTCATGTATGTGAGGATGAGCGATATATTATAATTTTGTATGAAGACCTATAATGAATGGGTGAATGAAAGAATGTGTATACCACTACTTTGAGAAGTAATGTCCTCAAATATAATACTTAAGTCTCTATTTTATTTCCCGCAAACCTCTGCAACGACGCTTCCCTGAGCAGCTGAGAAGGACCATTAATAAAACAGTTCACTTAACATCTCTTGATAAAAATATATTTTGTATTGAAATTACAACCATTTTCCTGATTGAAATCCTAGATCCTACGTATTTTTTTTAAGGAAGAGGACTCAAAAGTTGGTTGGCTAACATTTAATCATTGAAATAACTTGTAGAAGCCCAACGCAAATGAACTCTTGTTCACTGAGTGGTTTAGTTTGCTCTATGTAAACATAAATGCCAGAAGACTGCAGATTTGGTAAGAATTTTTTATGTTTTTCATTTTGACCAGTTTTTAAAAGCAAGCAGGTGGTACATCCATTTTTTTTTTAATTTTATTGGCCATACATTCTAAAATGGTACCAGGCAGCGAACAGTTCTAGTACAATGTGGGGTTCTCTTTAGCAGTGAACTTAATAATTTACATAACTGCAAGAACTGAAATTGTGTTTTGACAAAAAACTGAGCCTATAGAATTTTATACTTTATTGTCACTTCTCAATATAAGTTTCAAGTTGGCTGTAAAGTCATATTTTACCGTACCTTCTTAGTTGGGATTGAATACGAAAACATCAATTTCACATAAATGCTATACATTACAGTTCCTTAACATAATGCTGAGCCAAATAACAGGCAGATAAAGAGTAGGCATATAATGACATTTTATAATTGATTTTAAAAATATTAGTCAAGTGAGGAATGATATTAATGTGTTATTAAATAGAAGCGTTAATCCAATCTCGGACACATCAGCCACAAGATGCTTGCTTGAGTTAGATCTTCATCCATCTCCTTCTCGTCAGCAAGTAATGTGTCACTATTATTGATTTTGTGATCAGGACCCTTTCGCCTATGGGTTTAGGTACCCACTATAGAAAAACAAGCCTATACTAATTGTCTATAAAACTTTAATATGAAACATTTAAATGTACATCGACTCTCGATGTATACCTACGGGATACTGACGCCTTATAATAAGCGTCCTGTAAAGTTGTTAAACAAATTTAAAACAACTCAAACATTAGACCATATTTTTTACCATGAATGCTCTGTGCACAAAATACCGTTAATGTTTTATAAAGATCACACTAATGTTTAACGTTTAAAACCCTTATGCTAGTATAATTGTGCCCCTTCCATAAGAACGTTGTTTAAAATGTATATGACTAATTTCCCATGCACTTTATATTGATAGAACAATATAGTAACTAACGTCAGTTTAAGAATCGTTTGTTGAAGTAAGTTTTGCTTTTCGTATCGTATTTGCTTTTAAGTAAAGTGGTTACCAAAATCAGGCCCGTGATTCTTAAAAGCTTGCAAAGTAGCCTAAGTGCAGTCACTAGAAACATTTAGATATAGGATGTGTGAAAGAAGCGGAAATCCTGACTGGTTTTATTATTCGGTTGATAGCATCTATAACATTTATAAATGATGATTGCAAGGATAAGTTTTACAAGGGTTGACATCTGCTCACGTTTTGAGTGAGCGTCTTTAAGACGGGATTTCTCTTATGTTTCCTAAGGTTGTCTTCTTTCCGTTTGACTCTAGAAAAGGCTGAAAAAATGTCACAAGTATATATTTAACTTAAAACAAAAATAACTTTAACCAAGTAATACTAAATGCAACTAGGAGTGTGGTAACTCTACAAATCTATATGTATAAAAGAGTGTTCTGACTCAATCACTCATAAGCAGACCACAGCCCAAACTAATAGACCTACAGACTTGAAACTTTGCACAGCTATTTCTGGTACCCCAAATCTACCCACTAGGAAGTAGTTTTGAAAATAATTAACTTTCGACTGGTTTTAGCACAGTTCTTTAGTTTCACCGGGAGTAACTATGCCTCTTGCAAGATAGAAAACACCGAAAACTATCGGGTGAATGTGTTGGGCATTAGTTGGTATTTTACCGGTCTTTATGTTCTTGGGTGTCCATCCAAAGTCTACAGAACACTGAAAGAGGCATTAAAAAGGGGCCAACATTTTATAAATACTTGAAGTGGAGGTTATTGGCACTGATAAAATTATATTTAAAAATACAAATAGGCCAATACAGTAATAGTGATTTGTTTACCCCTTTTATTTTGTGGTGAATAAACATTTTATTGGCCTAACTAAATATAATTTTAATGACTAAGAACTTATTTGCCAAACAAAAGTTGTACACAAGGCAAAGTTAGGGCTTTATAGACATAAGAGCCCTCATCACTAAGGTTTTATGGTTTTCTTCTGCAAGATTACTGTTCTAGGGCAAAGTAAACTTCACAGTCATGGTACTGTAACATATTGCATCCGTAGCGAAGCACGGGTAAACAGCTGGTACGAGTATAATAAAGATTTCAGTGCAACATCTCGTCTTGAGCACAAACCATGGGGTTTTGCGAATATTTTCGGCTAAAGGTTTCGAACTGTGGCCTGCCCAGGAAATTGCAGTGAAAAGCAAACAGCTGAGATTAGGTTTGTGTTAGCCTCGCTGTCCAATCAGCTTTGACTTTGGCTGACAAACGCGTCCTTATCAACGACATCAACAACTGGTTGTGACGGAGCCTGACTTTGAACATTAGTCTGCTTAAACATCGCCTGCAAACATCGTCTGCTTAGTTATAACAGCAAATCTAATGAGTCAGGTTAAACGTGTGAATGAGAAAGTCTTGGTTTATTGTATTTTAAAAGAAAATATTGGTTTTAAAATAATGTACACACATTCTGGTGACCTTTTAACAATAATATATTTGGATTCTCTTCAATTGATAGATGATCTTTTTTAATTGCAACTCCATTGGCGATGGATGTTTAAAAGCGGAAGGTTTTATAACGGAAGGTTTTACTATATTTAAAAGAACAATTCAGTTTAGTACATAGTTTAAGTCCTAAAAAGATATCGGACTTAAGTATGTGAAAAAGCTACATGTAGTAATGAAACTACGCAGTATTTGTACTTTTACAAATACATTTAGAAATAGTTAAAAACATGAAATGTCAACTTCTATATTGTTAGGGGTCTATTTCAAAACAGTTTTCACAACAGGATAGTTTTTAAATTTTGAAGATAGAAACGTGAGTTCTGGTTTTCTTTATTTAATTCAGTTTTATTACCTCCCTTGTATGTTATTGCTCATGTTGTTGCTGAATGTTTTTTTTTCAAGCAAATTTTTTGTTTAACATGAGGTTTGTTTGAAAACACTATGTTTAACCAAACAGTACAAACATAGGCTACAGTACCAAATATGGGCTAAGCTATGGTACAACTGTCACCGGTGAGTTGGACATTTCTGAAATATATTCCGTGTAATTTTAGAGAAGTAGATTAGTATTTAGACCTCTAATTTAGTGATGCTACTATTTTACTTCAGGTAAAATATTGTGTATTTTTTAGTTTACTCTAAAGCTTTATCTAAATACTGACAAAGAATCATTTGTCTACGCTGTTTACAAATGAAAACAAAACACTCGCCAATTAGGAAAGCTCTGGACAAAAGCTTTGTTTTTCATGAACTGTCGAGCAGCTCGTTCATTGTTTCAGCTTTAAAAAAGGTAAAATTTAGTAAAACGTCATTCAAATGTAAAGAGCTACACATAGTTGTTCTTATATAAATTTCAATTTGTATAGATTAGGAAAATCATATTTATACGTATCCTTCAGTCAACCGAGGTCTTTTAAAATTTTAACTCGTCAAGTATCAAGGAATTTGAAGATAAAGAGATGAGAAGAAAGTAAACTGTGAAAATACTTAAATCCAATAAACTGACGTTATCTGACAAAGACAGCAGTGTTGCTAGACAGACGTCTGAAAACTCATGATCTCACACAAGAAGGGTTTACGATATTAGAGTCTGACGATTTAATTTTGCTGTATACAAAAGCAAAATTAGAGAGTTCTTCAAGACACTTTGCATAATATAGGCCTAGTCGAAACTATTTTAGCCAAGAATACAGAGCAAACAAATCCGTAAATTATTTGTTTAATCTATCTACGAACCTAACCTAACTACTGTTTTAACTGTTGTAAACTGTAAGAAAGCCAAAGTTTTACTCACTTGGTTATACATTCCGTGTATATTGCCGAGGAAAGCGCTATTGGAAATAATCTGAATAATTCAACAGGCATAACATTTCTGGTTTTTGAACACGTTTAGTAAAATAACTCGTTCGCAGACAACCATTCTATGGCAGATACCATACAGATACCATATGGCAGATCTACACAGTACTGTACAGGAAGGGCTGTACACTGTAGAGGGCTGGGCTAGATATTATTCACGGACAGGTGATTACACCCTAGGGACTTGTTTGTCACCTGCCTTGTCTATTTATACTTGACCCTGACAACCAGAAGGATCATAACTGTCAGGACTGGCAACATTCCAAACTCAGGCAGCATTTAAGTTGTATAAAAATTAACCATATGTTTGTTATGTCACACTTAAAGAGTGGATTGTTTTTTTAAGTAAATAAGGGGTGCATTTTTTCCTGTCCGTAAGATTTTCTTGCGTGTAAAACTTATCCGTAACACCAAATAAAACAATTTCAGGACATATTCATATTGAATAATGCTTTATAAAGTTGAAATTTTACCATAAGGTTAATTTATTTGGGTCCCACACATAAATTGTACTACCTTCAGAGAGCCTTGATCTTATTTTCTAGTGAGAATTTTAATAAGTTAAAACTGTGTTTTATATTTACTTTATAAATGTTATTATTTACGTATGTGTGCAAGCATAAGGAAATACACTATATGAAGGTTTAGATTATCGCCATAGTGTAATAGAGTAAAGCATATCCAACACAATTGAGGGGTGGACCACAAGTGTGTTTGTGGTTAAGCGAGGGAAGGAGAAAGCCAAGGTGGCTTAGTCCATTTTCCTTCAACCACAGTACGAATGAAAACGAGCGAACTTAACCAAACACCGTGAGTTCTTTACTTATAGTTTTAAATACTTGTTGATATACATTATGCTTTTTCATGTAATACGATCTGTATTGGGGTTTGTATAAAGCAACTTACCTATTTTTGTAATGGTACCAACTAACAGAGTAGATAAGAGTACTTATTCAAATTTTAATTATGTTAAAAAAGCGTCCTTAAAAACATCAGATTTAAATATTTTGTGATAGGTTTTAATTGTATGTGAAAAGTAAGAAGTCGGGGCTTCTAAATCTACAATCTGATCTCGCCTCCAGGTGGGCAATAACCTAAAACGTAAAACAACCTATTATAAATGAGCTTGCCCAAAGTTATCAACGTAAGTTGATCAGTCCACCATACTACAACAACATGTAACAGTTGAAATTAGCAAAATAAAATCTTAAAATACTCGTATTAGGAAACAAACAACATGCACAAAAAAGTAAAAGTAAACATCAACAACCAGAGAAATTCAACACGTTCCCGGCCGTTGAGACCAACCGATTAACCGGCAGACACGTTAGGTTATTCGTGTTGTCTAACAATATAAAATGTCCGCAATAATATCATTAGTCCCTAGAGAGACTGCACGTATTAGGCTATAGTATTAGATAGGAGCTACATGTAGAGACACTAAATCTGCCTTAAAATATGTATATGCGTAAGACGAACATTTTTGGAGCTATCAAAGAAGTAGAATTCTTAATTTAGTTGAATGCTAAGAGCCGTAGGCAACACAATCACATTCAGTGACATGGAACATGAATCAGCAGCGTGGAAACAGTTTAAAGTTTAGGAAAGTTTCATCAGTCAACTGACCTATTTTAAACATATATCTTTATTCACTTCTAATGCATGTAAAGCGATATTACCAGTGTATCACACAAAGCGCTATTAGAGCATAATCATTATAAGTACTAAAACAAATTTTGGAAATTGTTACAATTACCACTGTACACGAAAGAAAGTGAGAGAAAACAATAATACATTAATGAGCTGTTTATTTAGGTCATAATAAAAATTGATTTTTTAATTCAAACACTGAATAATACTTGATTAAATAAAATATATAACAAAACAGGACGTGTCGTCTACACTATGGTAGACATCTTCAGTTGTAGAGCTAAAGAAGAGTTAAAATAAATGTATAAAATTAAAAAACAAAGTTTTTAGGGAGTGGAAAAATATTTGTATTATATAAAAGTATTTTATACTCCCTATACATTTTATATTTTTTCATTTTATACATTTATTTTAACTCTTCTTTGTCTCTACAACTGAAGATGTCTACCATAGTGTAGACGAAACGTCTTGTTTTGTTATATATTTTATATAACAAAATATTATTCAGTGGTTGAATTCAAAAAATAAATTTGTATTATGACTAACCACTAAAGCTTATAATTGAAAATATTTAGGTATATGTTTATACAGCAGTTAGACAGTTCATAAATTGTATATAGCCTGTGAGTGTATAATACGTAAAACTATTTTTAAATAAGTCATTGCAGATATTTTATATGGTACCTGATAGTGAAAATTTTAGAAAGTTACTTCGTATTTCTATTTACAAACCACAATAATTCGTTACAACATACTATTAGGCTTTAAAACCTTCTTTTAGCGGTAATCTTATAAAACATAAAGTATAAATTGGGACACACACAGAAGGTCATCACATGATACTAGGGGGTTTTATTACAACCTTTTGAAAAACCACTAAATTTCGGGTGTACAAAGTTTCTACTTTATCGAAACCTTCTTACTGTAGTCATTTTAGTCACACGACATCGTCTACTTTTACTAAACAGGTTTTCTTGACTCCCGTATTACATATAACCTTCATGTCCGTTCCACTCTAAGACTGTCTTACTTGTATTTAGAGGAATTCAACAACGACTCGTATAAAGCCATTAAGTTCACCAACTGAGTAAATTTTTTAGTCAAAAGTAAATGAACCTACAGTAAGTCTTTTTTGAAACTGTTAAAATTTGGTACAGCTTTGATGTTGCTTGGAAATGTATTATAGCTTAATTTATTATTTAATCTATTTACGATGGTGTGCATACCATTGAAAAAATATATTTTCAAAGTATTTATTACTTCAAAGTCAAATTCTAATTCAATTCAATTTGCCTTGAAATCTTTAACGGCAAATTGGACAAATTAGATACAAAATATTGTTGGAAAATGTTTTTAGGAAAACAATTAAGGTTTGTACCAAGATTCATAAAAATATCTCAAAGGGTGTTTGAATTATTAGTTATTTTCAAATATTTACAAAATAGCGAAATATGGCTAATCTTAGCCAAAATAAAAAATGTAACTAGACATTTTCTACTAATTTTTGTACGAGTATGTAGAATTCAGTTCTGCAAAGCGCTCTACACATTTCTGTGAGACCTTGCATAGAACTATAAGTTTGTCGGGGTATAAAACCTCCTTGAGTTTATGGAATACCACGTTTTGAGCAACGGTTAGTTAAAAATAAGCTTAATTTGTATAATTCCCCCCCTGAGTAATTAAAGTGAGTTTAACTAAGAGAAACATTGGCTCTAAGCAGACAAGATCTGAGTTGTTATTTATCCGTTTAATCAAAAGCAACATTGCTCAAGGCAATTAAGTCTGAGCAACTAAAACTGTGAGCAATCTACTGAGGAAATCACTTGTGTTTACTTTTTAATTTACAAATTTTGATAAATGTTTGACGACTTCTGTTATATTGGTGTGGTATTTAATTGGTAGTCAGGGTATAAACTAGAGGTAGTATAGGGAATAAACGGCTCTGGAACATTTTAAACATGCCATGAACGTAAGCTCGATGTCAGTAGAGGGTAAGTAAGTTAGAGTTATAACTAAACATGAGCAATCACTCGAAGTTTCTTTCCAAACTTATGAGGGTAAGTGACGGTTATATGTGGTAGTAAAATACATCGTGTCAGGGCTTCTTATTAATACATTGTTGTATAGGTTTGTTTATCTCTACACAATATACACGGGTCTGCGTTTACGGTTTGCCAGTTTGGGTGCGATACAGAGAGAGTGCAGGTAGATTAGAATCAGATGGATCAGTCTTCTACACACCTACCCTTCATCCTTACACACCCGTCTATAACTTACACACTTTACATTACCACACATCTCTTACACACCTATCATCTCTACATACACATCTCTACACACCTATACACCTCATCCTTACACATTTCTCCTTGCCACAACCCTCTACACACCTACCCTTCATCCTTACACAGGAGAATCTTTCATCAAACAAGTATACATTTCTAGATCATGGGCTGGAAAATAGTACATTTTAATTCTTCAAAAACAATGACGGAATTAAATTAATCAGTATTTATGTAAACGATTATATCTATAATTTAATTTTACAATAGACTACTTTTGCCTGAAAACCCTTATAGAGGCGCCTTATACAAATGAATTTCGGTCTATTAAAGTTATAAAAAATCAAGAAAATGTAAAACATCGCACGACTTTATAATATGTTTGCCTCTTTTAACTACGACATCGGAAATCCTCGCAGTTTTTACAAAACAACACTGAAAAAGGTTATTCTTTGTCTTTTCGTTTACAAAATAACAAATTCTCCAGGCAGTTGGTAGTAAGTTGTTACGGGAGGCCAATTGACAAAGGAAATTAACTTCACTTGTAAAAATATGTTCATCTAATTTTATAATTATTTAAAATACAACCGTCCAAAAATCTTTGACTACAAAGAAAGCCATCATTTTGTTTTAGGTGTTTCCCTTTTCATTTGACACACACATATCCTAATTCAATTTTATTTATACTCGTACATACCATATTTATATACCATACATATACATATTTATACTACCAAGGTATAAAAAATCAATTATGTCCATTGATGAAAACAAAATAGCGGACATATAAAATATGTATTCAGTATTAGCTCGCAAACAGAGCATTTTACAGACAAATTGCACAGTAATTGTCCCAGCAATCTCTTTAACAACGCCACGTATGTCCAACATCTGTTCATAAACGAAGACAGAAAATAATGTGGAAACAATGTTTATGACTCAACTTTAAAACAATTGAACATTGGTTTTAACCATTGGTCCATAATAATAAGTAAACAAAATGGCGGTACGAGTGAAAGAACTTTGACAACTCTGTATGTATATTTGATTTTATCTATTGAATTGATTAATACCGTAAGGAAGACCAAACTTTTAAAACAAAACCATTTCATCAAATTCTCGGTAAAAAAAAGAAATACTAAGAATGGCGGCAGCGAATGGTTTCCAATTAAACTGTGGCACAAAGTGAGCAAGATGCCCGAGGCGGCTCTTGTATTGGTTTTATCCAAGTCAATTTCATCACTAACCAAACTTAATCCCGCGTCAGCTGTTCTGGCTTGTATACAGAATATATTCCACCCACGAAACTCATTTAGGTGAGTTCTTCCAAGGAAACGGCTGAGAGTTTTGTTCATATTAATTTGACTTTTTTAAGTAGTTACATTTAATGATGCAGTTGTTTGAAAACTAACTACGTTCGTTAAGACTAAATACAGTATATAGCTGGGTTTTTCTAAAGATGTTTTGAAATTTCAATTAAAACGAAGGTGTTTTTGACATTAAGTTTGACTAACGCGGTATGGTCGAAGGTTTTTACAACAAACAACGTTATATAGCTTTGATTTTCTAGAAGGCGGTGACCGCTAAATTACGGTCGTAATATGACGGTGAACATTTGTTTCCAATGCAATCATACGGCCACCGCTCTCTATAAACACCCCCAAAGTATTGCATAAAACAAGTTCACCGTTAATATTATGGCCATATAATTGTTGTCACTACTTCCTAGTGTCACCGTTTTATCGACCTGGTGACAGTTGATTCAATAAACACACCATACTGTTATTTTTAATCTCCTATCAAATAAATATATCAAAACTAATATAACGTCGATTTTTTAACACTGTCAGGAAACCATTTGATGTTAGCGCATGTGAAAGTGATTATTTTGCATTTGTAAAAAAAAGCGTTAAAATCTAACTTAACTATGCTTACGGGATAGAGGATTAATATAGGCTTTAACACAAGTTTAACTTACTTTGATATTTAACGACTTTATATGCCGGGGTATCTATATATTTTACGTTCCCATAGATAATACGTATAAATGAAAGGTAATATTTTTAAATGTGTTATATTTATTATAGTTTTATGATTGCCTTCGTCAATTAGCAATCGAAATAGTACAGCCGGTTTCGATTTATTTCAAATCATTGTCAGTATACCTAAGAACTTATCAAAATCAATGTATCGAAACCGGTTTTCCTACAAGGATTATATAATATCTGTGCTGATTGAAGAAGGTAAATACAACCGCAAAGTATGTTTTATTACTTTTACTTTCCTAAGATTATACTTGTACATAATTGCCCAGCACAGATTTATTATAAAATTGATAATCACTTTGAAAATACGACATCTTGTACAACTAAACATTAGCTTAGTAAAAGCACTTAGCTCATCAAAGCTACTAAAACTGTCGATATTGTTTTTATCAAAATATTCTCTAAAGCAAGATTATTCTCGTAAACGAGTGCGCACAGCAAAGTTTGGGCTAAATGAGAATCATTAAACCACTAAATCAAAAGGGCCTTTCAGTTTCAAAAGAAGGATAACTTTCAATATGTCCCAGCCACTAATTTCTTAAACAATCTGTGGCCGGCCACAAACAATTCTTTTTCATCGGTTTGTGTGTTTTAACTGTTGGTAGGTTGTTAGCCTCAACTTGATAAGCCTTACTGAACACAAGATCTTAGATTGTTCAAGATTTGTTTATTCCTGACTTTGTGTTTAGTTCATAGTGTATTTTAGTTTAGGTGAAGTAATCAAAGGTGAAACCTAAGATTAACATATATTATTTAAAACCTTAATTACACAAGTCTTGTTAATAAGTGTAGATATGATACAATTTGACAAAAACAATTAAGTTAAGCTGCAGTGAGTGGAGTTAGTTAGATGCTTCTAAGTAGCAGCTCTGTGAGCATAAGTGTGAGGTGACGTCATATTCCTGACGTTAGCTGAACTCGGAAAGTACTGAGGCAAGCCTCTAACACCTATCAAGTCTACAGTACTAGCTGTAAGAGGGTAGGTCTAACCAAGCTGTTGATTTTGTTAACAAAAAAACTGACGATTGTTTAGACCCAGTATGAAGGCGTATAAAATCCAGTGTTGACGAAAAACATAACACAAAACTGTAAAATTGAAGAACTGCCGCTAAAAAAACATGCCAAGCTAACAGAAAAAATATGGCCAAGCATTATTGGAGGTTAAATAATGAACCAAACATTTGAGGATATACAGCCTGGGAAGAGTTTAAACAAAGCTTTCATTGTTTTCACTCAAAGGTCATACTGAAGGTTACAACTTCACCCTGTATATATTTATTGTATTACAAGTTGTCTTGAAAGGCCTTCGTCCAATCGCAAGCAACATTAGCCACATGTTACCACTCCGGGTTATTGCTGGTCTCAATACTCGAGTTTGATCATCAATCCATCTCCTTCACGTCAGTAAGGCAATTTGTCAACTGACATTACCGATTCCATGACAAGGTCTTAGTACAACCCTAACTAGCTACGATAGAGATCAGCGTTTCAACATCAACATTTGTGTTCTAGCATTGAAATAAATCAACAGCAGGGTTCGACAAAGTATATAATTAGAGTATCATTCAATAAACAGTAAAACGAATTCATATTTGGTAGAAAGGATATTTCCACATGTAATTTCATGCTGTATAGGCCTAGATAAGAATATCATGGCAAACATATATTCAATATTTATGAAAATGGTAACAGTTTATGTTAAGAGTTCATATCCCCAAATGGATAAACACAATTGTAATGAGTTCAACATCACCGTTACCATCGCTTAAAAGGCTAAATCTTGTTTTTCACTGTAAATATAAAACTAATAATAATATTTTGCTAAACATGTTTCCTGCATGAATCGATTCTCGGTTTCTTGTTGAATAATACATATTGTATTTCCCAACAGCGCGTTTATCCAAACTTCACTTCTTGCTGCATTCAGACGAACCACGAATGTACCGGTATAAACAAGTTCGTTAAAACCGAAACTACCTCAGAAAACTGCGTGTTGCATACAAAAACTGTATATTTCATTCACAATCAAACTTTCATCAAATTAATAGTCTAAATATTGGCATGTTGTATTCTCAAAACTCACTTAAACAATATAACTCAAATAATTATAAATACTATTGTAGGCCTAATTATAATTTTTCTTATATACTATACCAATTTCTTTAAACTAGTAATCTACAAACTGATGTGTTTTGAGTTCAAAATTTGAATAGATTTAAACAAAACAATTTAACCAAATGTTCACAAATAATCCACGATTGCTTTCAAAATCAAACATAAAATTTTCACACTAGTTACCTAAAGTTGCTATAAAAGTTGAACATTTTGAATTGCCTTTTTAGTAAGGTGTTATACCTGTTTCACTTCTTGCAGGGTTTTTAAAGAGTACAATATTCAATTGAGTTTGTAGATATGTGTGATGAAGGATTTTACACAGCATTACCTTTGCCAGCGACAATACATACATGTTACTTGGGATTAATGCTCAAAGTAACAGCTGTGTCAAACCGGTTGTTTACGATTGATAAGAGCGCGTTGCTCTACTAAAGTCAAAGCTGATTGGCCAGTGAAGCAATCACGATCCTAATCCCAGCTTTTGCTTTTCATAAATGAAGGTTATAACATTTCCAACTCAAATTTATTTTTAAATCATATACTCGTATGTCCGTTTGCAATAAGAAGATTAACAATGAACTATAAATACGTTCAGCATGGCAAGACCTGGACTCAGGACCATAAAATGAGAACTAATCATGACCCCTGAAAAGGTGTGGATTTTTAAAACGTTTCATTTAGTATGACTGATAAACGACAGAAC
Organism: Matsumurasca onukii; assembly: GCA_018831715.1. NCBI lineage: Eukaryota > Metazoa > Arthropoda > Insecta > Hemiptera > Cicadellidae > Matsumurasca > Matsumurasca onukii. The sequence continues at coordinate 6,911,911 of CM032058.1, read as the reverse complement.
TTTGTATACAGTATAAACACAAAACTCATAGCGTCATGTATTAAAACAGCACATAGTTTGAGAGCTGTGTATTACCTTTAACAAATAACACTAAAATTGTTGAACTCGGTTGACAAATAATATTGCTATTGCAGTCCATTCGTCTGAGGTTCCTTTACTTGTCGTTGATAACTTGTGAGAATGTAAGGAATCTGCCTAATCAATTTTTTACTAAAACACAAATCCCTGAATCCGCATATTTCGAAAAATTTTTCTTAACTTTAATACATTCGAAATGTTTAGACGACTGTTTAAACTTATGTTATCTTCAACTGACTCAAAGCAAGAGGAACTAGTCTGATTAAATGACGTACTTTTGAGGTTAAAGTAGCTGCTTGCGTTCATCTTGAAATGTGTTTAATGTAGTGGAAAGCTTAGCAGATGTAGCTTTTAGCTTGTCAGATAAGATTGAAATAAGTTGTCTGTCAATGTTGAAATGTACTTTGCGTATAAAAGTCATAGTCTAGTTATAACTAGCTTACAGTGTGTAAACGCAATACAGAAGATTTATTTCAATATAAATGCAATAATGTTGGTAAAAGTTGCCTGCTGACGAGAGAAAGATGGATTGAAGGTTTACTACCTCGAACAACATTTGAAGAACGTGTCTTCAGATTGGTAAGACATATTTGTATACCAACATATTTCCATGAAAAGCCATTGTAATTAAATTTCGACTGAATTTTATCATTTAAGAATAAAACCTTTAGCTCAACAGTTTCAACGGTTTCTGTGCAGTTAAAATATTGGTACTTAGTTTTATTGAGTTGTGCTTGGTTTTAAGGATAAAGGCAAAACAATCATTTCTGTTCTTTCTGATTTCTACAGTTTCTGATTTCTGAGAAGGAGATTGTTTTCTTTATATTGTATGAAATATTTTCTCAATTTAAATTAAATAGCGTTTGAAGTGAGATTTGTTTTCAGAAAAGTATTATTTTAGAAATTATATTATGTTTAAGAGAGAGTTAATAGTCTAGGAACTTAGTTAAAACATTTATTCGTAGTGACCTTTTATCTTACTCAGGTATTTACATAAAGAACCATATTTATTAAGGTCAAGTGGTAGAAAGAGCTTTTAAGCCCTAACTTCGCCTTTTTTTAACAAATAAAGATGATTTATTACTATTTTTTAAGTGATCATATTAAAAGGCTTATATTTTACCGTTAAATTGCAATTTTTGGAGTAGATTTAAATTTAAACATGTTTCGGTAATGCATTTGACTTATAAAATGTTCTGTGTATTTTGTATGGTTCACTTTTTGAACGACATAGGAGTATTATATTTTCCATTGCGTAGTATGAATCGGTAAAAATATTTTAGTACCTCGATACTAAGTTAGTTCTTAGTATCAACGCTAATGTCTTTGTATAAATTATCAATCTGTTTTCGATTGCATTTCAATTTATTTTGTGTAAGTACCACTTTGAAAAACTATGTGGTTCAGTACTTCAACCTCACAAAAACAACGTATTCAAGTATTAGGCCTATGTTTTTCCTGTTCTAGTGCGTATATCTACATAGCCTACGTTACATGTAAGCTGGTCCCTGCATCTCTCATGTGTAAGCTAATAACGCTCACTTATCTCCCAGAGGACGTTACTTACAGGCATTCGATGCTGCCATAACTCCCCTTTCCTCACTCACTCAGAGAAAGTCTGGTCTGACAAAAAAATAATTCTAACAGATTTATTATTTTTTGTGGTTTTATTTGTCAACACGCATACTAATATAAATTATGTATAACTAAATTATTATCAAAATTATTTGCCTATACCCAGATTAAAGAATATTTTAACTGGGTTTATTTTCCACCAAAATTATTCCTATTTAATTCTAACAGATCACATATTCTTTTCAAGTATTTAGTGTTAGTTTTAGAATTTGTGAATACCTTTAAATATTTACATGAACTCACACAGCAAAAATAACACACACATCCAGAAAGATAAACACAATGTGACGTCTTTATGGTAACGCTCTAGACCATCTCAGGTCCGAGTTCTGTTAGCCAATTTACATCAAGTTAAGATGTAAATCGTGAGCGAGAGCTACCGGGTATTTGATATTCACTGGTGAAACCTTCTAGTCCAGAGAATATTCATGATATGGCAATTTTATTGAACAGAAGTATTCAGCGTAGTGAGAGCTGGGTGGGATAAGTTCTCGATATACATTGCTTATGATACATAAGTATCCAGCACTTAGACTCCAATTTGGTCCAATGACATTATTTTAGACTTGTATTACGTGTCTTAATTTTAATACAAAATGCCTTTGGCGAAATCGTGATCAGTCCGTTAGTTTAAAAAAAAATAGCCTTCATAACTTTGGGTTTAATCTCCTTTACTTTTCAGAATGTTTCTTTTCATTGCAGAATAAACATTACAATGACAAATGGCAAAGAACTCAGTTGTAGGAGTGCAGTCAAACAGTCTAAGAGCTATCCTGAGAGAAAGGTGAAAATTTACGAAACAGTAATCTTGTAAAATACAAAAAATTATAACTCTTTTTAAAGAACAACGTGGTTCGGACTTTAGTAAAACACAAAGAAAATTAGGAATTTACTACATAATACGTGGTGTTAACGTTGACGTGAATACAATCAGAAGTGAAAACAATTAAACATAAAACTAATACAAGGATCTACACCGACAAAGTTAGACAACAGAAACCTAAATACGTTTAACCTCGCTGGCAAGTAGCACAAAACTGTAAGAAATCATATAGACAAAACGCATATTTGCTCATAACAATTAAAGAAATTTTAACTGAGTTTATTTTCCACCAAATATTCCTATTTCGCAAATCTCTCACTTATTCTTTTTCAGTTATCCGAAGGTTGTGGTATTCACCAAACATAACCCAGTTTCTCGAAACAATAATCATTTTATTGTTCTGTTTATACTGTATGTGATATCAACAATTATGGGTTTAGGCTACTTAAACGTGCTGCAGTAATATTAATTAACGTGATTTAAAAGCAAAATATTCAAGGTTTTATGAAGTCCTTTTGAAAAAACAGCCTTCATTTGGGGAGTTAATGTGAACCTTTACTTTATATCAAAGATAGTTTTGCTGTAAAAACGAAAAGAATTTGCAATACAAAAATCCATAGCTAAAACTCTTTCTCAAGAACATCATACTTTTGAAAAAATTACCGAGCCTAACAGAGAGGTGGAAGTAAAACGCAACAATACCTAATCACTACTTGGGAACGCTGTTTGCAACACGAATTCCCAAAACTAAAGTTGACTGTTTTGAAGACCCCCGTCCTGTTAGAAACAAAACCATGCGTGTAACAGTGAAATTATATTTTAAAAATATTGAATAACAAGTAGTACTATATATTAAACTAATAAATATTTTATTATTTATATATTCTATACAAGTAGAAATATATTCAAACCAAAGTACAACACTTTAAAAAGTAGAATACGATAAATTGTCGAATTTGGAATGGGAAGGTTAAAATATATACCATACACCAGTGAAAGATGAGATTCCCAGAGCGCGTCACCAAGGTATGATCTAGCACACTCTTGGGAAAGACACGGTACATCTCCTAGACTGCAAACCACTCTAATCACTTTAACGTACTGTATACCTTAGGTTTTAGGTTGACAACCAATACAAACGCCATGAGAAACAAGTGTAAGGTGGGATAACCATTTGGAAATAGCCATTGACAACGTTGTCACAAACATGACTGACTGAAAAGCCACTGCGATCAAAAAACATCACAGATATCCCACAATGGTCAGCAGTCTTGACTCTAGGTGGGACCCAGTCAACGAGAAGTCAATGAGTTATGAGGCCCACACATACTCCGCTTCTTGATATTGTTTGCTATTCCAGGAGTATTGAACGTTTCTAAGATCTGATGATCCCGTCGAACTTCATTTCAAATGTCGACAACACATGTAAATTTTGCTGACCAATAATCAAATTTGAACCAAAGCAGAAGAGGCCAGTGTACTCGTGGATTACGAAACTACAAATTCTAATATAAATAATAATAGAAATAAAAGCTATAAAACCATACAAACGTAGTTGGACGCGGTTGGAGACTAATCTTCAGGTTAGTTTTCGTTTTGTGGAAATATTCAGCTGTTGAAAAACGTTACAGTATGATGTGTTAAGAACTATAATAAAGTCACTGCAAGAAATAAAAACATGACGTTGACTTCAAAACGACACGAGGTTAACTTAACTACACTCGATAAGTATATGAAACTCAGAAAGATGCATCTCGTAATTTGGTAATTTCTTAAAAATGACTAAAAGACGCATTTCCAAAGCTGACGCAAGGTCTAAAAATTTCTCGCCGCTCAAATCCTGTTTTTATTATATTTCTCTCTACATTACATTTAAAGAACCGTTTTGTAAATGAGATATTGTTATATATTTTATTATATATATCAGTAATGTTGGGAAACAGAGAGAGACGGTCGAGGTCAGATATCAATAAGCTATCAGCTGATGGCGGCATTGGCCACAGGACCCAAGTTCCCTCCTTACCTTGAATATTCTCTGAACCTGCCAACTTGTCATTGCATGAGTCTACCCCTACTTCTGTATTTACTTGACAAGTATATTACTCAACAAGACATTTAATAGTTTCACTTAGGTATGGAACCACATAAGTGTTAACGCTGTCAAGATGTAACGTGGTATCACGAGGGTAAACTTAGTAGAATTGTTAGTTTGTTTAGTTGTTTAAATTGTTTTTAATCATTTAGAACTGAAATCATATTTATCTAGTTAGGGATAATTGAAGTAAGGCATACGTTTCTTAAAAGTCATTGAATTTAAAAATAAGATTAACTCTGAAGTGTTTAATTGCATACAATTGAAACTGTTGATTTTACTTATACCATTTTGTAATGAATTTGATCAAATAATAGTATTTGGACAAAGTAGATTCAGAACCTTACTTATAGCGTACCACAGGGCGTTCATTTTGTAATGACTGTTTGCTGACGATACTCCCTATCTATTTGATCCCCACCAATTTATTTGACATTTTTGGCCCAATAATGAAAAAACCCAACACTTCTGCCTGGGAAGCTAAAAGGTTATGGACAGTTAATGGTAGATGAGAGTTTTCACAACCATATAAACAAGATTATCATGACGACTATCTATCCCCACTTAACGCTGTGCCTATGGGGCACAAAATTCAGTTCAAAATACAAAAAAGCCTAAGGACTACTTAGTAACTTGTAGAGATATTTTTCGAGAAGCAAAAGATCTTGTTCCTTCCCTTTACTTTTCTCGGGCTGAATTTCTCCCATTTTTGACTTTTCCACCACAACCTTGAGCCCATCCCAAACCTTCCCATCTTTCTTCAAAACATAACCTTCTGTTAACAACCTACCACATTTCTTTCAGTAGAACAAGCCATAAAGACGTTTGGGTTTGGCCTTGGCAGAATTTCTTTCAAACTGACGTCTCAATTTCTGTAAACGTTCCTTGCTTGGTTTAATAATGGAGTTAAACTTAGAAAATACCTAATGGTAAAATATTATTAAGACAAATGTAAGCCTTTATAAATGACAAAGACAAATGTCAAAGAGTAAAGCCCATCCTCCCGACTTACTTACTTTTACTTTACTTAAAAAGCGTTGAAATAAACTTGAAAAAGATTCAGGTTTATATATTACTCCGTTTAAGTTTAGTTTAGTCACACTATTTTATTTACGACTACCGGTTTAACTACAGCTGTTTTTATAGCAAGCTAGACAGCAACAAATGGTAAACTGAATAGCTTTGATATATATAAATAGCTTTTTATTGTCTTATCATTTTACTTTCACACTGAATAGTGGATTAACGGAAAAAGGTTAGTGTTAATGTTTTTAATGTCCTGGAAGTGATAAGTGGATTTCTATTAGTTTTTCTTAAGAGATATGGCTCACAATCCGGGGTTTTATGTTTAAAAGTAATTGTATTATCATTCAGTGAGAAGGTAAGTATAAATATCAGCAAAAAACAAGGCTGGAATGCTTTGTAACAGGAAGGTTTCTAGAATGCAATATTGATATTGTTGTGGTCAATGTAATATCTCACACTTAACAGTATCATATATCAAAGCCAGACAACCTCTGTAGTGTGCTGGTTTTAGTTTTAAACTTAAAACTGGCCAGTTAACATACAAATTAGGTAGTTCATTAATATTATAGAATACTGATTGGCTTCACACTATTTGATTTTAATTATATAGTTATTTGAATCTTAAGATTATATTTGGGCTCCAAAACAGACACTCTTTTTAGATAAACAATTTTAGTTAGAAGAGAGTTTCTGTTTTGAAGTCCAAAACGCAATCTTACAATTAATGTCTTTATTTGTATTGAAAGAAAGGTGAGTAGCTAACCAGTGCAATATTAATGATGAAAAGAAAACACATTTAACATACCTTTGTTTGAAGTTTGTTGTTGACGATGGGAGGATTTCAGAAGTTGAACTATTATTGCGGACATTTTCCATCGTTAGTGAACAAAAAGGATCACGACGTTTCGGGATCTGCAATCTGATCCCGTCTTCAGGTGAAAATAACCTAAAACATAACACAGAACATTAGAAAATGAGCTGGCCTAAAGAAGTCAGCGTAGCTGACCAGTCAAACTCTACCAAACAACATGTAGGGCAGTTTTTTCAATTGCCTGGTTAGCAGCTGGTTAACTAACCGCCGGTTAAGTTGTTTACAGTCTGCAATGTTTACATTTTCACGCAACGTTCAAAGTATTTAAATGAATTATTTGAAGATCTTTCATGCAATTTAGGTATAGTTTTACCATTTTTAATGAATTTAACATGTACACATTATGCTAATATAGCTAAATACAAACTGTAACACCAAAATGCAAAATCAAAACAGACAAAGTAAAACTTAACCTAAAAATATCCAGCTTTTCTATTGGTTGGCTCCCTGTTCAATTTTAACCGCCGGTTAAGGCTGAATTAAAAAATGGCCCGTAGTTATTAAGTCAAACAACAAATTAAATCTTTAGCATTTAGGAATAGAAAACAAAACTACAATATTACAAACACAAGCCACACTATGAAAGTAAACAAGTCACCGGAGTAAAATCAACACGAATCACAAAACACGTCCACTAACTGAACGAGCTAACCCTAGACCACAGACTAAAGAACCCTAGACTAACTGGTTGGCCGGTGACAGGCCAATCACACACACTAGCAGCAGGCTGACCAACTGAAACAAAGAAACACAAAATTCCCTATTTATGCACAGCCAATGGGAGAAGGGGGTGGCTTGGCTAAGTTCTCTGTGGCCTGTTTTGCCTCCTTAATACCATGCTATGAGTTTTTTGAGTTCATGTTGTTTGGTAGAGTTTGACTGGTCAGCTACGCTGACTACTTTAGGCTAGCTCATTTTCTAATGTTCTGTGTTATGCTTTAGGTTATTTTCACCTGAAGACGGGATCAGATTGCAGATCCCGAAACGTCGTGATCCTTTTTGTTCACTAACAATTGAAAATGTCCGCAATAATAGTTCAACTTCTGATATTTAACATTTCAATAACACTGGACTTTTCATTTCGCGGTTATAATCAAATTTACCGATGGGCTATATTCTAAGAGTATAACTACAACTAAGTAAAATTCTAAGCTTTAAATGAAGTTAAAACCCATTTTTCTTGGTGACTCAGAAACACAGTAATTGATGCACGTCAAAATCGGACTATCAATTTTGTGTACGAAGTGTTTGTATCATTAAAATCTATTGAAATTTTCAACGACAATTTGCTTACCTGTTGCCAATCTGATAAAATATGAATTATCTATCAACACTCTATAACTTATACATGCGGGACCTTTCTAGCTTGCAAAGGAAGAGTATTGTAGAGAAATGCTGTATTGAGGAATATAATATGAATTATTCAACAGCATTTCGTACGATATTTCCTTGGTTGTATAAACGTTTTTAAATCAGTCTACATACAACTTATAAAGCTTGAATTGGACATTGACAATATCATAAAGAATATGAAACATAATAATTGAATAACTTAGTCATTTTAAAACGATTGAGTCAATTATGTATTATAAAATTTATATAATAATGCTGTAAAGTTTATATTTAAAACTTTAACATCAAAACAGTTAACTGACGATATGTTGAGTAAAATGAAAGAATTTCATATAACATCCACTATGTGTTCTAACAACCTAATCTAATTAATTAATTTCACTCTGTTTGAGAAATGTTTATAAATGTGTTTCGAAAAAGTAATTACTAATGCAAGGTCCCCCTAGTTTGTAGAAGAAATACAACTCCTATTTGAAAAAATAATATTATAATATTTTTGTGGAAATACTTTTACTATTTTTAACATTGTATATACTAAATGTTGTATATAACTTACGATGTATGTATAGCGTGATCATATAAAATAACCACTGATCAAGAAAATAATCGTGACAGTGAAGCCAGTGTTTATGTACTAGGTTTGAAATAATTAGTCTAATGAGTTTTTGGAAACTATTGTGTATTACTTTCATTGTATAAATACTCAACAAATGTATGTAATTTTATTCATTTTTGTGGTAACTGTAGAGAAAAAATGTATGTTATCGCCTTGCTCAGCACCTGAAAAGAATTTCACTTAAAATCGTAATTTATAATTTGTTAATTTGTAAAGACTACTTAAAGAGACGGCCGGATAGAGTGGTCACACTGAATACCGCTTATAACATGGGGTAAAAACTCCAAACAACGTTTTAAGCAAGGTAACGCTCTTAAATGCAAATTTTTTCTCAAAAATTTCCTTCAAAGGTTCTTTTTTTCTAAAAGCTTAGATCTATTGATACTGCTTCATATAAACACTAAAATGTGTCTATCGTTATCAAATAAATTTTGTACTTCTGAACTAAAAACTTGATTTTTTCTTAAGATTATAATATTCGAAATTCAGTTATTAAAATTATATTTCAGACCAACACATTTTTTCTTTTTTATATTCAGGAACATTAAAAACTCCATGATTTCAGAGAAAAACTGTCCACATTTTAGTTCATTGGCCAACGTAAAACATCGTTTCCAAATTTGTCCATGGAAATATACGTTAGTAAACTAAATAACCCTTTGAAAAAATATAATATACTTTTAAAAAAATAAATAATTAAAAATTGTTATAAATCTTTTAGTAAAGTCTACAAAACGGCCATGTCGGCCCACAGCCTACAGGAGAGCTGAAAGAGTTAATACAGACTAATGACCTTCCCTTACTCAGGTTATTTTATCTATGAGGGAGGATATTTCCCACTACTAAATTTATAACAATGTAATTATAAATTTATAACAGCTAAATTAATAAGCTATATTTATAATGTATTGTAGTTATCAAACGGAAAAAACTATTTATTTTATTACTAATTAAAAAAGACTTAAGTCACAATATCCCAACTTTCAGTCAACCAACAATAGTCTGTTTTAGTAAAAGCATGACGTAGACAGCTGAACGTTAAACTTTTATTTCACAACAGATTGCCATACTAACATACCAAAATCTACTTATACAGGGTAAGCTTTAAATCCCCCCTTCCCCACCTTAACTTTTGAAAAAGGAAATATTTTTTTTAAACCTTTGGGGAATGTTTTTATGGGATTCTGAAGTTTTACTTACTTTGCGTCACCCAGCCCCACCCAAAATACTACCCCTTTCCCTTGTGGCACCTCAAAAGTAGGATAATTTCAACACAAATTCAACAACATAAAGAAAGATTTTGTTATCTTAACTCTTTTTTGTTATATCAATTTAAAGATGGCTCAAAATCAGATTCAAAATGCCACATTTCTCGTACAATTCATTTTAAATAACAAAGTGTCATTCAAAGTACTTCTTATGGGGTAACAGGGTTGTGATGTTTTCTTCACCTATGTAGTGACTAAAAGTATTTTAAAGCGAAATTTGTCATTCAAAATAAATTGCATTTGAAATGATCATTTGAACCCTAATTTTTTGTCATCTTTAAATTGGTTGGAAAACACGAGTCGAGATATATTTAAAATATGTATATAAGATTTTAAGTTAATAAACTAGTAACCTTCAAAGCTTCTTATACGTTTTGAGTAAAATCTTAAATAATAATTTTCTAGAAATTTGCAATTTCTCTCTGCGTCTTTGAATTTGTGTTTTTTCATTTATTTTAGTACTACAAGAGGGGGAGGTTTGTATTTTATTTTAATTGGGGGGAATAGTTCCTCTTTCAAAAGTGAAGGTGGGGGCATTTAAAATCACCCTTTGTTTTAACATACACAATTTTATTGATCTAGCATACACTCTGTACAAATTGCAGCTCTTACCATTATAAACATCTGGGCGTTGAAATGAACGCTTCCAAAGGCAGAAAAATAGACCCTCTTATAATTTATCTTTCTTTCAAACAAGCATGCCTGAAATAAATAATCACATACTGTATAAGTGTTTAACTTATTTTGTCATTCACATTAATATTAACAACTGTTAATTAAATAATGTAAAAGCGTACTTAACTCTCTTTTGTTCTGTACTACTGTAACAGGTAGTCCCAATATTAAAAGTACTAAAAGGCTAGTTATACCTTACCAAAGCTTTCACACGATCATTGTTGTTTAACACACCGCTCAATTGTATTCTGTTTAAATTATTCCTCATAGTTTCAATCTGAAACCAAAGAATGACAATGATAATGAAAGTTAATATTGCATTGGTAAATGTTATAAATTACTTATATCAGAACCCATACCATGTGTTATACTTGGACCCACATCACCTACTGGTTATATTATACCTTGTCTGTGCTTATTGAGTCTAGGACTGAAGAGGATAAATTACCTTCTATAAGGATCAAAAATAACTACTTTGCTAAGGGTTCGAGCGTTTAGTTTTTGCATCTCAAATTTACCCTTGCAGTCCACTCAGCTGCGTGAGCCTGAGTACACGAGCACTGGAATCACAGCTGTGTCGGGTTCACAGCAAACTAATAACTATTCCAAATCAAACACTGTCCAGTCATGTGATCTTACTGGGCCCAGCCGTGGATTTTTATTATGATCCATAAAATAGATAAACTATCTTGAAAGCTAAATTGTATGAAATTGGCACTCCTCCAGCAATTTTAAATGGCAAGAAGAGAACTTCATTTTTAGGATGTAGCACGTAGCTATCTGCTATTTGTACTATCCACTTCTAAACCGTAGACAACTGAGATTTGTTGTCGTGCTGGTTTAGTCACTGCAATCTGCAACTGATTGACTTAAGTCACCAGATATACAAAATAGATGGATTATCATGAAAACTACATTGTATTAAATTGGCTCTCCTCCAGCGAAACAAATTCCAAAAAAAAACCAATATCAAATTAGCTGTCGTAGACTTGACTCCAGACATCTGGAGTCATCATCTACCTGAAGAGATCCAATAGATCAAAATTTTAAATATTCCTTTGTTTTTGTTTCATTTTAGAAACGAACCGAGACCTACCTGGTAGAAAGGGTTAAAATGGTAATCTGAAAGATAAAGTTCCCATTATCTTCTTCACCACGCCTAGAGAATGGAAGTTAGGCCTTTTTATTTATATTTTGAACCCCTTTTATTACTTTTTTCTTTTAATGAGTTAAAAGGTATATACCAGATTATGTAATAATTTTTTAATGAAAAGTAAGCTAAATATTAAGGTTTAAATTGGAAATATACATAATCTTAATTCTTAAGCTTTCGCGGCCAGTGTCGTCATTAATATCTAAGGCTTCCGGTATACACCGCGTCACAGTTGAAATACAAATACCGCTAAACGTTTCGACCTCGCTGTGGAGAGTCATTCTCAGTAGCTGTTATTTGTATTTCAACTGTGAAGTATAGCTATCCAATAAAGCGTTGAAGTCAAAGGTACAGAAAATTGGTTCGGACTCATTTTGTTTATACTGAACAAACTGATTCACTAAGTACTACTAAAGACAGAAATATTGGATGGACGAAAATTGCAATTCAAAGTGAATAGTAAACACATATTTTTAGACTTATTTCAAAATTAAAACACCTATCAAAGAACTTACTTGTTTACCGATACGGTGACTTTTGTAGCAAATAAAGGTGACTAAATACACCTTCAGGTGCCACTCTATAAGTTCGATGATTCGATCCAATGTCACACGGCTTGGATGCACTAAACTGTCTATTAACTCAACTGCATGTACATTTACATAAATGATGTCTATGGGAATCGACACCAGAGAAGTAACAAGTATTGCCAATCCAAATGATTTTGATAAAGAGTGGTGAAAGTCTTGGATATCCAAAAAGAGCTTCAAGAGAACTGTCAAGTCGGCTGTGGATTTGTGACTTGTATCTAGCTCCTTGTTAATATACGCATAGAACTTCTCCACATACATGACAAAAGTGTAAACTAGACCGGTGGAAAGCATCAGATTTGTTACGGCAAGATAAAGAATAGTTTGAACCCAGGGAAGTTGTATGTATTTGTCATATTGCAAGGGGACTTTAACTATGTAAACAGAAAACCCAATAAATGCCATCCAGTCAGCAATTGTCACTTTAACTTTAGGAATACTTATCCACAACTTGTAAAGTTGGTTTAATGAGTTTAAATATTTAGCTCGGGCAATGATGATACAAAACAGGAAAGGAGCGTTTGCTTCATAGCATATAAATACAACCCCTATAGCTCTAGCACCGTAAACATCATGTTGATAGAGAGCAAAGCCGGAAACAGACAAGCAAAATGTCCACCAGATCAAACAGTAGATGAGGCGTCTGTTGCATAACTCAAAAGGACCGTCTGAAACAAAAATATTTTAAAGGGTATTACATGGACTGGAAATATTTGTCCCCGACTGCAATTAATTCAAGTAATTAAATCTTAAAGCTAATTTTTCTACATTAAAAGAAATAACTAAAGAATATTGCTACAACACTACAGCTTCATATTATTATTCCTGGTCCTGTATAATAAGTTCTTCCTTTCTGATTTTCCACAAGAATACTTGAAACGAAATCTTTGCATAACCGCAATGTATGGTACATCAATGGAAATCCAAAGTTTAGCACAGGAAATAATAATAGTTTTATCGGGTACTATTACTTTGGCTCGTCTGGTTTTACTGAATTTGGAAACGTAGCATTTTTTACTGCATTTTACTGGTTATAATTACTGTCGAACAACTAGGGCAATTAAGAATATAAAGTTTTGTTTGACCGTTGAATTTATTGTTTGCTGAAATTGTACATAAAATATGCATTTCACTTTAAAGTACGGTACTTTACCTTTAGAATGTTGTTTTTCTATAGTATATTTTATTGGCAATAACCCGATTATTTTAGCTATCCAATAAAGCGTTGAAGTTAAAGGTACAGAAAATTGGTTCGAACTCATTTTGTTTCTACTGAACAAACTGATTCACTAAGTATTACTAAAGACATAAATATTGGATGGACGAAAAGCTATGGCTTGTGTGTTTGTCGAGCAATCTACAAAATGAGATGAATGCTTCTGTGTGTACGATGTTTTATTTGTCCACGTTTCAAATCAAAGCTTTATAAAACAAATGAACTTATCAAAATCAATAAAATCAATCAATACTCAAGAAAAATACTTGAGTTTTCTCTCTGAATGTCTGTGTAGATTAATGTTTTACGCTGGATTGAAGGACTTGATCGAATGCTACAAATTAAGCTCAAAACCAAAGAGCTCAAACCCGCTGTATTGGAGCCGAAATCAAAAGCACTCGAGGTGCAAAACTTGGAGTGATCAAAATTGATTGCTATTAACCAACGCGTTTATGAATGATTTTCTATAAATTTTGTTTATCAGGTTCAAAACTTTAGCCACGTGTCACTAACCCAAGCACATTGAAATGGCCCATCAAAATGTTTTAAGAACTGAATTCCAGGATGGCAATGACCTCTAATTTGTATAGTTTATCTTTGTTTTTCTTTTCCAAAAATACTTTCCAAATCAGTAAGACGGTATCAAATGTTTCATAATATCTTTTTTCTGTTTCATTTGTTACAAAGTGTGTTAATGTTAAGCTAGAAACATGCTTTGTAAATAATACAATTTGTGTATCGTAAATAAGTTGTTATCATTTTGCTCTTGTCTTTGGAGAAAGTTTGTTTCAAAAGAAATGTAGAGATTTGTGTCCTGTCATACCCCCTTTTCTCTAGCTGTCTATCTTTTTCTATTTTTTTAGTACAATATAGAGGCCTATTGACATTTCCTTTTAAAGAAGAAGAATACAACATTTTTTGACATATTAATGTTAAAGTAATTTCGTAAAAGGAACAAGTCGTCATTACCTTTAAAATCCTATTCACTAAATACTGTATAACATATAGAGTGAGTCATATACGAGTATGCCCCCACCTTAACTGTTGAATAAGGAAAGATTTTGAAACCCCTCTAAGAAATGTTTTTACAGGGTCCTGAAGTTTCTTTTGACATAACTTTTGTTACCCAGCCCCAACCAAAACCCGGGGGAAGGTCCCCCTAACTTTTTTTAATACGAACCCCCCTCCTGTGACACTTTATTTGAAAAGGTATATAAACACAAACTCATAGATACCATTAAACAATTTTACGACGTTGCTGTACAAAATGGCGGCTCAAAACCTTTTTCATGTTTTAAGCAGATAAATAAACACTGTCGCTATATTTTTCAAAACTTTGAAAACAAATTATAGGTTTAGTTTTTGGGTACTCAAAGCTTTGAAATGATATGTTACAAGATACATTTTGCAAACTTTTAAAACTGCCCCTTTTTTCAAAATTCGTCAATTTTCAAAAGTTTAAAAAGTTTATCTTGTAACATATCATTTTAAATATTTGAGTACCCAAAAACAAGTCTGTAATTTTTTTCAAAATTTTGAAAAATATAGCGACAGCGTTCATTTATTTGCTTAAAAAACCGCCTCAGGTCAACTTGAATAACCTCCTTGTTTCTCTGAGGTCGGTTGAAAATGGAAAACGTTTTGAGCCGCCATTTTGTACAGAAACGTCGTACAATTGTTTAATGGTATCAATGAGTTTGCGTTTTTATACCCTTTCAAATAAGGTGTCACACGAGGAAGTCGTTTTTAAAAATGTTAGGGAGGCCCTCCCCCCAGTTTTTGGATGGGGGTGGGTAACGAAAAGTACGCCAAAAGAAGTTTCAAGACCCTATACGAACATTCCCCAAAGGGTTTTTTCAAAATTCTTCCTCTATCAAAAGTTAAGGTGAGAAGGACATATAAAACTCACTCTGTATTGTGTGTAATTATAAAACAAAAAACAGTGGTAATAATTATTACAGTTAAGTTAAACCATTTATTGATTAGGTTTTTTAGACGGTACAATAGTGAGTTCCTAAAAACTACGTTGTATTACTTTTGTTCGTTGACTATAAAAGAAGGACCTAGATGTTATTCATTTTTGTGGTAACTGTAGAGAAAAGATGTACGTTATCGCCTTGCTCAGCACCTAAAACAAACAAATTATTGTTACTTAAACTATTTCTAATTATAGAATAATAATTTCTTTTTATATAACATTTAAACAATAAAAAATTAGATATTTATATATTATATATACCGGGTTATTGAAAAGTAACTAGGTAATAATAGTATGTTATGAATTCTGCAGAATACGATTTCATGTTGACAATAGTGTCGTAATATTGAGTGTTCAATAAGGTTTCATATTCACTACTAATATTAGTTAGTAGACGGAATATTTTCTGGACGATGGCCGAGACGGCGTGGACACCACGAATGGCCTGCAAGAAGCCCAAGTCTAACGTCGTAGGATTCTTTCCCACGGGGAATCTGTAAGGAAGAAGAAACAAGTGCAATCCCAAACAGTGGATGAATTTATTGGAAAATCTTAGTTAGAATAAATTACCAGTATTCAAATTGACTTCCTTCTGAAAAGTGTTAATTGTATCCCTGACTGTTTGGAGAAATTGGCGAACATCACCGAAAATTTACTATGTGGAAATTTTAAACTATATTTTATTTTATTATTGTGGTTAAGCGTACCACAAATAATAAAGGTATTTATTATTAAATACCACAAATATGGTTTACGGTATTTTCATACGTGTAGATAATTATGGTAGGAATTATTACAATTTGTTTGCCTACTTACTTTTCAACCACCCTGTATATTTCAGCCTTTCACAGGAAAGGTCTAATGTAGATTTGTGTGCTCAACGACTATCAAGTTTATAGTATAAGTCTCGTTCAACTAATATTTAAATATGGTAACATTAGTTTAGGACTAATGTTACATTTTAAACTAAATTATATAGACCAAGCAATAAACGAGTGAAAGTAAACTCAGTCATGTGTAACTGGTTATAAACTTGATGATAAGAGCGTCTTGTCGAAAATGGTTCTAAAACTGTTTAAATAATGATCATTTTGATTGATTGAATAGATTTTATTAATATTTACAGTCAACTAGAAACACGCTCCCATCAGATGAAGTTTTTCGGAGGTAATTGTACAACTTCTTACGAACTCTTAAGTGACCTCTTGGTTTTAAGCCACAAACGTAGAAACAATTTGAAAAGCTTTTACGTTCCTGAGTCTACTAAACTTAAACGACATTTTGCTCCCACAACTTTTGATTTGGCTGCCAACTTTTGATTTTGCAAGGTATAAAACAACTAAAGAGAGTTGATATTTTTAACTAGGTGCTACTCAAAAGTTTTCTAAAATAATTATAACTTTTTGTTCTTGAAAATCGATACTTTCTTTGATATTTTCATACCCTACGAATTACAACTTTGAGAGCCATTTTCTCTATCAAAATCTTCGCACACATATTTTATTTTAGGGTATCGGTTCCTTTGTATTTTCAGCCTTTACAATTAGAACAGGGTCACGTGGTAAGTGGTGGCGTACACAAGTTTATGACTTACAGCCAAAAACTGAATTCAGTTTAGACTTAAAGAACTAATAAACACACGACAAGAATATGTACGAGAATAGTGGTTAATTTACGTATAATAGTACTTAGGACAGCATTACGAGTATCTTTGTTCTTAACTGTTACCCATTTTTGTTATCAAAGACACTACAAAAGATAGTAATATAGGAATTGTGGAGTTCACTATTATAAAATTTATGTTTAACCTCGCCTTTTTCTCGATAGTCTCAAATGTATAATGAACGGTATAAGTAGAACCTACTGATTAACTTAGTACCTTTATTTACATCTTCGTATTCTCGCTACCCAGTTAAGTTACAGCAATTCAAACTGCTCCACATTGCTGTAACATTGTATCAAATCAATTTACTCCTTCTCAAATTGTTTTTATACTAAACTATGTGAAATTATACCGATTTTGAAACAAATCCGAACATAAATCAATTAAGAATGAAAATAGTTCGTGCAAATATAAAGATATGACAGCTAGCATATTAACGCAGTATTTCCTGTTCTTTGTTAAATAATGTCTAACTTGTTACGACCTTGCACTTAAATGTCCAAAAATACTCAATTCAGATGATCAAGCCCACGTTATCTATGAAAATCTCTGCTCTTGAAATCTTACCATTATAAACATCTGTACATTGAAATGGACGCTTCCAAAGGCAGAAAAATAAACCCTCCTATTGTTGATCTTCCTTTCAAACAAGCAAGCCTGAAATAAAATAAAGATTTTTTAGTATTTTACATTATTATGACAATTTTAGGATTTAGGTAAAAGCTGTTTCATTTCAATAGAAAATGTGGAAAGGCTTTAAAATACTCTAGTTTGATAACGTTAGCTTTGTTTCTACGTTTTACACAATTACTTTAAGTATAATGGAATTATCAACTAAAAATATCAAATTTCTGTCGTCAAGTTTTGTTTGATGTTATTTTATAATTTATAACTCATGTTAAGCAAATAGTGTGTTGCTTTTTAACGCTAAGGAATGATCATTGATATATTTTGTTATTATTTTCCTTATGAACAAGTTAGGCCTTATAAAAAACGTGATATATCTTACGTTCAACTTTCATAAATTTCTAATTTGTTGTAGTTTTTTTAATTTAGTAAAGCAAACAATTGCTAAAATCGGGAAAATGTATGGTAAAATCAACTCATTAAATAAAATTATCTGCTAAAACTAATGTAATGTAAGTTCTTTCTTTTCATATAGTTTTAAAATTAATTATTGCATTATCAACAATATTATTGTTGAAATTCTACCTATTATTTAGACATGTCACTACAAAATTAATGTCTACGCGAAGGTTTTACCTAAAGTAATTTTTAAAATGACGTACCAATTTTTACTTTTATTTTATTTTGACTTTTTCAACATTGTTCTTAAGATTATCATCTAAGCCCTTTAAAGCCATGGAGCACGGCCGTTTTAAAGTCGTATACACAAATAAAACAATACAACGAAAGTGGAAAAAGGTTATCATATAAATAAAGTAAGATTTGAAAAAGAAGTATGGTCCAAACTTACGTTTGAAATATTAAAAAGCTATGGAACATCTTAAAGGTTTTATTATAGAAATTTTCTGTTGAATGAAAGCCTGAGCAAAATCCGTATTCAACCGGTTTGTTTGTTAAAATTATCCATCAGAAACTAAAAAAGTGTAAATGATAACACACTAAAAAATAGTTTTAGATTATGATTGTTTGTATCTTTTTCATTAAAAATATTAGAACAAGAGTACCATAATGCTTGTAATGCCTTACCAAATCTTTTGCACGCTCGTTGTTGTTCAAAGCAGCAGTCAGCTGAATTCTGTTCAAATTACTTTTCAACAATTCAATCTGAAATCAAAGAACAGTAAAGGACATGACAATAACTTTTTTAGTGTCAACCATAGTTTTTGACTAAAAAGTCACTACAGTGGAAGTCATTAATTTACTTAATAATGGTCTTGTAAACTAAAGTTTGTTAAAATTTTTAGCAGAACCTAAACCTTGTAGCCTATCATTTTGTTTCCTACTCGACAAATTATCAAAAACAATCTTTCGTAAGTTCAAAGGTAATAATACCTATGAACTAATCTGTACACACAGACTTGTATCTTAATTGTATTAAATTTGTCTCATCTCTTAAGAGTTTAAAATTTCAAACAGAAAAATAACAAACAAATTTTAGGAGTTTACGAAAGGAGTTTAATTCGAAAGTATAAAGCGAGTCTGGACACTAAGAAAAGCCAACTTGTCAAAACAGCATGGCTACTTTGCAAGGTCCTCTCTGCCTATTCGTGAATAATAATAGTATTATAATTGTTAAGAAATAAATATGCAACACTCTTTATAAAATATCTGCAGGATTTAAACAAACACACCAATATGTTTAATACAACTAATGTATACAAGGGCTTTCAATGCAATAATACAATAGGTCAACTTAATATTTTTGCAAAGATGGAAATAACAGAAGTCTAACGATACAAAATAGAAAACATTTGTTTGCTTACAATTTCTAACTAAATGAGACTACTACATCAAAACTCTTGAAACCCCAAACAATCTCATACATTTATTTTTTCCATACATAGTTTAGGAATTAATTAAAATTTAAACACTGATCAAAGAACTTACTTGTTTACCGATACGGTGACTTTTGTAGCAAATGAATGTTACTAAATACACCTTTAGGTGCCATTCAATAAACTCGATGACTCTGTCCAGGGTCACTCGACTTGGATGCACTAAACTGTCTATTAATTCAACTGCGTTTACATTTAAATACATGATGTCTGTAAGAACAGATACCAGTACAGTAAATAGTGTGGCCAATCCAAATGATTTTGATAAAGAGTGGTTGAAGTCTTGAATATCCAAAAAGAGTCTTAAAAGAACTTTCAGGTCAGCTATGGATATATGACTGTTATCTACCTCCTTGTTAATGTACGCATAAAACTTCTCCACATACATCAAACAAGTGTACACTAGTCCAGAAGAAACAAATGCATTTATTACGGCAAAACAAAGAACGATGTGAACCCAAGGAAGGCTTATGATATGTTCATACTGAGTAAGCCCTTTAACCATGTAAACAGTAAAACCAATAAATGCCATCCAGTCAGTAACTGTCACTTCAACGTCAGGAATCCTTATCCACAACTTGTGAAGTTGGTTTAAAGAGTTTAAATATCTAGTTCGGGCGATAATGATACAGAACAGAAAAGAAACGTTTGCTTCATAACATACAAAGATAATTCCCGAAGCCCTGATTCCATACACAGTAATCCCTTGATAGACAACGATGCTAGAAATGGACAAGCAAAATGTCCACCAGACCAGACAATAGATGAGGCGTTTATTGCACAGCTCAAATGGGCCGTCTGAAACAAAGGAAAATTCAACAACAATAAATAATGTTAATCAATAATGCTTAAATGATCTAAAATTCAACACGATTTCGGCTGCACTCGAACTGATTTACGTCAAGTTCTTACAAGAGCTCTTCGTGTAAACAAAGTAACGGAAAACTATTGTACATATATTGTTTGAAGTTGGAGATGCCTATTGAAAAGAGCTGTTATTTTTTATCAAAATGCAACTAAGAATAATCTACGCAATACCAAACTTCATTTTTACAACCTTGTTCTTTGTAGCTAGCTAGATATCATCATCATAGGTGAATGAACATGCGTAAAAATGACGATGAACTCTATCCGATGAAAGTAGTCTACAATCGGAAAAACATATGGTTGCGAGTGGCTGAAAACTATGACACTTCGTGTTGAACTTTCCATACAGGCAGGTTTTAGTGGCCTTAGATTTATTTGCCATACATGAAAAATGCTTTGATGTAATATGTAAACAAATTTATCTAGAGTGGATCAAAGCCCAGAATTTTACGTTGGACTTTCAAAAAGTAGTATTCACGTTGGACATGGAGTTTACTGTGTTGTCACTTTTACAAAGCTATTTAACTAAACAAATGCATTTAAAAGAAACAACTTCCAATCCGCCTTTAAGTACGAGTATATGGAAAGTGCATCTCAAAAAATGTATACACACTTTAAGTGAATGTAGCTAATAACACATTGATACTTAGAAGTTACACCAGCAGATAGTTTAAAACCTGTGATTTTTAACAATTTGTCTGAACGTTACTTTATATGTAATTAGATCTGAAAATGCATGGTAGAATAATTTCCGTTGTCCTTTGAGTACAAGTTGTTCTTTCAATTACATTACTTTGGGCACTTGACAATCAGTTGGCCAATCTGTACCAGACCGATGAGTAAATGTATAAATGTTATTTGTCTTTATTTGGAACATTTATAAACTTATTAAAACAAATAACCATAAATAAATAACATTAATCTCAATGTTATATTTAATAAAATAACTATGTACATACAAATAAAAAGGTACTTTTTAATATACAAATAAAATGGTTTGAATATCTTGTTCAATAGATGTTATGTTAATTCAATTCATATCTACTCGTATATCTTACTGTTTACAGATCTCATAATGTTGTTGATTTATTTAAAATACGATACATTACCTTTAGAATTTTGGTTTTCCGCTGTATACTTTATAGGCAATATTCCATTTGATTTTGACAGCAAGTAAAGGGTTGAAGCTAAAGGTATGGAAAATTTGGCGGTAATCTTGTTTGTATTACTAGACATGCTGACTGACTAAGCTGTTTTCGAGACGAAATCATTGGAAGAATGAAATGGATTATCTTTATTTGCAAAGCAATTTATGTAAAAGAGTACATTATCCTGTACTTTAGATGATTGTTTTCCAAAAAGGTTTTGTTTGTCCATGTTTCAAATCTATATATTAGTGAATTATGAATCAAAACCTAACATAGCATAAACCCAATAGCTTATATACAAAGCGTTAAATATTGGGATTATGACCGGGGGAAAGGTAATCAAATTTACACGCCCAATGCCTATATCGTAATCATCTTCGACAAACGGGGAGTAAAGAAAAGAATTTAAATGAAAACATCCTGACCAAGATCAATACATATTCTATTGGTTTTTTATCAGTTCTTTCGTATTTATGTATTTATGATGCCTATACACCATCAAATGGTATCAAATATTTCTTGTAAAGCAGTTCCATAAGTAAGGAGAAAACATCTTCAAAGTACCATACCCTTAAATAGCTCAACCGTATAGGCAAAGGTTGCTTTTAGATCTCGCTAATTTTTTTCTTTAGAAAGCAATTCTCACAAAACTATAATTGCGCCAAGGTTTTGGCCATCAAATCAAGAGAGAAAATTAAAACTTTTACAGCAATGGACATTAGTACGTCATCTTTCAATTAACGGTTAAGGAGTAAGAAATTACACTCAAAAGCAGCAAAATTCTGTGTGGGCACGATTCTTGCGTTTACACTTTTTGTTTTAATACTTGGAAGATGTCTCATCCATTCATAAAAGGCGTATACCAGCAAATACGCATTTTTCCCACCAAGATCACTATTACTACGATGGAAACGTTGTAATACTTCCATTCATACTTGATAGTAAGATGGAGCTAAACCTACGCCTTCTTTTAAACGACCCCCTTCCGCTTAACTACGCAATTCTATCCTAGCTTTCTCGACTAACAGAATTGCCGATAGTGAATCCGATAAATGATTCTTGAAGAGTCTTGAACAATAATCGTTATACCTGTTTTAGGTTAAGAAACATGGTCAAAACCAAAAGCTAACTTGAGGACTTATACACGTTGATACCTGTTAAATTCCATACTAAAACTAACTTAGAACAGTGCTCTGTGTAGGTGTGTCATTTCAACAACAAGCCAAACTCTTAATCATCCGCATTGGTTTAAAGGTATTTTGTCTAGAACTAAAGGCGTGAATTTCAACTTTGATAAACTTAGCGACACTAAAAGAGCCGTTCTCGAACAAACTTTTTAAGCAATCTACAACGGTTTCACCATTTTAACTTATTAAATATACAACTGAACATTCTCTAAAGATATAATCGTTTCTACCCCATTAATTCTAGACTGAAATAAAAAGTAAGACAATTTTGTACGATAAAATAAAATCGAATGAGAAAAGAAAGACTACAGTTGCATCAAGGTAAGTAGATGCAATTTCACGTGGGATGCCAGAGCTGTACAATTCAGCTCTCTACAGATTGATTCTTTAAATCCATCACCGCAGGTATGAGAGATTCATTCTCTTTTAGAATGACGTTGGTTTACTGAGACTTACAAATAACCTATTTGACACTTATAAATGTGTGAATTGTGTATAAAACAATTTGAAACACGGAGGCCTATGTGCCACTGAAAACCAACCAAATTCAAATACATAATACATCAAGACGGTAAACTGTTCAAACTTAATACTATGATAGTTTATCATTGCCGCAGTAAATGGTAAACTAAATTCTATACCTCTAGTGGTATCCTAACACCATCATGTCCCTCTGTAATAATACACACGAGCCAGGACCACCAAAATTACAACCTTTTCAGTTATCATGTCAATTTTTCTTGATACTTTTATATTCCTAGCCAATTTTTGAACGGGGAAAATTTACAACGGAAGTGCCCTTTTTTACCCTTTTCGGGCCTTGTGAACAGTGTACATGTCACATCTTTTGTCCAATTTTCACAAAATTTTGTTTGTTTCGTTCTCTCTGGGTACAGAAGTTAATAGTTATTTTATCTTAAATATGATGAAATAAAATTTTCTAACAAGGTGTTGTACTACACGCCTGGAAATACGCAGTTGAGTAAAGAAACAGATAAGATTCTCCAGTGTAAGGATGAAGAGTTGGAGAGAAGAGGTAAGGTAAGAATGTGGGTTATATCAAGGACGTCACTGGTGAGATTGGATGTATCCTGGTTTCTAACGTGTCTCCTCTTCCCCTTGTTGTCACAAATAAACCTGCTTGAACATAATTATGTGTAGAATAAAAGAAGCTGACCTAAGACAAATTACTTTTTTTGGTAGATAAAAATAGTATATTTAATCACTAGGTTCTAAAGTAAAGCTTTTTGACATGAGGTCAAGTAAACGTCCGAGGCGCAGCGGTAAATGACCGAGGGTTAAAAGACATTTTCGGGCCGAATGATGAACGATACTGTTTGTCATAATGCAGAAATTGATGATGATAAATAAAAGTTGTTATATTATAAAGAAACTTAAGTATACATTGGTTTTTAAATCAGTGTTAAAATTCAAAATAATTAACACAAACTAGTTGACTCAGCAGATGTCTATGACACGAACAGATGATTAAGATGATCACTTTATCCCTAGGGAGAAAAACATCGTCAAAACAATACTTTATTTACCTAGCTGTAAAAGCTACACTTTAGCACGTTAATACATGTGTCTAAAGCATACATTTGCTGTCTATAGAGCAAAAATAGAAAAAAATACTTAGTTTTCTTTTTGTTTTAGGTACATACAATATATTGTGAAAATAATTAAGGTGGTTTCACCACCTTACCCCATATTGAACAATATTACTTTGTCTACTTTTAATTCATCGTTTTTTGGATGTAAATCGAGTTCACAAGTGAATAGTATATTTCGTCAAGTTAGTACTCATGGAGTTATGGTGTCGGTAGCCAAAGGTTGCGTGATAGGGTATTAAATTTCAGTTCCTATACCGCAAAAAATACATATAGGATTGATATTGTAGTGGTCAAACAAAAATGTTGCGCCATAGCAGTATCGTATATCCTAGCCCCCTTTTATTCTTACTTTGTACTGAGCCTGAAGAATGAAAGTTTTAAAACTGTAATGTTCTTAGTTTTACAAGCAGGCTAACTAGTAGTGCTATCTTAATAAGCATACAACCTATATACAAAGGGGTACAAAAGTAGGTATACAGTAATAAAACATGTCATAGAAAGTATATTTTTACTAAAATAATAATTTCTCAACTGTAGGACCTTATTTCATCTATTTAACAAGTTACCTTTCGGTTTTGCCTGTAGATAGAAAATCATCATATAGGATCTACAGGCAAAACCGAAAGGTAACTTGTTAAATAGTATATTTTTAATTTTGGTTTCCTAATATTCTTCAAAAAAATTGGAAAACCAAACTTTTCCCATTTATTTGAAGAGTTTAAGAAACTTAAATTAACTCTTAAAGTTTTTGTATTTAACTATTCTAATTTAATTTGTTTGCCTTCACAGTCAACCCACTGCTGTTACCATGAAGTTACGCTTCTTGTTGGAAGTAGAATTTCTACAAATTGAAATTCTACTTCTACAAATTCTACAATTCTACTTCCAACAATATGGAGCTCCTGCCCACTATGCGACAATCGTGCGTGACGTACTAAATAGGGAGTTTCCAAAAACGTGGATCGGTCGAAGGGGATCGATTGAACGGCCAGCAAGATCTCTCGATCTGACTCCTATGGATCTTTTCTTTTAGGCACTCGTCAAAGACAAGATGTTTTTTAAGAAACCTCGACGTGATGTTTATCAGATGATAGAATTCATTCGCCAAGCTTGCCAAGACATACATGAAAATAACGAACTTTGCCGAAAAGTGTGTTTAGGCGGAACTTTAAGGTTACAGCAGTGTTTCGACTGTGAAGGCAAACAGTTTTTTAATACAAAAGCGAGTGATTGTTTTGTCAAAAAATAATTAATTTAGGTTTATAAATTAATTTATAAATAATTCTTCAAATAAATTGAAAAAGTGTGGTTCGAATTGAATAAATATGAATACTTTTTCTACAAAGTGTATCATTACTGTATACCTACTTTGCGCCTCTATAACAATTAGTTCACTATAGTTCACTAAAAAAATTACTAAAGACAAATTGGACCAAACCAGGACTTAAACCCTCTCACTTCGCAGGTGATCATCATCAGGTGAGCAAAATCACTCGGTAAGTGAAAACGTTAAGTCCTGGTTCGGTAAATATTTCGTCTTCAAGTATCTTTAGTAATTAATTAATACAAATGGATATAAAATACGTATACTCGTGAATACGGTATGTTGAATTCGGATCAAAGTTTCAACTAGAGACAAACCTTGTTTGCAAATAATTGGATTAAACTTACAAATAATAAAACAAGGAAGTAAGTTTAATTTTAAAATAGTTAAAATACAAATAAAACACTTTGTAAAGCAATCAGTGTATTTTAGCCACGAGCATAAAATCTAAACTCCTCTCACTTTAAAAAGAAGTTGCAAAGAATCAAGAACTATCAAATTGAACTGAATAGTCACAAACAACGTTATCAAAAACTATTTAGATCTATTTCGTTGTTACTTCCTGGTTCAAAACTTGACTTTGCCAAGCTATCAACTAATACTCTTTATCACCGAATACAACTACCAAACCAAGATTACTATTAGTTTCAATCAATTTGTTTTACTAATTTTTCTTGATCGACAAGTTATCAATACTACGACAGTAATAAATATCCGCGGAGACATGAATCTGAATTGCCTATCCACTAACAAATCAAGAGTTTCGGGAATTACGCAAATATTGTGTTTAATTAACTATTTACAATTTCCTTAGTTTGAAACCAAGTTCAACCCGTAAACCATTCAATAGACTGACGGAAAACAATTTGATTATAGTTTGTTTAACTTTCTCCGAAGCATGCTTTAAAGTTGATAACGCAATATCCAAACTGACACAAAGTTTTGCTGCTTTCGATGTAACCCACCCACCAGATGTCACTTGCTGAGTAACATGGAACTTTCTTCACGTCTCAGGAAATTTTACAAGTTGTCACTTTATTTCTATTTTAGTCAAACTGAAATAGATCAATCTTCTATTTCTATTGAAGATTGTTTGCATAATAAATGTCAAAATCTTACATGCAAATACAGAGTAAAGGGTTTATTTGTGTTGAGACTTTTCGTCTTTTATCAAAATTGTAATTTAATTAATCAATATTTTACTAAAACTCTGTTCCTTTCGTAAACTGGAGGACTATTTAATTCCAATGGCCATTTTAATCTGTAACGGAATTTTGTAACCTAACTTTTGTCACTTATCTGTATAAGAAGTCCGAATTAAGAACTTGGTTCTCCATATAACTAGTATTTATAAAATCTGTAATCATATTAATTTAATTTTTTTAAAATGGTGTTGTTGACCGTAAAAACTAACTTTGTAAAAGTAAAAGAAAACTTCTTTTCAAATGTACAGGAACTAGTCAAACGGTTATCATAGAACAACCATTGTAGTAGTTTTGTTATAATGGTTATTCTAATAGTAGTAATTATCAGTAAACATTATTGTAGAGGGTAGGTTATCGCTTATTTTTACACTAACATTAAACCGTAAGCTTAGCATTTGAAGTTGTAAAAAGAAACCTTTGTAGCGAGGAAACTACTTTCTCAGTCAGGCAAAATAAGACACTTGAGAAATATTGTGTTTGGAATTAAAACCTCACCAACCTTTGATGTGGACTTTTCAGTTCCTTTCTAAAGAGAGAAGTTTAAGGTGGTTCTGCAACTTTCTTGGTAACACACGACAATTTAAAGGATATTTTAAAAATTTAACTGGTTGTGACTACTAAAGTTATACCACCACAATACAGGTCTATGTTTCCCTTGGTTGCCTTGATTCCTTATGTTTCATGGGTTTTGAAACAAAATATGAATGTTAGTGATACTAAGCGTAGGATCTAAACTGTATAGCAAAATAGATACATTCAACTTAGTGTAAATACTGGATGGCAGAGCTACTAAATATAAAAAACAGAACGTTTTAAAGGAACGACCAATGTTTATAGTTCACGTTAATTGGAACTAACTACTCAATAGGTTTTCAACATAATTGCTAACACAATTAAGTCGCCTAAGTCGAGAGAATTTCTTTATATTTTTGTATGATTCTAAAAAGTATTACAAAATAGGCAATTAACTTTGTTTAATGGTTGAAGATCATAGAACCCAAAGTTTTAATTTAATGCGTATTTCAATCAAAGACCATCGTTAGAACTTATAACACGCTGACTGGTGCACCTTGGTTTAAGGCCTGTAGGTCTACGGTGCAGGTTGTAATTTAACTGCGTGTTTCGCGCGTTGTGCATCATCAGTAGACACAATAGTCACCCATTAATACTAAACACTGTCGAGTTCTGCACTTAATTAGAACTTATTTACATGGTCCACGGCACTTGTTCACTTGCGGTTCACGGGCGACGCGTCGGGGGGGCCTGCCGCGGATGAAGAACATGATTGCGGGCGATTGCATGTGACTGCTGTTGTTTGATGAAATTAGGGCGGGCGGTGCGGCTGAAGGTGGCGTTCATTGTTCCTGAGGAAGCCCAGGTAAGGTTGGTGGGTTCTCGATGCGGGCGTAGACTAGTTTAATGGTTCAGCAAATTTTGAACGTTTTGTTTTTGTTTGGGCAGAGAATCCCCATACTAGTGTACCGCAGGTAGACGGTACCGTGGACCATATAGTTTAATGTTTTGCCGGTTTTAACGTTTAATTGTAATGAAATAGTAAAAATGGTATTCTATCTTTAATGATTTAATATACAGATGCTCGACTGGTGCTCCTGAACCCTCAACAACTATCAGCAGGTCACATAACTGGGAAAATAGATATTTACTACACTATGATTATTATTCACTTCACCCCGACTGTCAACGCCAGGACATCAGTCGCTACCTCGCCACGCACATTACGTACCGTGCCAGCACACCTCTCCCACCCCACTGTTACCCAGCTCCGACGAAACTAGTGTATAGTTCAAAGTGTAGTTTAAGTAAAGTGAACAATAATTATAGTGTAATGATATGGTGCTCCGACGATGGCCTTTTGAGGCCGAAATGCGCATCAGCATTTAAATATTCTCTGCCTCAGGATCTTTAGGCAAACTAAACAAGGTAATTGTTATTTATAGGTCCTAAAACTGGATATAGTGAATTCGTTACAAAATAGGCATTAAATTAGGTATTAATCCGAATATTTGACGCTATGTAGGTATTCAAACTATTAAGGTTAAGGTAATGTTTGGTTTTAACTCCTATTCTACTAAGATGTAGGTAGATTTAAAACATGGGAAAACGAAACCTGTTTGGAAATAAATCATCTAAAGTACAGGATAATGCGTTCTATTACATGAATTGCTCGGTAAACACAGAGAATCTATTTAATGATTTTTTTCTCGAAAGTTGCTCAGTCAGTCAGCATGTCTAGTAATACAAAGAAGAGTACCTTCAAATTTTCCATACCTTTAGCTTCAACCCTTTACTGGCTGTCAAAATCAAATGGAATATTGCCTATAAAGTATAACGCGGAAAATCGAAATTCTAAAGGTAATGTATCGTACTTTAAATGAATGCAATTACATCATGTGATCTGTAAATAGTAAGATTTACAAGTAGATATTAATTGAATTATATAATGAAAGCATTTAGTACTTAAGTTGGCATTTAGTACTTTTTACCACATAGTTTATAATTATTACAATTAACATACATTTTTAATTTGTATGTAAAATTGAAAATTATGTGGTAAAAAGTGCAAAGATGCATTCATTGTATAGTTACGAATACCACAAAGTAAATGGAGATAGCATCAAGAACTAATTGAATATGCATAAAATAAACTGAAAGTTATATATTTTAGAACATATCAGTGTGGTACAGATTGGCAAACTGATTGAATAGAGCCTAAAGTAGTCTAATAGACTTTGTAACGTGTAATCAAAAGACAACGGAACTTCCAGCAAGCATTTTTCAGACCCAATTTAAATATAGTACAGTAACTTCAATTTTAAGCTTAAGTGGTTAGTCATAATAAAATTGATTTTTGGATTCAACCACTGAATAATATTTTGTTATATAAAATATATACACAAAAAATATATACTTTGTTATGTATATTTATATAATACAATAACATATTATTCAGTTGAAATCAATTATTAATATATAGTAACGTTCAGTCATATTGTTCAAAAACAAAAGGTAATAAGTTATCAGCCGGTGTAACCTCTAAAGATATGTATAGGTTTTATTTGTAACTACAGCTACATTCAATATAAGTGTTCATACATTTTAAGACACTCTCCATATACTTTAGGTGGATTTCGGAAGCTGTTTCTCTAAATTAATTTGTATGTTTAGATGAATTAGCTTTGTAAAAGTGAAAACTCCAGTATTTAAAGACGTGAAAACTCCATGTTGAAAGTCCAACACAAAACATAACACTAAACATATTTTGTTGGGGCTTCATAGTTTCTATCCACTACTGACATCAACGTTCACTCATGACGATGATGATATCTAGCTAGTTGAGCTTTCTTTGCGTGCGTAAAATTCGCAAGCTGACCTGCGATGTAATAGTATATTTCATAACAAGAGTGGAAAGTAAGGTTTTGCATGTTTGAGACCATATTTTTGCTCGACGAGTCTCGCACTTCAAATGGTCGAGAACATTCAAAACATTTTCACTCGAGTTTTGAACGATACTTTTACTACACTACGGAATAAAAACTCATTGTTGGAATGTTAACGGTTTATTAAATAAGAAACATGTTTTGTTTATTAAACTAGAATTTTCAACGACGAGGGAACAGGCATTTTCATTTAAGTTGATGAAACGATATCAATAAAGTGTTTTGGAAAATTAGTGGAAATTTTCTGTTGTAAACAGCATGTTACTTTCGGTAGTAATAGACAGCAGTAAAAGCACAGACTAGAGACTATAGAGTCCGTTAGAAGGAACTATAGAGTCTATGGTAAAGTAAATAACGGACTTTTCCTTCCACTTCCAGAGAAAAACTACTCCTAACGTTTCGGGTAGTTAAAAACTCCACCCGTCTTCAGAGGACTACACTAATATAGGAACTACATCTTAACTTAAGATTACCTAAGACTATTCAATATTTGAAAATACCGACTACATCATAAAATATCTTAACAATTAAAATATAGCCAAGTTAAGATCTACAGCTTGAATTATTTTGTTATTAAAACTATATCTAAGACTATCCAACCATTAATATATTAAAAATACCCGTGGAAGTAAACTAGTCCTAAAATTTGATGGCTTGTCAACTAATCTACTTAAAATATAGCCAATGTAAAATCTGTTTGAGGACTTTAGTTACGTTAGTTTTAGGAAGAAAAAACTACATGATAGCCTTAACATAAAAGTAGCTGAAAAAGACAACAAATATCTGTGTTAATTACTTGTACACAGTTTGTGTATATTTGAGACTATTATGTTTTCTATTGTTTTACCTGTAATTATATTGAATTCACAAAATGATTTAAAGAACTGATACTGACACTGTTTTACTCCTTTATTTTCATCTCAACTGTTTGTTATTATTTTCAAAACATAATGGAATTATCATATGGTTCAATTTTAAAAGTAAACATCTAAATGAAGTAAACAGGAAATCCATAGAACATTCAGCCCACCTTGAAAGAATGTCTTTCAACAAGAACAAGAAAATATTGAACAACAATAAGTCATAGTTGGAACAAAGATACAATAAGAACTATGACCGTGGTGATTTTACAAAAATAGTCTTTCAATCTTCTATTGGAAGTTTGCACAGCTTGTGAATACTTCTTTTTGCAGGGTTGTTTGCTGTCTTCAAAGTCACTGTCATTGCCTTGAGCGCACAGTTCAAGTCTTGGTAGTGATGTAGAATGTAGTGACGCAATCCGTGATTTTAAGCAAAGCAAGCTAATCTTCACATTTCCTTTCGAGTCTTCATGTCGAAGGTATACAGCTCCACCATACGCTGATTCCGATGAATCAGCAAATCTGAAGAGTTTGTATGTTCCATCCATGGATCGTAAACTGGTTTTATTGGAACTCGTATTTCATTTAAATGTTGTAAGCAGTTTAAGAACTGTCTCCATTCAGTAAAGATATTTGCAGGCACTGGTTCGTCCCAGTTTAGTTTCAGTTTCCACAGTTCTTGACGTAGTAGTTTGGTTATCTCTACAGGTTGTAGGCCTTAGCAGTGTTACATTTTCTTGTATTTATGATATATTTTTAATGTGCCGCTTCTCCCGTGAAAACATCAGCAACCCTCCCTCCCGTCGGCTGTATGCCTCTCCTTTCCCCGACCCGCTCTCCTCTACACAACATTCCAACAACGAGTTTTTATTCCGTAGTGTAGTGAAAAAAACAGTTGTTTGTGCAACATTTCAAATACCAAGGTTGTAAAAATGAAATTTGGTATTGCGTAGCTTGTTCATAGTTACATTTTGAAACAGCTTTTTTTAATAGGCACCTATAACTTTAAACAATTTACACATACAATAGTTTCACTTTACTTTGTTTACACGAAGATCCCTCGTGAAAACTTGACGTAAATAGGTTCAGAGCGCAGCCGAAATCGTGTTGAATTTTAGATCTATTAGGCATTATTGATTAACATTATTTATTGTTGTTGAGTTTTCCTTTGTTTCAGACGGCCCATTTGAGCTGTGCAATAAACGCCTCATCTATTGTCTGGTCTGGTGGACATTTTGCTTGTCCATTTCTAGCATCACTGTCTATCAAGGGATTACTGTGTATGGAGTCAAGGCTTTGGGAATTATATTTGTATGTTATGAAGCAAACGCTTCTTTCCTATTCTGTATCATTATCGCCCGAACTAGATATTTAAACTCTTTAAACCAACTTCACAAGTTGTGGATAAGGATTCCTGACGTTGAAGTGACAGTTGCTGACTGGATGGCATTTATTGGTTTTATTGTTTACATAGTTAAAGGACCTGCTCAGTATGAACATATCATAAGCCTTCCTTGGGTTCACATTGTTCTCTGTTTTGTCGTTATAAATTTAATTGTTTCTTCTGGACTAGTTTACACTTTTTTGATGTATGTGGAGAAGTTTTATGCGTACATTAACAAGGAGCTAGATAACAGTCATATAGCCATAGCTGACCTGAAAGTTCTTTTGAAACTCTTGCAGTTGGATATCCAAGACTTTAACCGCTCTTTATCAAAATCATTTGGATTGGCCACACTAATTAATGTTCTGATATCAGTTCCTACAGACATCATGTATGTAAATGTAAATGCAGTTGAGTTGATTGACAGTTTAGTGCATCCAAGTCGAGAAACATTAGACAGAGTCATCGAGTTTATTGAATGGCACCTAAAGGTGTATTTAGTAACATTCATTTGCTACAAAAGTCACCGTATCGGTAAACAAGTAAGTTCTTTGGTCAGTGTTTAAATTTTAATCAATTCTTAAGCAATTTATGGAACTAAATAAATGTATAGAAGTTTCAAGAGATGTAATGTAGTAGTCTCATTTAGTTAGAAATTGTAAGCAAATTTTCAACTTGTATCATAAGATTACTGTTATCACCTTGTATTTACTTTCGCTATATTTTTACGTTGACCGATATTACTATTGCATTTAAATGATTTGTATAACATAAGTTGTATCATACATATTGTTGTGTTAGTTTAAATCCCGCAGCTATTAAAATTCTAAGAATTTCACGTTTCCAACTGACAGGGCTACATTCAGAACTATTACTTCTTTAATGAAGAATATTTTCGATACATATTTATTTTTTAACGCATATATTACCATTATTATTCACGAATAGGCAGAGTGGGACCACACAAAGTAGCCAAGCAGTCTTGTCAAGTTGGCTTTTCTTTGTGTCCAGACTCGCTTCATACTTTCCTTTCATACTTCTCCTTTCGTTAACTCTTAAACATTGATTGTTAGTTTAGAAAGTTGCTTTTAAACGGGCGTAGAATTTCAGTATCGTCTCTTAATGTGTTTATGTATGTCAGTGTATTATTCTATTTTCTTACTACTCTATTTTCGTATTGGCAAATAGCGTAGTACTTCCACTGAACTGCAAAATAATTTCTAAAATCGAAAGTATATTTGAAAATTCAAAGTTTTGGAAATGAGACTAATTTACTACAATTAAGATACAAGTCAGTGTGTACAGATTAGATCATAGTTATTATTACCTTCTAACCTAAAAAAGTGTTTTTATAATTTTTTATAGAGTAGGCATATTATGATACATGATCTGGGTTCTGCTAAGAATTTAAACAAACTATAGTTTACAACACAATAATATAATAAACTATACATTAAGACTATTATTACAACATTTTACTCTAGAACTATAGTTAGCACTACAAATATTAATTGTCGTGTTCTTTATCAATCTTTGATTTCAGATTGAAATTTTAAAAAGTAATTTGAACAGAATTCAGCTGACTGCTGCTTTGAACAACAACGAGCGTGCAAAAGATTTGGTAAGGCAATACAAGCGTTACGGTATTTTCATTTCTGAATTCAAAAGATAAAAACTTAATTAAAATCTAAAAATATTTTTGTGGTGTAGTATCTTGCACTTTCTTAGTTTCTGGAGAATAATTACAATACAGTATAAGTGGAATATGGTTTTGCACAAACTTTCATTTACAAGAAAATAATTGTAATACAACCTTTGACATGTTCCATAAATTTGAACATTCAAACGTTAGTTTGTACCATATTTCTCTTTAAATCGCATTAATTATTTCTTTGATAAATTGTTTGCACTATACCAGCATATAACATATAAAAATATATCTATTTTAAAATTATTGAAATTTAAAACTGAAAACAAGTTTAAAGTATGTTGTTGATTGTATTTTTATTTGTTTACAAGACTTTGAAACGGCCATGCTAAATGACTTAAAGGGCTCAGAAGATTGTCTACTATAAAACAACAAAAATAATTTTAAACAAAAGGTAGATTTTAACAATACTATTGTTGAGAGTGAAATATTTAATTTTGAAACAATACAAAAACAAATACCTTACATTGAAATTTGTTTTAGCTGATTTTTTTAACATAACATACGTTTAATGCTATTTTACAAAAATAATTGTGTTGACATGTGTGCTTACAGATAATTTACAGATAATTTAGAAATGATAAAATCCCTGGTACCGGAGTAGGCCTAATGGTCCAAATTACAATTTTATTAAATGAATTGATTAAACAATTACTCTTCCCACATTTTAGAAATTGTTCGCCTTACTAAATTAAAACAATTACAACGAATGCAAAATTTAAGCAAGATGAAGATAAGATATATCACGTTTTACATAACAACATCACGTTTTAGGATTTGGTCAAAATGGAAAAATTACAAAATACATCAAAGATGGTTGCTTAGCTTTTGACAGCAACTAATTATTAACATTAAACAAAACTTAACAGTAGAAGATTCGTTATCGTCATTCGGGAATTCCATTGTACTTTAAGTAATTGTGTGAAATGCAGAAACAAAGTTAAGGTTTTCACATCTAAATCTGTCGTGGGTTTGTTCTTCGATCTAAGTAAAGCTTTTGACATGGTCAACCATGGCTTACTGCTAGAGAAGATGAACCGCATGGGAGTCAGAGGAGTCGCTTTAAACTGGTTCACATGAGAAGGCAGTTTGTTGTGTTGCCTGCGGTTGGTTCCGGGGGTCTCCTAAGAAACCATGTATCTTCAGAGGCTCTTATCGAGAATGGAGTCCCCCAGGGGTCTATATTGGGGCCAATACTCTTTCTCCTTTTTATCAATGATCTTCCATCTTGTTTGAAAGAGGCCAACCCCTGTCTTTTTGCTGACGACACGTCCCTGGTATTATCAAATTCCAATAAAGATATCCTGGAGCAAAGCTGTTTCTCAGAATCCAACACTTCTCCAATGGTGTCATGACAACCACCTCCACATGAACACTGGGAAGACCCAACTTCTAAACTTCTCGATCTCGAAGAGGTCTTACCAGGCCAAGGAAGGGATTTCTGAGATCCTCCTGGGGGAAGACATCATTAGTGCCTCACATGACGCCAAATTTCTTGGTGTAGTCATTGATGAAAATATTAACTTCCGCCTAAATTTCGAGTATGTTTCCAAAAAGATTTCCACTGGCATTTTTATGCAAGACAGTTGAGACATACCGTCGATACGGAAGTGCTCCTATCAGCTTATTACGGCCTCATTTATCCTTACCTTGCGTACGCAGTGCCGGTGTGGGGTGAAATCAGAGAACCCAGTTTCTATTTAGACTTCAAAGAAGGGCTGTCCGCATCATTTTTCTCTTCAAGACGACAATCTTGCGAAGATTGTTTCAAATCACACCAAATTCTGACTTTTCCATCCATTTATATTCTCGAAATTTTCCTTTACCGCACAGATGCATCTTAATAGTTTTGACAGGCCCAACAATAAGAGATATCCACTAAGAAATTCCGCCAATCTCTCGATCACCAAACACTCTTCCACTTTTTTCAAAAACCATTTTGTTTACAATGCAGTTCAGCTCTTCAACAGCCTTCCTCAAAACCTTAAACACGACCAGGGCAGCAGGATGTTCAGGTCCCGTCTGAAGTGTCTATTGGTTCGGGGTGCCTACTCCAGTGTCCGTGAGTTTACTGGCGAGTCTCTTAGAGTAAGCTTTTAGTACAAATTTTTTCAATGTGTAATGTTTACTTTATAAGGAAGTTTGAAGTATGAAAAAAATGTATTATCTTGACTTGGCTAATGCAATATTGTATTGTTAATTTTGCTTAATAAATGACTTATTGACTTATTCACACTAGAGTATATCTTAAAGCCGTTTAACACATTCTTTTTAATGAAACATCTTCCACCTTAATCCTAGAATTGTTCTAGTAACGTTCAATATACTAATAATTCTTTATTTTATTTCAGGCTTGCTTGTTTGAAAGGAAGATCAACAATAGGAGGGTTTATTTTTCTGCATTTGGGAGCGTCCATTTCAATGTACAGATGTTTATAATGGTAAGATTTCAAGAGCAGAAATTGTCATAGATAACGTTGTCTAGATTATCATAATTGATTATTTTTAGTGAAAGGTCCTAATAAGTAAGAAAACATATTTGAACAAAGGTCCAGAAATACTGCGTTTATATGCTAGCTGCCGTATCTGTATATTTGCACAAACTAGTAATGATGCTTAACTTATTTATATTCGGATCCGTTTCAAACTCGGTATAATTTCACATAGTACAGACAACTCGACAACGAATAAATCGATTTGATCCAACGTTACAGCAATGTGGAGCAGTTTGAGTTACTGTAACTTAACTGGGTAGCGACAATACTAAGATGTAAGCAAAAGATACTAAGTTGATCATTAGGTTCTACTTAAATCGCTCGTTATACGTTTGTGACTATCGATACAAAACAAGGTTAAAGATACATTTTATAATAATGAACTCAAAATTCGTATAACACTATATGTTTAGGGTATTTTCAAACAACACTGGTTTTAGGAACAAAGAAAATGCTGTCCTAAGTAATTTAAATTCTCTTTAGTTTTTATATCTTGCAAAATTTAAAGTTGGTAGCCATTTGTTAAGCAAATTTAGACTCAAGTCTAGAAAACAAATTAAGTTTATAGGTCACGTTTTAGGAAACATCTGACAAAGAAAATGAATGTTTTCCTCTAATTTTTAACTAATTCTCTAAAATTAACAAACACAAAATATAAAAGTTGGCATAACCATGTTTCATTTGTTCGCAAAAGCAAAATGTCGTTTACAGTTATACCTATAAAACAAGAACCTAGAGCTAGAAAAACTGTTTTTTTCAAATTTAGTTTGTGCTAGATTAAATTGTGGAATGAAACTTTACGCACGCAAGAGTTTTTTAAGACATTACATTAGAATTACAAAAATCAACCCCAAAATAGACCAGAGCATTTTTGTCGTATCTTGTTTCAAAGCGTGTTTTCAGTAAATCATCATATTCAATAAAACTTTTACCAGCAATCGAATCAAACTTTTCTATAACTTCGACCAGAAGCAGTGGTACGACATACTTCTCATTACAAGATGATTCATCGGCTTTTACTTTCACTCAAAGCGTTAATTGCTAGGTACTATGATGCGTTTTTACTTTCACTCGTTAACTAATTGCTAGGTCCATTAGTTGATTTTTTACTTTAAACGATGGTAATGATGCAAAAATAGTCTACCACTGGACAGAATCCTCTCAAGAACGTGAGGCTAGGCTGTTAGCTGATTAGGCTATGAATGTTCTTCACAAAATTATATACATCGACTAGACATTCTCTGTACAAAAAGGTTAATGAATGCAACTGTTTATATGAATGAGGCATATATAGATGATATTTAAAAATAAATGTACAAAAATTAATATTATTATAAATTATATTAATTATTAGTTTAAACTAACAATAAATTATTTGTTTCAGGTGCTGAGCAAGGCGATAACGTACATATTTTCTCTACAGTTACCACAAAATGAATAATATCTACTTATTTTATATAGTCATCGAACAAAAGTAATAAAACGTAGTTTTAGGAACTCACTATTGTACCGTCTAAGAACCTAATCAATAAATGGTTTAACTTAACTATAATTATTATTACCACTGACCTGTGTTTCATAACTACACAATATATTTTATACAGTATTTAGTGAATAAGATTTTAAAGGGAGTGACGACGTGTTCCTTTTACAGAATGACTATCATTAATCTGTCAAAAAGTGCTGTATTCTTATTCTTTAAAAGGAAATGTCAATATGCCTTTATATTGTACTAAAAACGATAGAAAAAGGTGGACAGGTAGAGAAAGAAGGGTATGACAGGTCACTTATATATATTTCGTTGTACACAAACTGTCTCCAAAGACAAGAGGACTATGATAACAACTTATTTACAACATCAAATTGTATTATTTACAAAACAGGTAGCTTAACATTAACACACTTTGTAACGTATAAAACATAAAAAAGAAATTATGAAACATTTGATACTGTCTTACTGTAATTTGGAAAGTAAACTTGGAAAAGAAAATCAAAGATAATCTATACAAATATGAGGTCATTGCCATCCTGGAATTCAGTTCTTAAAATATTTTGATGGGCAACTTCAATGTGCTTGGGTTAGTGAAAAAGTGGCTCAAGTTTTGAACCTGATGGACAAAATTTAAAGAAAATCATTCATAAACGCTTTGGTTAGTAGCAATCATTTTTTGATCACTCCAAGTTTTGCACCTCGAGTGCTTTCAATTTCGGCTCCAATGCAGTGGGTTTGAGTTTTTTGGTTTTGAGCTTAATTTGTAGCATTCGATCAGGTCCTTCAATCCATAGCAAAGAATATATCTACACAGACATTCAGAGAGAAAACTCAAGTATTTATCTTGAATATTGTTGATTTTATTGATTAAGATAAGTTTGTTTGTTTTATAGAGCTTTGATTTGAAACGTGGACAAAAAAAACATCGTACACACAGAAGCATTTACCTCATTTTGTAGATTGCTCGACAAACACACGTAGCTTTTCGTCCATCCAATATTTCTTCTGTCTTTAGTAATATGTTGTGAATCAGTTTGTTCAATAGAAACAAAATGAGTCCGAACCAATTTTCTGTACCTTTAACTTCAACGCTTTATTGGATAGCTATAATAATCAGGTTATTGCAAATAAAATATACCATAGAAAAACAACATTCTAAAGGTAAAGTACCATAATTTAAAGTAAAATGCATATTTTATGTACAATTTCAGCAAAACAATTAAATGCAACGGTCAAACTCAACTTTGTATTCTTAATTGCCAGAGTTGATCGTCTCATGAAAATAATTGTTCCCCATTATAACCAGTAAAATGCAGTCAAACAGATTGCTACATTTACAAATTTAGTAAAACCAGACGAGTTAACGTAATAGTACTTTTTTTTAGATAATAATAATATTTAGATAATAATAAGTACATAGATATTTATGATATTTATTTATTTTAGATATTTACTTTTTTCTTTTAATACTTGATAAAACTATTATTATTGTTTCCTGTGCTAAACTTTGGATTTCTATTAGTACCATGCACTGCGGTACTTTTTGCTTTCTGTTTCCGGCTTTGCTCTCTATCAACTTATGATGTTTACGGTGCTAGAGCTATAGGGGTTGTAGCTATATGTTAGGGTGAAGCAAACTGCTCCTTTCTAGCAATTTTTTGTATCATATAAATGCCCGATTTTTTTAATCTGTTTTGTATAAGCTTCATTGTGAGCTAAATATTTAAACTCATTAAACCAACTTTACAAGTTGTGGATAAGTATTCCTAAAGTTAAAGTGACAATTGCTGACTGGATGGCATTTATTGGGTTTTCTGTTTACATAGTTAAAGTCCCCTTGCAATATGACAAATACATACAACTTCCCTGGGTTCAAACTATTCTTTATCTTGCCGTAACAAATCTGATGCTTTCCACCGGTCTAGTTTACACTTTTGTCATGTATGTGGAGAAGTTCTATGCGTATATTAACAAGGAGCTAGATACAAGTCACAAATCCACAGCCGACTTGACAGTTCTCTTGAAGCTATTTTTGGATATTCAAGACTTTCACCACTCTTTATCAAACTCATTTGGATTGGCAATACTTGTTACTTCTCTGGTGTCAATTCCCATAGACATCATTTATGTAAATGTACATGCAGTTGAGTTAATAGACAGTTTAATGCATCAAGCCGTGTGACATTGGACAGAATCATCGAACTTATAGAGTGGCACCTGAAGGTGTTAGTCACCTTCATTATGCTACAAAAGTCACCTTATCGGTAACAAGTAAGTTCAAAGATCCGTGTTTAAATTTGAAATAAGTCTATACATATGCTTTTACTACTCACTTTCAATTGATTTGTAACAAACTTGTATACAGGTGTCCAAAAACGTTTATAGATTTAAACCTTGGGATGTATTCATTTTTTCATTACAAGTAAAGAAAAAGTTCCTATGAAGGTATGTCCGAAAACACATTTGCCCAGGTATCCGCCATTTTGTATTTTCACAAAAATCTTTTTCTCTGAGGTTTTTCAAGACTTTTGAAATTATGTGTATCTAACTAGTCCAAATCTACCTAACTAAAAAAAATCAACTTGATCAAATGGTAAATTTAAATAATGGCGGGTTTAAATATTTAAAATTTTAATAACGGAAAAGACGTCCATTACTTCTAAAATTGGCAAAATAACTTTTTCAAAATTTAATTACAATCAAACTCACCAAACTGGATCATGAGAATCGGTTCATAAGTAACTCAATTCCGATTTTAAATTTAAAAAAGAAAAGCAATTATTTCATTAATAGTTTTATACGTAACAACTGATTACAAATGGTCATTTTGACTGTCAATAAAACATATTGACAACATTAGACTTGTTCTTTAAACTTTACATCTGTTTAACCGTGTTCAGTGCTTGCTTACTTATTTAATTATCTAAGTTTTTTCATAACATTATAGTTATTTGTCTTGAGGTAACCACTACTTTAGTAATGTGGAAATGACCGACATGTCATGGGCTTTTTGCAACAACAGGGAAGCAAACGCTTACCAACAAACATTTCCAAACCGTACAAACGGAACATTTACCTTGCCATGTAACTTTTATCCAAGTCTCAGAGACAGGTAGTCTTCTCTATGAAAGTGCAAATCGGACGGCCACTTGTGGTAAGAACTGAATTGGAAGCTGTATTAGATGAAATTTCAAACC
This sequence comes from Matsumurasca onukii, assembly GCA_018831715.1. Classification (NCBI taxonomy): domain Eukaryota; kingdom Metazoa; phylum Arthropoda; class Insecta; order Hemiptera; family Cicadellidae; genus Matsumurasca; species Matsumurasca onukii. Next base: position 6,870,414 of record CM032058.1, on the reverse strand, counting down.
ACCCTGAAAAAGCACGAGGGAATTGTGGCCTTCAGTTTACAAACCATGTGCCTGCAAGAACAATAGAACATACTGTTTAGCAACAACTGTACCCGTTTCATGTATTGCAGCGTGTTCAAGCTTTGTGGTGCCTCGAGACTATCTTCCCAAGTAATAGTCAATGGTTTACTGAAATGTATGATCCCAATTTTTTAGGTAGTGTCCTATTTACCGATGGCTAAGCACTTCAAGAACGGCCGTTACGAATCTTCACAACACACATATAAAACCAATTAGAGAACCCACAACAGATAAAAAGTGCCGTCATCAGTATACGTTTAATAAAAGGGGCAGTATTTGGAACGACTATTTAATCTTTAGTTTCTACCAGCAACTTGAACGGAGATGATACTTACATTTTTTGACTGAACCTTCACGATTTCTTGAAGATGTGCCATTGGACGTGCGCGAGAACATGTGGTTCATGTTTGTACATGGGGCTAGCTCATTTAAGTTCGAGAACTGCTAAATCAAACTTACGCTAACAATATGGATTGGTCGAGGTGGTCCGGTATGGCCACAAGGTCGTGGATCTTAACCCATTGGACTACTTTTTGTGGGGCTAAAAGCAATCGTTATTCAACCCAGTAGAATCAGTGGAAACCTAAGGAGAACAAGAACAAATGGTATTGAAGATTCACAAACAGTTCCGGGTATTTTTGAGAAAGACAGTCAATGTCGACGTCTAAAACATGCATCTTAAATGAGGGCGACACAAATGAGCTACTGTGCCTTTTACTATTTCTTTGTATAAATAGTGTTTAGCATAAATCATGTTACAACTGAAATAATCTGACATTAGTTTGTATTTATTTAATATTACAGGTCTTAAACAGGATTAAATAAGGGTGCAATAGCAGTTTGAGAGATTAAGTCCATTGTTGCGCTGAGCCATGCGTTGACAAGGGCTCATTTCCTGTCATTTATGCACATAACTCAGTTGTTATATGACCGATTCTCATGATTTTGGTAACTATTTTGGTAATTAAATTTGCAAAAGTTATTCTTGCCATTTATTTTTCGTACGGATATCGTTTACTTATTAATTTTAATTTAAACGGCCGCCATTTTTAAATGGTTACCATTTTCAAGTTGATTTTTAAGTTAGGTAGATTTGGACTAAGTTTTACAAATATCAATTTCAAAGGATCGGTTGAAAAACCTCAGAGAAAAAAGATTTTTTGTGAAAAAATACAAAATGGCGGATACTGGGCAAATATATTTCGGACATCTTCATGAGAACTTTTTTAATTCTTATTTAAGGAATCATCCCAAAGTCTGTAAACGTTTTTTGGACACCCTGTATATCTAAACCGTAATATTTTCTCATTTTCGCATTAAAAGAACTTTGTAATCTGGTACATACCTTTTAACTCATTAAAGAAAATTTTAATAAAATTGGTTCAACTATTAATAAATAAAGGCCCTAACTTCCTTATTTCTCTAGGCATGGAGGAAGATAATGGGAAATGTATCCTTCAGATTACCATTTTAACCCTTTCACCAGACGTAGGTCTCAGTTTGTTTTAAAATTAAAAAAAAACAAAGGGATTTATTATTTTGATTTACTGGATCTCTTCAGGTATATGATGACTCAGATGTCAGGAGTCAAGTCTACGACAGCTAATTTGATATTGGTTGTTTGGAATTTGATTTGCGTATCTCTAGTGCAAGGGAGCTTTGCAGTTATCTTCATTTTCTTGAAGTCACAGCTCGAAAGAAAACTGCAAATTGTAGCTATCCTTATTTTGTGAGCAAGCAGTTCAGCATGGAAGATGTTATCTTCTAGATAACCAAATATATTAATACATTTTTACTTGAAAGAGTTTTTGTGTATCTTCTGGTGATAATGGGACTTAAGTCAATCAGTTGCAGATTGCAGTGAATAAACCAGCACAACAAAAACAGATCTCAGTTGTCTTAGGATTGTTAAGTGAATGTTACAAATAGCATAAATCTAAGCTAGATCTTTCATCTTAAGAGTGAAGTTCTCTTTTTGCCACTAAAACTATTGCTGGAAGAGAGCCAATTTAATACAATGTAGTTTTCTTGATAATCCATCTATTTTGTACATCTGGTGACTCAAGTCAATCAGTTGCAGATTGTAGTGACTAAACCAGCACGACAACAAATCTTAGTTGTCTACGGTTTTGAAGTGGATAGTACAAAAATTATTAGCAAATAGCTACGTGCTACATCCTAAAATGAAGTTCTCTTCTTGCCATTTAAAATAGCTGGGAGGGTGCCAATTTAATACAATTAAGTTTATCTACTTTTATGGATAATAATAAAATCTAACGGCTGGGCCCAGTAAGATCACATGAATGGACATTGTTTGATTTGGAATAGTAATTAGTTTGCTGTGAACCCGACACAGCTGTGATTCCAGTGCTCGTGTACTCAGGCTCACGCAGCTGAGTGGACTGCAAGGGTAAATTTGAGATGCAAAACTAAACGCTTGAAGCTTATTAACCCTTAGCAAAGTAGTTATATTTGATCCGTATGCAAGGTTGCCTTTGATAATTTATCCTCTTCAGTCTAGACTCAATAAACGCAGACAAGGTATAATATAACCAGTAGGTGATGTGGGTCCAGGGGTATAACATGAAATGATGAAATACACGGTATGGGTTCTGATGTAAGTAATTTATAACATTTACCAATACAATATTAACTGTCATTATCATTGTCATTCTTTGGTTTCAGATTGAAACTAAAATAGGAATAATTTTAAACAGAATAGAGCTGAGCGGTGTGTTAAACAACAATGATCGTGTAAAAGCTTTGGTATTTAGGTTTAACAAGTCTTTTGGTACTTTTAACATTAGGGTTTCCTGCAACAGTAGTACAGAACAAACACAGTTTAGTACGCTTTTACATTATTTAATTCACAATTGTTAATATTAATGCGATAAACAAAATAAGTTAAACACTTATATGTGATTATGTATTTCAGGCATGCTTGTTTGAAGAAAGATAAATTATAAGAGGTCTATTGTTCTGCCTTTGGAAGCGTTCATTTCAACGCCCAGATGTTTATAATGGTAAAGAGATGCAATTTGTACACAGTGTATACTAGATCAATTGAATTGTGTAAGTTAATATAAAGGGTGATTTTTTAAATGTTAAATCACTTTTGAAAAGGAATTATTTTTAAAGACCCCCAATTAAAAAAAATACAAACTCCCCTCTTGTAGTACATTAAAATATAGGAAAACACAAATTCAAAACGCAGAGATACTCTATATCTCGACTCGTTTTTAAACCAATTTAAAGATGACAAAAATTATTTTTCATATGCTCATTTCAAATGCAATTTATTTTGAATGACAAATTTCATTTCAAAATACTTTTAGTCACTACAGAGGTGAAGAAAACATCACAACCTGTAACCCCCATATAGGAAGTATTTTGAAGGAAACTTTGTTATTTAAAATGAATTGTATTGAAATCTGATTTTGAGCCATATTAAATTGATACAACAAAAAAGAGTTAAGATAACAAATATTTCTTTGTATTGTTCTTTCTTTTGAGGGTTGCCACAAGGGAAAAGGGTAGTATTTTGGCTGGGGGTGGGTGACGCAAAGTAAGTAGAAAAACTTCAGAATCCTATAAAAACATTCCCCAAAGGGTTTTAAAAAGTATTTCCTTTTTCAAAAGTTAAGGTGGGGAGGGGGCATTAAAAGCTTACCCTGTATATGTAGAATTTGGTATGTTAGTATGGCCTTCTGTCATATAAAAAAGTAACGTTCAGCTGTCTACGTCATGCTTTTACTAAAACAGACTATTGTTGTGTTAACTGAAAGTTGGGATATTGTGACTTAAGTCTTTTTTAATTAATAATAAAATAAATAGTTTACTTCCAGTTGATAACTACAAGATATTTGTAAAATAGTCTTATAAATAGAGCTTGTTACTTTAGTTATACATTTCTAATTACATTGTTATAAATTAAGTAGTGGGGAAATATCCTCCCTCATAGTTAAAATAACCTGAATAAAGGAAGGTCATCAGTCTGTATTAACTTTTCAGCTCTCCTGTAGGTTGTGGGCCGACAAGGCCGTTTTGTAGGCTTTTACTAAGAGAATTATAACAATATTTATTAATTTATTTTTCTAAAAGTTATATTTTTTAAAGTGTTTTTTAGTTTACTAACGTATGTGTTTCCATGGACAAATTTGGAAACGATGTTTTAGGTTGGTTAATGAACTTAAATATGGACAGTTTTTCTCTGGAAACATGGAGTTTTAATGCTCCTGAATATAAAAAATGTGTTTGGTTATGAAATTTAATTTTAATTACTGAATTTCGAATATTATAATCTTATGAAAAAATCGAGTTTTAGTTAAGAAGTACAAAACTTATTTCGTAACGAAATTACACATTTTAGTGTTTATATGAGCAGTATCAATAGATCTATGCTTTCAGAGAAAAAATCTTTTAAGAAAATCTTTGAGAAGAAAATCTTGCATTTAAGAGCGTTAGCTTGCTTAAAACGTTGTTTGTATTTTTTACCCCATGTTATAAGCGGTACTCAGAGTTGAACCTGCGACCGCTCTATCCGGCCGTATCTTTAAGTAGTCTTTACAAATTAACAAATTATAAACTACGATTTTAAATGAAATTCTTTTCAGGTGCTGAGCAAGGCGATGACGTACATTTTTTCTCTACAGTTACCACAAAATGAATTGCATAAGCTTGTTGAGTGTTTATAAAATGAAAGTAATACACAATTATAGTTTCCAAAAACTCATTTGACTAATTATTTCAAATCTAATACATAAATACTGGCTTCACTGTAACGATTATTTTCATGAACAGTGATTATTTTATATGATCACGCTATACGTACAACGAATATACAAAATTTAGTAGATACAATGTTAAAAAAGTAAAACAGTATTTCAACACAAATATTATAATATTACTTTTTCGATTACGTGTTGTATTTCTTCTACAAAATAGAGGGTCGGCTTTAACCTCATGCCATTTAAATCTTGCGGTTGCATTAGTAATTACTTTTCGAAACACATTTATAAACATTTCTCAAACGGAGTGAAATTAATCAATTAGACTAGGTTGTTAGAACATGTACGTGGGTGTTATATGACCTATCTTCCATTTTACTCATCATATCGTCAGTTAACTGTTTCAATGTTAGTGTTTTACAAATAGGATTTACAGCATCATTATACAAATCTTAAAATACAAATTTACTCAATCTAACTAAAATGATAAGTTACAATTATTATGTTTCATATTCTTTATGATATTGCCAATGTCTAATTCAGGCTTTTTAAGTTGTCTGTAGAATGATTTAAAAACGTTTTACAACAAGGAAATATCGTACAATGCTGTTGAATAATTCATATTATATTCTCAATACAGCATTTCTCACAATACTCTTCCTTTGCAAGCTAGAAAGGTCCCGCATGTATAAGTTATAGAGTGTTGATAGATAATTCATATTATATTCCTCAATACAGCATTTCTCAACAATACTCTTCCTTTGCAATTAGAAAGGTCCCGCTTTGTATAAGTTATAGAGTTTGATGGAATTCATATTATATTCCTCAATACAGCATTTCTTGTACTCTTCCTTTGCAAGCTAGAAAGGTCCCGATTGTAAGTTATAGTGTTGATAGATAATTCATATTATATTCCTCTACAGAATTTCTCTACAATACTTTCCTTTAAAGCTAGAAGGTCCAGCATGTATAGAATTATGAGTGTTGATAGATAATTCATATTATATTCACCAATGCAAATTCTCTACAAACTCTTCCTTTGCAAGCTATTAATAATAGAAAGGTCCAATGATAAGGTTATAAGTGTTGTAGATATTCATATTATATTATACAGCATTTCTTCATACTCTTTCTACCAAGCTAGAAAGGTATGTATAATAATATAAGTGTTGATGATAATTCATATTAATGTCTATACAGCATTCAAGCAATATAACTGCTTTGCAAGCTAGAAAGTCCACTAAGCATAAGTTATAGGTGTTGTAGATTCCTCTGATTTAAAACGTTTATACAACAAGGAATATCGTACGAAATGCTGTTGAATAATTCATATTATATTCCTCAATACAGCATTTCTCTACAATACTCTTCCTCTTGCAAGCATATTATATTCCTCTACAGCATTTCTCTGTCTCTTCCTTTGAGCTGAAGGTCCCGCATGTATAAGTTATAGAGTGTTGATAGATAATTCATATTTTATCAGATTGGCAAAAGGTAAGCAAATTTTCGTTGGAAATTTTAATAGATTTTAATTACACAAACACAGTCGCTCTTAACAGTTTTTGTTTAAGTTTAAAATCGACAGTCCGATTTTGACGTGCATCAACTACTGTGTTTCTGAGTCATAAGAAAAATGAGAATTAACTTAATTTAAAGCTTAGAGGTTTACTTAGTTGTAGTAATAATTAGGATATAGCCCATCGGTAAATTTGATTTAAACAGCGAAATGAAAAGTCCAGTTTTATTGAAATTTTAAATGTGTTTTCTTTTTATCATTAATTGCACTTGTTGGCTACTCACCTGGTTTTCAATACAAATAAAGCAATTTTAATTGTAAGATTGCGTTTTGGCTTCAAAACATAAAACCCCTTCTGACTAAAATTGTTTATCTAAAATGAGTGTCTGTTTTGGAGCCCAAATATAACCCTAAATTTCAAATAACTATATTATTAATAAAATAGTGTGAAGCCAATCATAATTCTATAATATTAATGAACTACCTAATTTGTATGTTTAACTGGCCAGTTTTAAGTTTAAAACTAAAACCAGCACACTACAGAGGTTGTCTGGCTTTGATATATGATACTGTTAAGTGTGAGATATTACATTGACCACAACAATATCAATATTGCATTCTAGAAACCTTCCTGTTACAAAGCATTCCAGCCATTTTTTTTCTTTGCTGATATTTATACTTACCTTCTCACTGAATGATAATACAATTACTTTTAAACATAAACCCCCGGATTGTGAGCCATATCTCTTAAGAAAAACTAATAGAAATCCACTTATCACTTCCAGAACATTAAAAACATTAACACTAACCTTTTTCCGTTAATCCACTATTCAGTGTGAAAGTAAAATGATAAGACAATAAAAAGCTATTCATATATATCAAAGCTATTCAGTTTACCATTTGTTGCTGTCTAGCTTGCTATAAAAACAGCTGTAGTTAAACCGGTAGTCGTAAATGAAATAGTATGACTAAACTAAACTTAAACGGAGTGATATATAAACCTGAATCTTTTTCAAGTTTATTTCAACGCTTTTTAAGTAAAGTAAAAGTAAGAACGTCGGGAGATGGGCGACACTTTGTCATTTATAAAGGCTTACATTTGTCTCGGTTTTGCGTTTAACTCCGCTGAAATTGAGACGCCGGACGTCCTTAACATGAAGCTCAAGCCTAAAGTTCAAGTACTAAGTAAGGTTTTGAATATTTACGTGATGATAATCTTGTTTATGTTCGTCCAGGAACATTCAGCTTCCTTTTTATTTGTCCTTTTCCTAAATATTGATCAGCTTAATCAAACTTTCGTACGTATATTATTATAATATACTCTACACTATATAGACTACACTTTTTCTAAATATTAGATCAGCTTAATCAACACTTTCAACTGAAAGCAATTAAACACTGGGATACAGAGGTAATATTATTTTAAATTGCACCACCCTTTTTAAAACTTTACTTCAACTGTCCAGTGCCTTCTAACCTCACTAGATAAATATCCTATTCGTACTAGAATTCGTAATACTAATCATTCAAAACATTTTATTAAAAGTATAAACAACTACACCCACTTTCTATTAACCAGTTCACCGTAACACCCACGTACATATTCCAGAGTTACCCAAATCATCAGTGTACTTTCACTACTGATGTTGATGTATCGTATAATAAAATGTCCAGCTATTTCCATACCTAAGTGAAACTATTAAAGGTCTCGTTGAGTTATACACACTTGCCATGTAAATACAGAAGTAGGGGTAGACTCATGCAATGACAAGTTGGCAGGTTCAGAGAATATTCAAGGTAAGGACGGAACTTGGGTCATGTGGCCAGCGCCACCATCAGCTGATAGCTTATTGATACCTCACCTTGACCGTCTCTCAGTTCTCCAACATTACTGGTATATATAATACGATCTATAAAAATGTCTCATTTACGAAACGGTTCATTTAAATTTATTATCCACATAAAAAGCAGTAGAACATAGGATTTGAGCGGCGAGGAACTTTGAAAACTTCCTTCAACTTTGGATATGCGTTTTTTAGTCCATTTAAACAACAACCCAATTATGTGATGAATCTTTTTGACTTTCACATGTATATCGAATGTAGTTAAGGTAACCTTGTGTCGCTTTGAAATCGAATTTTTTTATTTCTTGACGTGATTTTACAATTTTTTGATCAAACTGAGTTATTAAATCTCTAGTGGTGAATACCACAACCTTCGAAAAACTGAAATAGAGTAGGTGAGAGATTTGAGAAATAGGAATATGTGGCGGAAACTAAACTCCCAATTGAAATATTGTTTAATTAGGTTGGATTTATAGTTTACGTATATTTTTCGAGTTGACAAATAACACAACAAAAACTAGTCAACTAAATTTTAGATGGAAGTTCAATGCGTTTTCGAAATTTGGGTAATGGGGTTTGACGGTATCCTGGAGAAACTTTCAATACAGGGATCACAAACAATATTGAGAAGCGCGATATCGTGGCCATCATAACTCTGATTGATTTCTTGTTGACTGAATTCCTCCTAGGTTCAAGAAGTAGGGATATCTTTGTACTTGAGCACAAAAATATGATAACTTTTGAGCACAAAAAAAGTGAAACGCAAGAGTTGAGCGGCGAGAAATTTTTAGACTTTGCGTCAGTTTTGCAAATGTGTCTTTTAGTCCTTTTAAAAAACTACCAAATTATGTTATGAATCTTTCTGAGTTTTACATGTATACCGGATGTAGTTAAGTTAACCTCGTGTAGCTTTGAAGTCGACCTTTGGTTTTTATGTCTTGAAGTGCCTTCATTATAGTCCTAAAAACATCATATTGTAACGTTTTTCAACTGCATACTTCCACAAAACGCAAACTAACCAGAAGATCAGTCTCCAACCGCGTCAAACTACGTTTGTATAGTTTTATAGTTTCTATTTCTATTATTTTTTATATTAGAATTTGTATGGTTTGGTAATCCACAAGCAAACTTGCCTCATCTGCTTTGGTTCAAATTTGATTAAGGGTCAGCAAAGTTTACGTGTATTTTCTACATTTGAAATTAAGTTCGACGGGATCATCAGATCTTAGAAACTTTTAATACTCCTGGAATATTATGTAATAGCAAGAAGCAAAATATTTGTGGGCCACATGACTGATTGATTTCTCGTTGACTGGATCCCACCTAGAGTCAAGACTGCTGACCATTGTGGGATATCTGTGTCGAAGCCACTGCGCTTTTGAGCCATATTTGTGACAACGTTGTCTATGGCTGTTGTCGAATAATTATCCCACCTTACATTTGTTTCTCATGACGTGTGTATTGCTTGTCATCCTAGAATCTAGGGTATATAGTATATTATGTCACAGGTTAAAGTGATTAGAGTGGTTTCTAGTCTAGGAGATGTACCGTGTCTTGTCCCAGAGTGTGCTAGATCATACCTTGGTGACGCGCTCTGGGAATCTCATCTTTCACTGGTGTCTGGTATACTGTATATTTTAACCTTCCCAGTCACATTCGACAATTAACCACAGCTAGTTTGCTACTATTTTTTGTAAAGGTTTGTACTTTGTTTTCAATATATTTTTATTTGTATAGAATATATAAATAATAATATATTTATATTTACTACTTGTAGTTTAATATTTTTCAAGTAGAATTTTATTCTGATACGTATGGTTTCGTATCTAACAGGACGGGGGTCTTAAAAACAGTCAACTTTAGTTTTGGGAATTATTTGTGTTGCAAACTTTAACAGTGTTTCCCAAGTAGTGATTAGGTATTGTTACGTTTTACTTTCTCTGTTAGAGACGGTAACTTGTTCAATAGTATAATGTCCTTTAGAAAAAGTTGTAGCTATAAATTTGTTGTATTGAAAAATATTTTCTTTTTATATCAAAACTATTTTTGATATAAAGTAAAGGTTCACGCCAACTCCCCAAAAGAAGGCAGTTTTACTAAATGGATTTTATAAAACCTTTGATAATTATGCTTTTAAATAGCGTTAGTTAAAATACTGTTGCACGTTTAAATAATAATATGCCCCCATAATTATTGATATCATACAAAGTTTAATTCTGAACAGAACAAAGCAAAATGCGTGTACAAGTAATTTCGATGAAACTGATTTATTGTATCTCTAGTAGTGAATAAGTTAGAGATTAGTAAAATAGGCATATTTGGCCGAAAATAACCTCCCAATTAATATATTGTTTTATAAGGTTGAGAAAATAATTTAGCTGTAATTTATTTGTTTACATATATTTTTGCGTGTAAACAAATAAAAGCACAATATACAATTATTCGTTGGACACATTTTCTTTGTCGGTTTTTGACACAGACTTGCTCTTGAGTGGAGTAAAGGGGAGTTATGGTAGGATCGAATGCCTGTAAGTAACGTCCTCTGAGAGATAAGTGAGCGTTATTAGCTTACACATGAGAGATGCAGGGACCAGCTTACATGTAACGTAGGCTATGTAGATATACATACTAGAACACGAAGAACAGACAACTTGAATAGGTGGTTTTTTCTGTGGTTACTACTGCATCACATCGTTACTCTAAGTAGTATTTACACAAACTAAATTGATATTAAATCAAAACCGATTGATATACTCGTAATTTAAAATATCGTTGCTATTAGGAACGAACTTAGTGTCGAGGTACTAAAATATGTTTGCTGGTTAGTACTACGAAATGAAAATTATAATATGAAATATATAATATAATGCAATATAATACTCGTATGTGGTGCAAATCACTACTCTCAAAACTGGTGAACCATACAAAATACACAGAATTGTTTATATGTCAAAGGTAATACCTAAAAATGTTCAATTCCACTGTACGCTAGAAATTTTAAGTAAACAGTCAAATATAAAATGTTTAAAATATGATCCCTTAAATATGGTTCTTTAAGTAAATACCATAGTTCAATAAAAGGTCACTATGATTACCTTTTTTAGCCTGGTTCATAGAATTTAATCTCTCTCTTAATTTTTCAAAATAATATGTACTGAACGTTTTCTGAAAATAAATCTCGCTTTATAAGCTATTTATTTATTTAAAATATTTATTTATTGTTTTCATGTATATAATTAAATAATTTATTTATTTTAAATTGAGAAAATTATTCATAAACCAACATAAAGACTGAAATCTAATTATCAGAAACTATTGTATTGTCTTTTTCTTTGACATACGAGTAAAGCACAAACCAATAGAAATTTGTTTGTCATTAAAATTTACTCATGGTCCGGGTACTTGTCTATGAAAGTTAATAGTAGTAAGTTTGTTGAGTTTGATACACTTTTATAGTGTCAATGAGTTAAATTAAATACTAAACCACTATATGACCGGTTATTATTTTATTTTCAAAATAACAGAAACCGCTGACAAACCGTTGAAACAGTTGAGTTAAAGGTTTAAGTCTTATATGATTAAATTTAGTCGACATTAAAATTACCAATAGCTTTGCGTGGAAATATGTTGGTATACTAATATGTCTTACAAATCTGAAGACACATTAGTCAATTGTTGTTCGAGGTAGTAAACCTTCAATCCATCTTTCTCCCGTCAGCAAGCAATTTTTACCAACATTATTGTATTCATATTGAGATACATCTTCTGTACACACTTTACATACTTTAAGCTAGTTAAATTTAGAATATGATTTTCTTACACAAAGTAAATTTCAGCAAATCATTGACAGACAACTTTGTTCAACCTTATCTGATAAGCTAAAAGTTACGTCTGCTAACCTTTCCACTACATTAAACCCATTTCAAGATGAACCCAAGCAGCTACTTCAACCTCAAAAGTACATCATTTTAATCAGACTAAATCCTCTTGCTTTGAGTCAAATGAATATAACATACGTTTAGAAATTATTTGTCTAAACATTCCGAATGAATTAAAGTTTAAGTTTAGAAACAAGATTCGAAATATTTAGAATATAAAGGGATTTTTTATTGGTAAAAGTTTGATTAGGCAGTTTCCTAACATTCTTAAAAGTTATTAAATTAGCTGAAACCTAACAAATAGTCGGCCATTATAACCATCAAATAATATTTTTTCAAATTGTGTCCTGTTGATTTGTGTAAAAAGAACGTTTAAGTTGTTATCAATGTATTAATTAGTCTTGCTAATTACAAATTGATAATCATTTTGTTACATTTACATTGGTAATAATTTAAATAATATTAGTTGTAATACTGTTGCGCCACGATGGCGTACTGAAAATTGTGCAGCATCTAAAGACAGAGCGTAAGCGAATATATCTGTTTTAATACAACCGGTCGGTACTTCGTCTAATAGATGATATGTTCGTGTTTGCTATGTTTAGGTGGCCAGGGATTAGGTGCCCATATGCACATCTGCTTCATATTGCTCTTCTTCTGAAGTGGAAGGTAGTGGGGAGGGTCAGGAGGGTTTGAGTTTAGCTAAGCAGAGTATCATGAGAAACAAGCGTAAAGAAGTACAACTAAGATTCAGAGGAATTTCTCCGAAGTTTTTGGCGTGGTTATACCAAGATTAGGTGGACCTCCCTATCCAAGTAATGGCAAGCCACCCGTCAAGCTTACCTATTTGCTTAGTCCACTCCTATTTATAACTGATCCAACTTCCCTTTGTTGGGAACCTTCAACATACGGATATCTACAGATATGCCCAGCAATGACGTGAACTGATATTTTTGCCGTACTCAAATTAAGTAACGCACTTGTAAGACTGGCTTTAAACGTTTTGTTCTCTATTATACTAGAGGATACGAGGCTGTGAGCGCAGCACCTCAGCTTTGAATATTTTATTATTACGCTTCACTCGCAGCCTCGCTTCTGCTTTCGGCCTTTGGCCTCAGCTTTTAGGCTCTATTATCACGAACGAAAGGTCGCTTTGGACGTTGACCTCAAATTTACATAGTCTTTTACCGCAAGATGTAATACATAACTAATAATTATATAAACAAACTTGACCGAAATACCTACTGTACTAGAAAACAGGACACATTTGTACTTAACATTTGTTTAAACGGGCAACAAGGAGACCTGTAGAGAGGATCCACATATATACATACAGGGTGTCTCAGACCACCCGTATCATATGTATATCTCGGGAACGGGTTAGCCGACTTGAGTGAAACGAAAAATTCCAAACTACAACTGGTTCAAAGAATTCAGGAAAATTATTTTTAACTTTCTAGTATACAGGGCGTATCAAAGACCGAGGGTCATGGGTTCAAATCTCAAAATTTTCAAATATAAAATGTATGCATCATTTTAAAGCTCTCTTTAAATGAAAAACAATGATGAAAATAACATTGTTTTTGTTAGCCGTTACAAAATGGCGGCTGAAAATCCAAAATAAAAAACAGAATTACGAAACGCCTGTATTCCCATTATTATTTGTCAAAAGAAAATCTAATTATTGATTTTTACTCGTCATTACGTAAGCTTTTCAACGATATACAACAACATATTTAAACACCTTAGTACCCACAAAAACCCAAATTTTGAAAATGGTCTACTATGATTATCTAATTTTTTCAAATACTAAACCCTATCGTGTTGTATACCGTTGTAAAGGTCTATCTATGTATGTGTAACGGCATTTGCGTTTTGTTGAAAATATTAATGCGTTTCAAAATGGCGGCCAAAACGTAATTCGTAGGGTATAGTTAACAAAAACGTATAAAATATGTATGTAATTTACACAAAAAAATCAAAATAATGAATTATGATCTTTTGGTATACAAATTTCCATCATATGCAGCGGTACCGCGTTAGTAGATTCGTGGTGGGTTGGAATCATGCGCGACACCGGAGCTCATCGCTCCCGCTGGCGCAAGTTCGAGTCCCCGCAGTCAACAACCACATTTGTAATGGCAACGCTAGGTAAAGGTCGATGAGTGGTAGATGGACTGTAGTCCTAACTTCGCCTCGTTAAACAAGACAAACTTTACATTTACCTTTTTGCCATATTTTCATCAATAACTACATCGTTGAAATGAACAGCTCAAAACTAAAAAGACAATATGCATGGAAATTGTAAATGGAGGTATTTCAAACTTTAATATAGTAAATATTATCATTGTTTACATGCACATATTATTGAACACAGTTAGTGATATCTTCATTAATTACAATTATTTATAGCTGAAAACTACATTTTATATTAGAAAAACGTGTAATCAAAATACAATGGAACTTCCAGCTTGCATTTTTCAGACACAATTAAAATAAATAGTAACGTACAGTCCTATTGTTCAAAAACAAAAGGTAATCAACAGCTATTAGCTGGTGTAACCTCTAAAGATATATTTTTAATTTGTAACTATAGCTACGTTCAATATAAGTGTGTATAGATTTTTAAGACATATACTTTAGGGCGGATTGGAAGCAGTTTCTCTAAATTAAAGTGTATGTTTAGATAAATTAGCTTTGTAAAAGTGAAAACTCCAGTATGTAAAGCCGTGACAATTCCATTTTGAAAGTCCAACACAAAACATATGGGGCTTTGATCCACCCTAGACACATTAATTTTGTTGACATCTTACATCAAATAAATGTTTTTCCTATACTAATAAAGCTAACCATTTTAAGACCACTAAAATTCATAGTTTCTATCCACTTGCAAACAAATAATTGTTTACGATCGTTGACTACATTCGCTGGATAGAGTACATCGTCACTTTTACGCATGTACGTTCACTCATGATGATATCTAGCTAGCTGAGCTTTCTTTGCGCATGCGTAGAAGCCCGCAAGCTGACCTGCGATGTAATAGTATATTTCATAACAATAGGGGAAAAGGGGTTTTGCATGTTTGAGACAATATTTTTGCTCGACGAGTCTCGCACTTCAAATGGTCGAGAACATTCAAAACATTTTCACTCGAGTTTTGAACGATACTTTTTACTACACTACGGAATAAAAACTCATTGTTGGAATGTTAACGGTTTATTAATTTAGAAACATATTTTGTTTATTAAAGTAGAATTTTCAATGACGAGGGAACAGGCATTTTCATTTAATTTATGAAACGATGTCAAGAAAGTGTTTTGGAAAATTAGTGGAACATTTTCTGTTGTAAACAGCAATGTAACTGTGAGTAGTAAACAGTAGACAGCTTAGTAAAAAGAGAGAACGGACTTTTCCTGCCACTTCAGGGAAAAACTACTCCTAACGTCTCGGGTAGTTAAAAGCTCCACCCGTCTTCAGAGGACTACACTAAACTACATTTAATTAATATCTTAACTTAAGACCTTACCTAAGACTATTCCAACCAATATTTGAAAATACGACTACATCATAAAATTTGATGGATTGTAAAAATTACAATTAAAAATATAACCAAGTAAAATGAAAACACGTTATAGGAATAAAAAACTACATGTAAAGGTATGGTTTCCTAGAAAGCGGTGACCGCTACATTACGGCCGTAATATGACGGTGAGTTTTGTTTTCAATACAATCAGATGAGAATGGTCTCCTAGAAAACGGTGGAAGTAAAGTTAGTGGTGAAAACTAGTTAAGGTTTTTCTCACTAGGTGACACATTTTGTTTTGTAAACTAAGGTCTAGCTTGTCCATTAATTACTACATACTATTCACGTACGTACAACTAAAAAAAACAACATGTCAAAAGTTGTTTTCGTCTACATCTGTTTGAATATTGTGTTTGGTCCACCGTCACCGTTACAATAATGGCCGTAATTTAGCAGTGAACTTTTTTCTAGGAAACCATAGCTTTAGCCTTAACATAAGAGATATAGCTGAAAAAAAACAACAAATATCTGTGTTAATTACTTGTACACAGTTTGTGTATATTTGAGACTATTATGTTTTTATATTGTTTTACCTGTAATTATATTGATTTAACAAAATGATTTAAAGAACTTATACTGGCACTTTTTCCTACCTTTATTTACATCTCAACTGTTTGTTATTATTTTCAAAACATAATGGAATTATCATATGGTTCAATTTTAAAAGTAAACATATATATAAAGTAAACAGGAAATCCATAGAACATTCCGCCCAACTTAAAAGAATGTTTTTCAACAAGAACAAGAAAATATTGAACAATAAGTTATAGTTGGAATACAGATACAATATAAACTATGACCGTGGTGATTTTACAAAAATAGGCTTTCAATCTTCTGTTGGAAGTTTGCACAGCTTGTGAATACTTCTTTTTGCAGGGTTGTTTGCTGTCTTCAAAGTCACTGGCATTGCCTTGAGCGCACAGTTCAAGTCTTGGTAGTGATGTAGAATGTAGTGACGCTATCCGTGATTTTAAGCAAAGCAAGCTAATCTTTACATTTCCTTTTGAGTCATCATGTCGAAGGTATACAGCTCCATCATACGCTGATTTCGATGAGTCAGCAAATCTGAAGAGTTTGTATGTTCCATCCATGGATAAACTGGTTTTTATTGGAACTCGTATTTCATTTAAATGTTGTAAGCAGGTTATGAACTGTATCCATTCAGTAAAGATATTTGCAGGCACTGATTCGTCCCAGTTTAGTTTTAGTTTCCACAGTTCTTGACGTAGTAGTTTGGCTCTAACGAGAATCGGAGAAACTATGCCTAATGGATCAAATAAAAAACTACATTACATGACATGTGTTTTGTCTCATTACTGGGTTATATTTGAAAATAAAGTTATCTCTTTCATTGCCCCACCATAATACAAGTGTCTTGGTGGTGTTATATTTTTCATGAAAGAATTGATGTTGAGGTACCCTTTCAACCAATTGATCGGGTAAGTGCTTCAGGACCTCTAAGTTTGAAGCTCCTGTTATTAAATCACCTAGGCTACATAAAAATCATTTTGAACGACTGATGCTGCTTTAAGAAATTGTTCCCTTTTGTCTTTGGCTAGTTGCAGTAATGTTCTTGTGGCAAAATAGGCAGCTGAAGAAGTACCATAAGTTATTGTGTTGAGCTGGTATGTTTCCAATGGTTATGATGGTTCAGGCCTCCATACAATTTTTAAACGACTTCTCTGTGAATTGTCAATTAGAACCCGTCTAATACATGTTTTCCACATCCGCCGAAAGCACAATGTTATGTATTCTATAGCTTAGAAGTAGCGACACTATATCTCTTTGTACAGTCGGTCCTACTATCTGTAGATCATTTAAGGATATGCCTGAAGATGTCTTTGCAGAGGCGTCAAAGACAACTCTAAATTTGGTGGTAGTGCTCGCTGTATTTATTACAGGGTGGTGAGGTAGGTAGTATTCTTTTATTGAACTGTCTGGCTAATTTGAATGCTCGTATTTTGCATGTGTCGAAAAACTTCATATTATATCATGAATTTTGTATATTCATTTTTCAAATGTTCATCATTTTGTAGCCCTTTCTCAACTTGAAGAAATCTTTTTATTAGTTTCACCTTTAGTTCACCTAGACTAGAAGTATCTGATTTTAGAGGCATTTTGACAATATATCTTCCAGCTGAATTTCTAAAAGTGTGTTTCTTAAAGTGTTCTTCACAATATTTCTCCTTTGAAGTGATATGAACAGTGTGTGTCGGCTCTTCTAGTTCCCAGAATTTTCTAAGTTGTTTGTTAACTCTGTCTTCAGTTTTAAGATGGCAAAACGTGTCGGTTTTGTTTGTGTTCTTGGCAGGTTCACCAATTTTCCTCAAATAATCCAACCCGGTTTAGTTTTTTGTAGAGTAGGATTGTTTAATTTGACCAATACAAAGAAGGTTCAGAAATATTTCTTGTCCGAGCAACATATCGATTTTGCCTAAGTTTCTAAACGTGGGATCAGCTAAAGTTATATTTTTTGGGATCTGTAATTGGTTAATGTCAACGTTGGTTGATGGGATGTCTCCAGTAATTTTAGGAACTAAGAGGAAACTCAAGGATGTTGTAAAGTTGGATGCGCAAGACTTTATTGTTGCTTGAGTATAGGAATGAAAAACGTCTGGATACCTATGCTTAAAACCCATTTTCAAAACAGTAAACAATTTCAGCCAGAAAACGTCATAACAGATCACAAAAAAAACAGAATACACCCAATGACCCTCAAAAGAAGACTGACCTAATACACACACACACGTCTCGTAACTGAACGCCCGTGTGAGCGAAGCATGGAGACCACACTAAATACACGTCTCGTAACTGAACGCCCATGTGAGCGAAGCATGGAGACCACACTAAATACATGTCTCGTAATTGAACGCCCGTGTAAGCGAAGCATGGAGACACACACGACATACAGTTAGGCCTTAGCAGTGTTACACTTTCTTGTATTTATGATATATGTTTTAATGTGCCGCTTCTCCCATGAAAACATCAACTCTCCCTCCCGTCCACTGTATGCCTCTCCTTTCCCCGACCCACTCCCCTCTACACAACATGTTTCTAATTTAATAAACCGTTAACATTCCAACTACGAGTTTTTATTCCGTAATGTAGTGAAGAAAAACAGTTGTTTGTGCAATATTTCAAATACCAAGGTTGTAAAAATGAAATTTGGTATTGCGTAGCTTGTTCAAAGTTACATTTTGAAACAGCTTTTTTTAATAGGCACTATAACTTTAAACAATTTAAATATACAATAGTTTCACTTTACTTTGTTTACACGAAGATCCCTCGTGAAAACTTGACGTAAGTAGGTTCAGAGCGCAGCCGAAACCGTGTTGAATTTTAGATCTATTAGGCGTTATTGATTAACATCATTTTTTGTTGTTAAATTGTCCTTTGTTTCAGACGGTCCATTTGAGCTGTGCAATAAACGCCTCATCTATTGTCTGGTCTGGTGGACATTTTGCTTGTCTATTTCTAGCATCACTGTCTATCAAGGGATTACTGTGTATGGAGTCAAGGCTTTGGGAATTATATTTGTATGTTATGAAGCAAATGCTTCTTTCCTATTCTGTATCGTTATCGCCCGAACTAGATATTTAAACTCTTTAAATCAACTTCACAAGTTGTGGATAAGGATTCCTGACGTTGAAGTGACAGTTACTGACTGGATGGCATTTATTGGTTTTACTGTTTACATAGTTAAAGGGCCTTCTCAGTATGAACATATCATAAGCCTTCCTTGGGTTCACATTGTTCTATGTTTTGTCGTTATAAATTTAATTGTTTCTTCTGGACTAGTTTACACTTTTTTGATGTATGTGGAGAAGTTTTATGCGTACATTAACAAGGAGCTAGATAACAGTCATATAGCCATAGCTGACCTGAAAGTTCTTTTGAAACTCTTTTTGGATATCCAAGACTTTAACCGCTCTTTATCAAAATCATTTGGATTGGCCACACTAATTAATGTTCTGATATCAGTTCCTACAGACATCATGTATGTAAATGTAAATGCAGTTGAGTTGATTGACAGTTTAGTGCATCCAAGTCGAGATACATTAGACAGAGTCATCGAGTTCATTGAATGGCACCTGAAGGTGTATTTAGTCACATTCATTTGCTACAAAAGTCATCGTATCGGTAAACAAGTAAGTTCTTTGGTCAGTGTTTAAACTTTTAATTAATTCTTAAGCAATGTATAGAACTAAAAAAATGTATAGAAGTTTCAAGAGATGTGAGGTAGTAGTCTCATTTAGTAAGAAATTGTAAGCAAATGTTTAACTTGTATCATAAGATTTTTATTATTACCTTGTATTTACTTTCGCTATATTATTTACGTTGACCGATATTACTATTGCATTTAAATGATTTGTATAACATAAGTTGTATCATACATATTGTTGTGTTAGTTTAAATCCCGCAGCTATTAAATACTAAAAGAATTTCACGTTTCCAACTTACAGAGCTACATTCAGAACTTTGTCTTCTTTAATGAAGAATATTTTCGATACATATTTATTTTTTAACGCATTTTTTTACCATTATTATTCACGAATAGGCAGATTGGGACCACGCAAAGTAGCCAAGCAGTCTTGTCAAGTTGAATTTTCTTTGTGTCCAGACTCGCTTCATACTTTCCCTTCATACTTCTCCTTTCGTTAACTCTTAAACATTGTTTGTTAGTTTAGAAAGTTGCACGCTTTTTACACGGGCGTATTTTGATATCGTCTCTTAATGTGTATATGTATATCAGTGTATTATTCTATTTTCTTATTACTCTATTTCCGTTGTGGTAAATAGCGTAGTACTTCCACTGAACTGCAAAATAATTTCTATAATCGAAAATATATTTGAAAATTTAAAGTTTCTGGAATTGAGACTAATTTAATACAATTAAGATACAAGTCAGTGTGTACAGATTAGATCATAGTTATTATTGAGCCTGACTTTTAAACCTAAAAAAATTGATATTGATAGTTTTTTATAGAGTAGGCATATGATACATGATCTGGCTTCTGCTAAGAATTTAAACAAACTATAGTTTACAACACAATAATATATAAACTATACATTAAGACTATTATTACTTATTTATATACAGAATAATTATATTTCGTTTGAAACAAGTTTAAGAGAGTAAACTAAACAAGTAATGTTATGAAGTCATATCTTAAAACTAAATAATTTTGTAACAAGTTAAGAAATAAAACAAACTATGATACATATGATAATTAATTTGAAAAGACTATTATTATGACGTTTTACTCTAGTTGGCACTACGAATATTAATTGTCGTGTTTTGATCGACTTTGATTTCAGATGAAATTTTAAAAGTAATTTGAACAGAATTCATCTGACTGCTGCTTTGAACAACAACGAGCGTGCAAAAGATTTGGTAAGGCAATACAAGCGTTACGGTATTCTTACTTTTGAATGCAAAAGATAAAACAATTAAAATCTAATAATATTTTGTGGTGTAGTATCTTGCACTTTCTTAGTTTCTGGAGTTTAATTACAATATAGGTGGAATACAATACAAAAACTAAGACCTTACATTAAAACTGTTTTAGCTGATAATTTTATTGAAATACGTGATTGAACAATTACTCTTCCACATTTTTAGAAATGGTTCGCCTTACTAAATTAAAAAACAATTACAACGAATGCTAAATTTAAGCAAGATGAAGTTAAGATATATCACGTTTTACATAACAACATCACGTTTTTAGAATTTGGTCATAAGGAAGAAATTACAAAATACATCAAAGATGATTGCTTAGCTTTTGACAGCAACTAATTATTAACATTGAACAAAACTTAACAGTAAAAGATTCCTTATCGTCATTCGGGAATTCCATTGTACTTTAAGTAATTGTGTTAAATGCAGAAACAAAGTTAAGGTTTTCAAACTAGAGTATATCTTAAAGCCGTTTAACACATTCTTTTCAAATGAAACATCTTCCACCTAAATCCTAGATTTGTTCTAGTAACGTTCAATACTAATAATTTTTTTATTTCAGGCTTGCTTGTTTGAAAGGAAGATCAACAATAGGAGGGTTTATTTTTCTGCATTTGGAAGCGTCCATTTCAATGTACAGATGTTTATAATGGTAAGATTTCAAGAGCAGATATTGTCATAGATAACGTTGTCTAGATTATCTGAATTGAGTATTTTTAGCGAAAGGTCCTAACAAGTAAGAAAACATATTTTAACAAAGGTCTGGAAATACTGCGTTTATATGCTAGCTGCCGTATCTGTATATTTGCTCGAACTATAATGATGCTTAACTTATTTATCTTCGGATTCGTTTCAAACTCGGTATAATTTCACATAGTACAGACAATTCGACAACGAATACATCGATTTGACCCAACGTTACAGCAATGTGGAGCAGTTTGAATTACTGTAACTTAACTGGGTAGCGACAATACTAAGATGTAAGCAAAAGGTACTAAGTTGATCATTAGGTTCTACTTATGTCTCTCGTTATACGTTTGTGACTATCGATACGAAACAAGGTTAAAGATACATTGTATAATAATGAACTCTGAAATTCGTATATCACTATATTTTTTAGGGTATTTTCAAACAAAAACTGGAAACGTTTTAGGAACAAAGAAAATGCTGTCCTAAGTAATTTAAATTCTCTTTAGTTTTTTATATCTTGCAAAACTTAAAGTTGGCAGCAATTTTTTGGAGCAAAATGTCGTTTAAGTTTAGTAGACTCAAGACCCTAGAGCTAGAAAACTGTTTCAAATTTATTCTAGGTTTGTGGATTAAAATCAAGAGGTCACGCAAGAGTTTGTAAGACATTTTAGAATTACCTACGAAACCCTCCATCTGAGGGAGCGTGTTTCAAGTAAACTGTTAATATTTATAAAATCCATTCAATCAATCAAACTTTTCAAACAATTTTAGAACCACTTTCGACAAGAGGCTCTTATTGACGATTTTATGATATGACTCATGATTTATGATTTTACTTTCACTCGTTAAATTAATTGCTAGGTCTATATGATTTAGTTTAAAATGTAATGTTAGTCGTAAACTGGTCTTATTTACATATAAGTTGAACGAGGACAAAAATCTAGACTAGACTTCTCTTGTGAAAGGCTTGAATGTACTGTACATATGTATATACTATTTAAAAAAACGTTATATACAATAAAATTAATATTATATAATTTGTAGTTTAACTAACAATAAATTATTTGTTTCAGGTGCTGAGCAAGGCGATAACGTACATATTTTCTCTACAGTTACCACAAAAATGAATAATACCTACCTATTTTATATAGTCATCGAACAAAAGTAATAAAAACGTAGTTTTTAGGAACTCACTATTGTACCATCTAAGAACCTAATCAATAAATGGTTTAACTTAACTATAATAGTTATTACCACTGACCTTTGTTTCATAACTACACAATATATTTCATACAGTATTTAGTGAATAAGATTTTAAAGAAAGTGACGACGTGTTCCTTTTACAGAATGACTAACATTAGTCTGTCAAAAAGTGCTGTATCCTTATTATTTAAAAGGAAATGTTAATATTCCTATATATTGTACTAAAAACTATAGAAAAAGGTGGACAGGTAGAGAAAGAAGGGTATGACAGGTCACTTATATAGATTTCGTTGTACACAAACTTTCTCCAAAGACAAGAGGACTATGATAACAACTTATTTACAACATCAAAATTGTATTATTTACAAAACTAATGTCTAGCTTAACATTAACACACTTTGTAACGTATAAAAACATAAACAAAAAACTATGAAACATTTGATATTGTCTTACTATAATTTGGAAAGTAAATTTGGAAAAGAAAATCAAAGATAATCTATACAACTATGAGGTTATTGTCATCCTGGAATTCAGTTCTTAAAATATTTTGATGGCCAATTTCAATGTGCTTAAGTTAGTGAAAAAGTGTCTCAAGTTTTGAACCTGATGGACAAAATTTGAATAAAATCATTCATAAACGCTTTGGTTAGTAGCAATCATTTTTTGATCACTCCAAGTTTCGCACCTCGAGTGCTTTCAATTTCGGCTCTGATGCAGTGGGTTTGAGTTTTTTGGTTTTGAGCTTAATTTGTAGCATTCGATCAGGTCCTTCAATCCATAGCAAAGAATATATCTACACAGACATTCAGAGAGAAAACTCAAGTAGTTATCTTGAATATTGTTGATTTTATTGATTAAGATAAGTTTGTTTGTTTTATAGAGCTTTGATTTGAAACGTGGACAAAAAAAACATCGTACACGCAGAAGCATTTACCTCATTTTGTAGATTGCTCGACAAACACACGTAGCTTTTCGTCCATCTTCTGTCTTTAGTAATATGTTGTGAATCAGTTTGTTCAGTAGAAACAAAATGAGTCCGAACCAACTTTCTGTACCTTTGACTTCAACGCTTTATTGGATAGCTAAAGTTATCGGGTTATTGCCAATAAAATATACCATAGAAAAACAACATTATAAAGGTAAAGTACCATAATTTAAAGTAAAACGCATCGTTTATGTACAATTTCAGCAAAACAATAAAATGCAACGGTCAAACTCAACTTTATATTCTTAATTGCCAGAGTTGATCGTCTCATGAAAATAATTGTTCCCCATTATAACCAGTAAAATGCAGTCAAACAAATTGCTACATTTACAAATTTAGTAAAACCAGACGAGTTAACGTAATAGTACTTTTTTTAGATAATAATAAGATTTAGATAAAAATAAGTAAATAGTTATTTACTTTTTTAATACTCAATAAAACTATTATTGTTTCCTGTGCTAAACTTTGGATTTCTATTGAAGTACCATGCACTGCGGTTATGCGAAGATTTCGTTGAATGTATTCTTGTGGAAAATCAGAAAGTAACTACTTATTCTACAGGACCAGAAATAATAATATAAAGCTGTAGTGTTCTAGCAATGTTCTATAGGTATTTTTTTTTAATCTTGAAAAGCTTAGCTTTTAGAATTAATTACTTGAATTAATTGCAGTTAGGACAAATATTTCCAGTCTGTGTAAAACCCTTTAAAAGATTTCTGTTTCAGACGGTCCTTTTGAGTTATGCAACAGACGCCTCATCTACTGTTTGATCTGGTGGACATTTTGCTTGTCTGTTTCCGGCTTTGCTCTCTATCAACATGATGTTTACAGTACTAGAGCTATAGGGGTTGTTGTAACATCATTGCCCGAGCCAAATATTTAAACACATTAAACCAACTTTACAAGTTGTGGATAAGTATTCCTAAAGTTAAAGTGACACTTGCTGACTGGATGGCATTTATTGGGTTTTCTGTTTACATAGTTAAAGTCCCTTGCAATATGACAAATACATACAACTTCCTGGGTTCAAACTATTCTTTATCTTGCCGTAACAAATCTGATGCTTTCCACCGGTCTAGTTTACACTTTTGTCATGTATGTGGAGAAGTTCTATGCGTATATTAACAAGGAGCTAGATACAAGTCACAAATCCACAGCCGACTTGACAGTTCTCTTGAAGTTTTTTTGGATATTCAAGACTTTCACCACTCTTTATCAAACTCATTTGGATTGGCAATACTTGTTACTTCTCTGGTGTCTATTCCCATAGACATAATTTATGTAAATGTACATGCAGTTGAGTTAATAGACAGTTTAGTGCATCCAAGCCGTGTGATATTGGTCAGAATCATCGAACTTATAGAGTGGCACCTGAAGGTGTATTTAGTCACCTTCATATGCTACAAAAGTCACCGTATCGGTAAACAAGTAAGTTCAAAAGTCCATGATTAAATTTTGAAATATGTCTATACATGTCTTTTTACTACTCACTTTCAATTGCAATTTGTAAGCAAACATGTAAATTTAAAATTTAAACCTTAACATTATACTCATTTTTCATTAAAAAAAAACTACACATTCAGGTACACACGTTTTAACTCATTAAAAGAAAACTTTAATAAAATGGTATTTAACTATAAATAAAAGGCCTAACTTCCATTATCTAGGCGTCGTGAAGAAGATAATGGGAAATTTATCCTTCAGATTACCATTTTAACCCTTTTTTACCAGACGTCTCAGTTTGTTTCTAAAATGAAAAAACAAAGGGATATTAAATATTTTGATCTACTAGATTTCTTCAGGTAGATGATGACTTCAGATGTCAGGAGTCAAGTTTACGACAGCTAATTTGATATTGGTTGTTTGGAATGTGATTCGCGTATTTCTAGTGCAAGGGAGCTTTGCAGTTATCTTCATTTTCTTGAAGTCACAGCTCGAAAGAAAACTGCGAATTGTACCTATCCTTATTTTGTGAGGAAGCAGTTCTGCATGGAATATGTTATCTTCTAGATAACCAAATAGATTAATACATTTTTTACTTGATAGAGTTTTGTGTGACTAAACCAAAGATGTGACTTACTTGAAAGATTGCAGTGACTAAACCAGCACAACAAAAACAGATCTCAGTTGTCTTAGGATTGTTAAGTGAATTTTACAAATAGCATAAATCTAAGCTAGATGATCCATCCTAAGAGTAAAATTCTCTTCTTGCCATTAATACTATTTCTGGAGGAGAGCAAATTTAATACAATGTAGTTTTCGTGATAATCCATCTATTTTGTACATCTGGTGACTTAAGTCAATCAGTTGCAAATTGTAGTGACTAAACCAGCACGACAACAAATCTTAGTTGTCTACGGTTTGGAAGTGGATAATACAAAAATTATTAGCAGATAGCTACGTGCTACATCCAAAAAATGAAGTTCTCTTCTTGCCATTTAAAATTGTTGGAAGAGAGCCAATTTAATACAATGTAGTTTTCATGATAATCCATCTATTTTGTACATCTGGTGACTTAAGTCAATCAGTTGCAGATTGCAATGACTAAACCAGCACGACAACAAATCTTAGTTGTCTACTGTTTGGAAGTGGATAATACAAAAATGATTACGATTACAAAAATGAATGCTACGTGCTACATCCAAAAAAAGTTTGAGATACAAAAACTAAACGCTTGAAGCTTATTAACTCTTAGCAAAGTAGTTATATTCAATCCTTATACAATAATATATCCTCATATAATAATATATTGCCTTTGATAATATATCCTCTTCAGTCCTAGACTCAATAAACGCAGACAAGGTGTAATGTAACCTGTAGGTGATGTGGGTCCAGGAGGTTAACAGCCAAATGATGATACACAGTATGGGTTCTGATGTAAGCAATTTATAACATTTACCAATGCAATATTAACTGTCATTATTATTGTCATTCTTTGGTTTCAGATTGAAACAATGAGGAATAATTTAAACAGAATAGAGCTGAGCGGTGTGTTAAACAACAATGATCGTGTAAAAGCTTTGGTAAGGTATAACAAGTCTTTTAGTACTTTTAATACTGGGACTACCTGTAACAGTAGTACAGAACAAAAGACAGTTAAGTACGCTTTTACAATATTTAATTAACATTTGTTAATGTGAGTAAGAAATAAGTTAAAACCCTTTATGTGATAATTTATTTCAGGCATGCTTGTTTGAAAGAAAGATAAATTATAAGAGGGTCTATTTTTCTGCCTTTGGAAGCGTTCATTTCAACGCCCAGATGTTTATAATGGTAAGAGCTGCAATTTGTACACAGTGTGAACTAGATCAATTGAATTATGTATGTTAATATACAGGGTGACTTTTAAATGTCACTTTTGAAAAAGGAAACATTCTTAGGAAGGCCCCCCAAATATACAAAAAATACAAACCCCCTCTTGTAGTACATTTCAAGAAAGGAAAAAAACACAAATTCAAACACGCAGAGAGATACTCTATATCTAGACTCGCTTTTTCTTGTATCAATTTAAAGATAACCAAAGTCAGGTTTCAAATGCCCATTTCAAACAATTTATTTTAAATGACAAATTTAGCTTCAAAATACCTTTAGTCAGTACAAAGGTGAAGAAAACATAACAACTCTATGACGACATATGAAGCATTTTGTAGGAAACTTTGTTATTTAAAATGAATTGTATGTGAAATCTGATCTTGAGTCATATTTAAATTGATATAACAAAAAAAGAGTTAAGATAACAAATATTTCTTTGTATTGTTCTTTCTTTTGAGGTGCTACAAGAGAAAAGGGAAGTATTTTAGCTGGGGATGGTCGACGCAAAGTAAGTAGAAAAACTTCAGAATTCTTTAAAAACATTCCCCAACGGGTTTTAAAATTATTTCCTTTTTCAAAGATTAAGGTAAGGAAGGGGGCATTTAAAGCTTACCCTGTATATGTAGAATTTGGTATGTTAGGATGGCCTTCTGTCATATAAAAAAGTAACGTTCAGCTGTCTACGTCATGCTTTTACTCGTACTAAAACAGACTATTGTTGTGTTAACTGAAAGTTGGGATATTGTGACTTAAGTCTTTTTAATTAATAATAAAATAAATAGTTTACTTCTAGTTGATAATTACAATATATTTGTAAAATAGTCTTATAAATAGAGCTTGTTACTTTAGTTATACATTTCTAATTACATTGTTATAAATTAAGTAAGGAAAGTAAGGTTAATATATATCCTTCCTCATAGATAAAATTACCTGAGTAAGGGAAGGTCATCAGTCTGTATTAACTTTTTCAGCTCTCCTGTAGGTTGTGGGCCGACAAGGCCGTTTTGTAGGGTTTTACAAAGAGAATGATAACAAATTTTAATTATTTATTTTCTAAAAGTTATATTATTTTTTCAAAGTGTTGTTTAGTTTACTAACGTATGTGTTTCCATGGACAAATTAGGAAACGATGATTTAGGTTGGTTAATGAACTGAAATATGGACAGTTTTTCTCTGGAAGCATGGAGTTTTAATGCTCCTGAATATAAAAAAAGTGTTTAGTTATGAAATTTAATTTTAATTACTGAATTTCGAATATTATAATCTTATGAAAAAATCAAGTTTTTGGTTAAGAAGTACAAAACTTATTTCGTAACGAAATTACACATTTTAGTGTTTATATGAACAGTATCAATAGATCTATGCTTTCAGAGAAAAAAATCTTTTACGAAAATCTTTGATAAAAAGATCTTGCATTTAAGAGCGTTAGCTTGCTTAAAACGTTGTTTGTATTTTTTACCACATGTTATAAGCGGTACTCAGAGTTGAACCTGCGACCGTTCTATCCGGCCGTATCTTTAAGGAGTCTTTACAAATTAACAAATTATAAACTACGTCTTTAAATGAAATTCTTTTCAGGTGCTGAGCAAGGCGATGACGTACATTTTTTCTCTACAGTTACCACAAAAATGAATTGCATAAGCTTGTTGAGTGTTTATAAATTGAAAGTAATACACAATTATTTTAAAAACTCATTTGACTAATTATTTCAAATTTATACATAAATACTGGCTTCACTGTAACGATTATTTTCATGAACAGTGATTAATTTATATGATCACGCTATAACGTATATACAAAATTTAGTAGATACAATGTTAAAAAGAGTAAAACAGTATTTCTACAAATATTATAATATTACTTTTTCAATTACGTGTTGTATTTCTTCCAAAATAGAGGGTCGGCTTTAACCTCATGCCATTTAAATTTTGCAATTGCATTGGTAATTACTTTTTCGAAACACATTCAAAAACAAACAATTCTCAAACATAGTGAAATTAATTAGATCAGCTTCTTAGAACAAGTACGTAGATGATAAATGACCTATCTTCCATTTTACTCATCATATCGTCAGTTAACTGTTCCGATGTTAGGGCTTAAAAAAATGTACAGCATCATTATATATATTTTAAAATACAAATTTACTCAATCTAACTAAAATGACTAAGTTACTCAATTATTATGTTTCATATTCTTTATGATATTTTCTATGTCCAATTCAATCTTTATATTATGTTGTATGTAGACTGATTTAAAAACGTTTATACAACCAAGGAAATATCGTACGAAATGCTGTTGAATAATTCATATTATATTCCTCAATACAGCATTTCTCTACAATACTCTTCCTTTGCAAACTAGAAAGGTCCCGCATGTATAAGTTATAGAGTGTTGATAGATAATTCATATTTTATCAGATTGGCAACAGGTAAGCGAATTGTTGTTGGAAATGTTAATAGATTTTAATTACACAAACAATTTGCTCATAACAGTGTTTTGTTTAAGTTTAAAATCGACAGTCCGGTTTTGACGTCCATCAATCACTGTGTTTCTGAGTCGTCAAGAAAAATGAGATTTAACTTAATTTAAAGCTTAGAGGTTTACTTAGTTGTTGTATTAATAAGGATATGGCCCATCGATAAATTTGATTTAAACAGCGAAATGAAAAGTCCAGTTTTATTGAAATTTTAAATGTGTTTTCTTTTTATCATTAATTGCACTTGTTGGCTACTCACCTGGTTTTCAATACAAATAAAGCAATTTTAATTGTAAGATTGAGTTTTGGCTTCAAAACGTAAAACCCTTCTGACTAAAATTGTTTATCTAAAATGAGTGTCTGTTTTGGAGCCCAAATATAACCCTAAATTTCAAATAACTATATTATTAATAAAGTAGTGTGAAGCAATCATAGTTCTATAATATTGATGAACTACCTAATTTGTATGTTAACTGGCCAGTTTTAAGTTTAAAACTAAAACCAGGACACTAAAGAGGTTGTCTGGCTTTGATATATGATACTGTTAAGTGTGAGATATTACATTGACAACAACAATATCAATATTGCATTCTAGAAACCTTCCTGTTACAAAGCATTCCAGCATTGTTCTTTGCTGATATTTATACTTACCTTCTCACTGAATGATAATAAAATTACTTTTAAACATAAAAACCCCCGAATTGTGAGCCATATATC
The DNA here is from genome assembly GCA_018831715.1 of Matsumurasca onukii. Lineage (NCBI taxonomy): Eukaryota > Metazoa > Arthropoda > Insecta > Hemiptera > Cicadellidae > Matsumurasca > Matsumurasca onukii. The sequence continues at coordinate 6,839,965 of CM032058.1, read as the reverse complement.
TTAAGAAAAACTAATAGAAATCCACTTATTACTTCCAGAACATTAAAAACATTAACACTAACCTTTTTTCCGTTAATCCACTATTCAGTGTGAAAGGAAAATGATAAGACAATAAAAAGCTAATCATATATATCAAAGCTATTAAGTTAACCATTTGTTGCTATCTAGCTTGCTATAAAAACAGATGTAGTTAAACCGGTAGTCGTAAATAAAATAGTATGACGAAACTAAACTTAAACGGAGTGATATATAAACCTAAATCTTTTTCAAGTTTATTTCCAGGCTTTTTAAGTGAAGTAAAAGTAAGAACGTCGTGAGATGGGCGACACTTTGTCATTTATAAAGGCTTACATTTGTCTCCGGTTTTTGCGTTTAACTCCGCTGAAATTGAGACGCCGGTCGTCCTTAACATGAAGCTCAAGCCTAAAGGTCAAGTACTAAGTAAGGTTTTGAATTATTACGTGATGATATTCTTGTTTATGTTCGTCCAGGAACATTCAGCTTCCTTTTTTATTTGTCAAAATCAATAAAACGTACATTACATAATATACACTACACTATATAGACTACACTTTCCTAAATATTAGATCAGCTTAATCAACACTTTCAACTGAAAGTAATTAAACACTGGGATACAGAGGTAATATTATTTTAAATTGCACCACCTTTTAAGAAAATCATGCCTTACTTCAATCATCCCTTACTAGATAAATATCATTTCAATTCTAATTTATCAAAACATTTTAAATTAGTAAACAAACTAACCATTCTATTAAGTTCACCCACGTTACATCAAGTTAATCACCTATGTTTATGTATCGTATAATAAAATGTCCAGCTATTTCCATACCTAGGTGAAACTATTAAAGGTCTCGTTGAGTTATATACTTGCCATGTAAATACCGAAGTAGGGGTGAACTCATGCAATAACAAGTTGGCAGGTTCAGAGAATATTCAAGGTAAGGACGGAACTTGGGTCCTGTGGCCAGTGCCGCCATCAGCTGATAGCTTATTGATACCTCACCTTGACCGTCTCTCAGCTCTCCAACATTACTGGTTTATATAATACGATCTATAAAAATGTCTCATTTACAAAACGGTTCATTTAAATTTATTATCCATATAAAAATCAGTAGAACATAGGATTTGAGCGGCGAGAAACTTTGATAACTTGCTTCAACTTTGGATATGCGTTTTTAGTCCATTTAAACAACTACCCAAATATGTGATGAAATCTTTTAACTTTCACAAGTATATCGAATGTAGTTAAGGTAACCTTGTGTCGCTTTGAAATCGACTTTTTTTATTTCATGACGTGATTTTACAATTTTTTGATCAATCTGAGTTATTAAATCTCTAGTGGTGAATACCACAACCTTCGAAAAACTAAAAAAGAGTGAGAGATTTGAGAAGTAGGAATATGTGGCGGAAACTAAACTCCCAATTGAAATATTGTTTAATTAGGTTGGCACTATAGTTTACGTATATTTTTCGAGTTGACAAATAACACAACAAAAAACTAGTCAGCTAAATTTTAAATGGAAGTTCAATGCGTTTTCGAAATTTGGGTAATGGAGTTCGACGGGATCCTTGAGAAACTTTCAATACAAGGATCACAAACAATATTGAGAAGCGCGATATCGTGGCCATCATAACTCTGATAGATTTCTTGTTGACTGGATTCCTCCTAGGTTCAAGAAGTAGGGATATCTTTGTACTTGAGCACAAAAAATATGATATCTTTTGAGCACAAAAAAATAAAGGTAAAGAGTAAAGAGTAAAAGTAAAAAGTTGAGTGGCAAGAAATGTTTAGACCTTGCGTCAGTTTTGCAAATGCGTCTTTTAGTCCTTTTAAAAAACTACCCAATTATGTGATGAATCTTTCTGAGTTTTACATGTATACCGGATGTAGTTAAGTTAACCTCGTGTAGCTTTGAAGTCGACTTTTTCTTTTTATGTCTTGACGTGACTTCATTATGTCTAAAAACATCATTTTGTAACGTTTTTCAACTGCATACTTCCACAAAATGCAAAGTAACCAGAAGATCAGTCTCCAACCGCGTCCAACTACGTTTTTATAGTTTTATAGTTTCTATTTCTATTATTTTTTAAATTAGAATTTGTATAGTTTGGTAATCCACAAGCAAACTTGCCTCATCTGCTTTGGTTCAAATTTGCTTAAGGGTCAGCAAAGTTTAGGGCCACTGCGCTTTTGAGTCAGCCATACTTGTGCAACGTTGTCTATGGCTATATTGCCGAATAATTATTCCACCTTACATTTGTTTCTCATGACAAGCAATACACACATTGCTTGTCATCCTAGAATCTAGGGTATATAGTATATTATGTCACAGGTTAAAGTGATTAGAGTGGTTTGCAGTCTAGGAGATGTACCGTGTCTTGTCCCAGGAGTGTGCTAGATCATACCTTGGTGACGCGCTCTGGGAATCTCATCTTTCACTGGTGTCTGGTATACTGTATATTTTAACCTTCCCAGTCCACATTCGACAATTAACCACAGTCTACTTTTTAAAGGTTTGTACTTTGTTTGCAATATATTTCTATTTGTATAGAATGTATATATTGTTTCGGATAAACATTCAGATTTAAGTACTTATTTGAAGGCAGAAATAGTTAAGCCGGATGGTGTAGTGGTGAACATAACCACCCGGCAAGCGGGAGACCCGGGTTCAAGTCCCGGTTCGGTCCAATTTTTTTTTTCTTCAAATTTATTTAGTATTAAATAAGCTATTTAGCGTTTATACAAATTAAGATGAGCATAACTGCCCGGCAAGCAGGAGACCCGGGTTCAAATCCCGGTTCGGTCTAAATATTTTTGTCTTCAAATTTATTCAGTAATAAATTAGCTATTTAGCGTTTATACAAATTAAGATCTAAATTATAATATATTTATATTTACTACTTGAAGTTTAATTTTTTCAAGTAGAATTTTTTTTTGATACGTATGGTTTCGTATCTAACAGGACGGGGGTCTTCAAAACAGTCAACTTTAGTTTTGGGAATTATTTGTGTTGCAAACTTTAACAGTGTTTCTCAAGTAGTGATTAGGTATTGTGACGTTTTACCTTCTCTTTTAGAGACGGTAACTTGTTCAACGGTATAGTCCTTTAGAAAAAAGTCTAGCAATAAACTTGTTGTATTGAAAAATACTTTCTTTTTATATCAACACTATTTCCGATATAAAGTAAAGGTTCACGCCAACTCCCCAAAAGAAGGCAGTTTTACTAAATAGATTTTATAAAACCTTTGAAAATTATGCTTTCAAATAGCGTTTGTTAAAATACTGTTGCACGTTGAAATAATAATATGCCCCCGTAAATATTGATATCACACAAAGTTTGATTCTGACCAGAACAAAGCAAAATGCGTGTTCAAGTACTTTAGATGAAACTGATTTATTGTATCTCTAGTGGGGAATAAGTTAGAGATTAGTAAAATAGGCATATTTGGCCGAAAATACCCTAACAAAAAATATTTTTTAATTAGGTTGAGAAAAAGATTTAGCTGTAATTTATTTGTGTACATATATTTTTGTGGGTTAACAAATGAAACCTCAAAACCCATAAATCTGTTCACACATTATTTTTGTTGGTTTTGACACAGACTTGCTCTTAAGTGGAGTAAAGAGGAGTTATGGTAGGATCGAATGCCTGTAAGTAACGTCCCCTGGGAGATAAGTGAGCGTTAGTAGTATAGTAAAAGGGGTTCAAGCACAATGGGAGTTCCCTATGGTTTCTGGCACAACGTGAGCAAGCCCGTTCCTATTCTGGCACAACACTGCAGTGTTGGCGCTGTATTGTTAGCGGAGCGTACAACAGTCCTAAACACTATGTATAAGGTATTCCTAAGTACTGGCACACTGCAGTGTTGGCGCTGTATTGTTAGCGGAGCGTACAACAGTCCTAAACATGCTATGTAGTATCAAAATTGAGTCAAAAATAAATTGTTTAGAAGTATTAAAAAAAACTCCACTTTTAAGAGAGGAAGAAGACGTAGGTCGCTCAACTTTGAAGCTATAATAATAAAATTTGATATACATCAAAAACACATTAAATATACTATATAACCAGGGTTTCACTAATATCCAATAATACAAAATGAAGTTAATAAGGAAAATCTGTGGCAAGGTCATTTGAAGGTTAAATGAAAATATTAATGTTTTTGTGAACACTTCATCAGTCATAGACCTTATATACCAAGTTACATTTAAATTGAGTCATAAATAATCATTTTAGAGGCGATAGAAGTTAAGGGTTGATCATCCCCGATCACAAAAGTTTTATTGATTTCAGTAAATTTTAATTAGGTTACACCCGTTTTAAGAGTTTAAGACCATAATAGTTATTTTCAGTTTTGTTCTTCAATATTAAGCGTTAGGGGGTAGTTCACCCCTTTTATATACTTTTAGGTTGTACGTGTCGGTAAACTGTACATACATGTCAAATTTGAATTTAATAGCTTGAATACTTTCCAAAATATTGAAGCCCATCCGAGGAAACCCATGTTCGTTATGGTTTAAAGTATCAGGGCGACAGAAAACGCTAAGAAGCAGTACAAGTCGGCCCCCAGGGGCCGATTGACATTTTGACTGCACATCCGAAGTCGGCCCCCAAGGGCCGATTGACACTTTGAAGGCACATCCGAAGTCGGCCCCCAGGGGCCGATTGACATTTTGACGGCACATCTGAAGTCGACCCCCAAGGGCCGATTGACATTTTGACGGCACATCCGAAGTTGGCCCCCAGGGGCCGAGTGACATTTTGACGACACATCCGAAGTCGGCCCCCAAGGGCCGATTGACATTTTGACGGCACATCCGAAGTCCCCAGGGGCCGAGTGACATTTTGAATCTATGATGAGACTCTTTGTGCTGTTCAGTGTGCCAAAGAAAACAGAATGCCGGACACTTCCGCACTAGGACATTTCCACACAGATCATTAAAGTGGACACTTCCACACACTTGTATATAAGTATGCCTGACGAGGGTTTGAAAGGGGTTACCTGTTGTTGACGCCCGGACATTTCCACACACTCCTTAACGCGAGGGGGGCAGGTCACTAAGGATAGCCTATTCAACAGCAAAATTATTATAATACAGCTCAGCTTTCTATAACTATAGAAAGTATTCTAACCTACCGTATAGTAAGCTGGCAACAAAAAACAACACCATTACAAATAGAACACTATATACAATTAAAATATCATGCATCGTAAACTTGAACTTGTATTGTTAATTACATATTTATGCAATGATTGTAGATCAATAAAAATAAGACGTTTAAAAATTATATATGTCTATACAGGCTATAGAAGAATGATAGTATTTTTAATAATTGACAATTTTCATCGAGCAAATAAACTGAATACTGTAAATGTTTGTCAGCAAAATTGTAACGCAAGATTACTACTACGTAAATTGATGTTTATGTATGGAGAGGCTATTTCTTAATATTTACATATACCAGATACAATTCAAACTAGTTACAAGACAGTCCTTCTTAGCTTTCTTCCCGAGAACATTGTAGCTGACAACAACATTCCAAATTTCGGGGAGCTACACGATGATATGCTATTTAAAGTTATCATCTCCGATGAAAATTTTACAGCATCTTAGGACTAAAGTTAATCAGATCAGGGTATCGATATTTAATTCTTACACTTCTACTTTATCGTAAAGAAAGTGTGTGGAAATGTCCGGGGCCAAACATTGAATAGCTTTAATTAATCCCTTGGCAGGTAGCGCAGGTAGAAACTGTGCGGAAATGTCCTATGTGCGGAAATGTCCGTGTGCGGAAGTGTCCGGATACCAAGAAAACATTGTACTTGATAAACCAATTTACATAGGTTTTACTGTATTAGAGTTGAGTAAATAAAAAATGTATGACTTCCATTATAATACAATGAAACCAAAGTATGGTTCCAAATTGAATGTTTTGTACATGGATACAGACGCTTTTTTCTATGAAATAGAGACGACAAACTTTTTCAATGACCTAATCAATGATAAAACCTTTTTCAGTAATTTTGATACATCTGATTATTCTAAGGATCATCCATGTTTTAGTATAGTCAATAAGAAGGTGCTTGGTAAATTCAAAGATGAAGAGAATGGGGATATTATACTTGAATTTGTTGGTCTTCGCCGCAAATTGTACTCTTATAGAACGTTAAAATCAACTGAAAAAAGGCTAAAGGAATCACTAAAGATGTAATAGAAAATAACATTTCATTTGAAGATTACAAAAATTGTTTGTACAACGATCAAGTTATTAGAAAGAAAACATCTTATATCAGATCTAGGAAACATATAATTGAAACTATCACTTGTGATAAGGTGTCACTAAGTGCAAAAGATGACAAAAGGGTCATTCAAGATAATGGTGTAAATACTCTAGCGCATGGACATTACAAAGTGATGAATATGATTAAAAATACCTTTGAGAAATTGTAAATAAACATTTTGTTTTAATTGATATTGGTTTCATATTCACCTTGTTATATCCCAAAACCTGTTAAGTTAATGTGATGTGGTTATACATATTCCTAAGTATGATCTGTTTAGATCACCAAAGTGTCAGTTATTCTTAAACCTTTGCGAACGTAGCACTGCAACATGTATTGTTGTGAGAAAAAGTGTTTTGCTTTACCGAATGACACTATAGATGGTATGGCGTGCGAAAAGTGTGAATGTTTTTCTTATTGTAAATGCCGTTGTATGACTTTTATGGAAGACTTTGTTAAATACAAACCTTCTCAGTTTAAGCTCACTCTTTTTACAACGGGAAATATGTTTACTTGTTGCCTCGATATGTGTTTCAAATTCAGTCTAAGTGAATTATCTTATAGCTGTAGAGAAAGTATACGATGTAACAAGATATTTTGTGACTGTAAATTATTTAAATGTAAGAATAGAAACAGTTGGGCAACTTATAAACAAAGAGGTTCATCAAGGTGTGTGATACTTTAGTTAGTCAGGTCTCAACTATGGCGTCTGGACGTACGTTTCGTGATGGATGTGTTTCCTTTAAAAATCCTTGTGTTACGAGTATTAAAGTGTTTGAACCGGACGATTCGAAATCATGGTCATCATCTGTTTTGGAACAAATGAGATTTAACCGTGTGGTTGAGAAAACTAAAATTGTGTTGATACCAGTGTTGGAGAAGAAAGTAAAACATTGTAAAACTTGTAACCTTAACGATCATGGAGGATGTAAAATCTGATGAAATCGTTTACAAGGTACTCAAAGTGTTGTATAGCCGAAGTGGTAATTACGGCATTGAACGAGTGTACAATAGAACAAGAAGTGTGACTCAGGGGCTCTACACTCACCCTAAAGTAAACGAAACTATTTTTAAAAAGAGCTTCACATTTTTGGGTCCAAAACTGTACAACTAACTGACAAATTCTACCAAAACAAACAATAAAAACTGTAAACAGTTCCTTAATAAAGTAAAAAAAATGGCTGTTTACCAAAGATGACGTGAGAGGTTTGTTGTTAGTAGTTGCCTGATAACTACTATTTCTATAGTTACTAATGTGTAATGTCTATAAATACTATGTTTACGTTATGTTAATTTTAAGTTGCTTTTTCATAGTGTGTCAGATAATAAGTTATGTGTATATGTTCTTTACAATTTTTTTTATCATTTAAATATACGTGTAAAAATGTAAGTTATAAATTTTGCAAATGTAATGCGAAATGGACTGTAGTGATTAAACAGATCGCCAGAGCTGCAGTGCCGTCCGTTACTAGTGTTATCAGTGTAGATAAGAACTCTGACTGACATCTGATGTTTTGTTTTTTATTGTTTAGTTTGCGCTAGCCATCATTACTAGACACGTGTTACTTATTTTTGCAGAAATAATGCCAAAGGTCTCACCTCTAACCTAATTGATTTGTATAATTACCCTACCTTGTCTACGAATGATCACAGTTTACTGCCACCGCTTTCCGAGTCTTCTTCTTCTTCTGGTGAGTTACCATTCTAAAATAATACTTAAAGTTTTAGGAGAGAGTGGAAACCTTGCGGTGTTAACGTAAGCTCTCTAAGTTTTTATTCAATGTTAGGTAAGAGTAAAAACCTTGCGGTTTTAACGTAAGCTCTCTTAGCTTTTTCCATCATAATGATATATAAAATAAATACGTTAGCTTCTTTTAAAATCTCTTAGATGTTGGGTATAACTATACTCTTCTAATTAGAAAATTAAACAAATAATTCGATTACTCAAATAAAACCAATATGAAACTTTATTGTAACAATGTATTATTTTTATGGTTAATAGTTTAGTAAGCTCTCTTAGCTTTTTCCATCATAATGATATATAAAATAAATACGTTAGTTTCTTTTAAAATCTCTTAGATGTTGGGTTTATCTATACTCTTCTAATTAGAACATTAAACAAATAATTCGATTACTCAAATAAAACCAATATGAAACTTTATTGTAACAATGTATTATTTTTATGGTTAATAGTTTAGTAAGCTCTCTTAGCTTTTTCCATCATAATGATATATAAAATAAATACGTTAGTTTCTTTTAAAATCTCTTAGATGTTGGGTATAATTATTCTCTTCTAATTAGAACATTAAACAAATAATTCGATTACTCAAATAAAACCAATATGAAACTTTATTGTAACAATGTATTATTTTTATGGTTAATAGTTTAGTAAGCTCTCTTAGCTTTTTCCATCATAATGATATATAAAATAAATACGTTAGTTTCTTTTAAAATCTCTTAGATGTTGGGTACAACTATACTCTATTAATTAGAAAATTAAACAAATAATTCGAATACTCAAATAAAACCAATATGAAACTTTATTGTAACAATGTATTATTTTTAAGGTTAATAGTTTAGTAAGCTCTCTTAGCTTTTTCCATCATAATGATATATAAAATAAATACGTTAGTTTCTTTTAAAATCTCTTAGATGTTGGGTATAATTATACTCTTCTAATTAGAAAATTAAACAAATAATTCGAATACTCAAATAAAACCAATATGAAACTTTATTGTAACAATGTATTATTTTTAAGGTTAATAGTTTAGTAAGCTCTCTTAGCTTTTTCCATCATAATGATATACAGGGTGAGTCTCTACTGAGTGCATTAATTTTAACAGTGGATTCTACTCGTTAAAATGGACCAAAAAAATACCTATATCCCTATACCTAACTTCAACCGTTTAGCTGTAATGGCGTATTTTGTGAATTTTTTGAACTACTCGACTTTTTACTGTACATGTGAAGTAAAGCCCACAGTAATGTGTTAATCATAATAATGATAATACCATCTGAAAGAACGTTAAATTTCCTACAAAATAAATACTTTATCATTACGTCTTTTTACCTCATGTAAAATGGCTTTAACGTTAAAAAATGTGTTTACATATTTGTTTCTTCAGTTTTCAAGGCTTGATTAAATTAGTTACGTATGTCATGTCCAATTATATCTGCCTTATTTCTTCATCTTTAAAATGGTATAAGACATTAGGGGAAGAAATCAATAATGTTAAAAGTACTTTATAGTTAAAACATCAAACTAATAACTGAGCATGTAATATGTCACCAGCTGAATCTGTTGACTTCATTTGGAATTTAAAACGATATAATCAGCTGACTTCAACTTGTTGTATTGCACCATACAACCCCATAACAAGAGACTCCCATAAGAGTTCTGCCGCTTGATCCAGCAGTTCGATCGTCGTGATTCTTCAATACCATTCAATGATGAATCCACTTTAGTCGTGATGGCGTTTTAATATACATAACGAAAAGAAGGAACAATCGTTTGGCATCCATGGTCCCCTGACTACATTCCTTGACACTATGTTTGTGGGGAATCTTAAACACCAGGTTTATCGCAGACATTTTTCTGAAATGGTGAACTATTACTTGAAAGCAACTGCAAGAACATTCAGAAAGGACTTCAGACGTGTCACAGGGCAAATGGTGGACATTTTAAACATAGTTTAAAGTAATGTATCAGGTTGGTAGCCATAAAATATTATTTGCGTGTGATATGTAGACGAAATATGTCAAACATTTTGTTTATTTTCCTAGTGTTTACTGCTGTAATAAAACAAGTGATTAAGCAAACCCTTAATTTTCGCGTTCTCTGAGTGTTTGTAGTAACCAAATGTTGCTAAATTTAATACATAAAATCAACCGATCATAGTTTGTGTTCCAATTTGTATCAGCTTTCAGTCACTCTGGTAAAGAAATATTACTTAGTCCCAGACGTTATCCACGGCTTTTCAGTGAACAAAACCCAAAGTTTCGGATTTTAAATCGTTTCCCACCTTCAGGTGAAAATTAACCTTAAACATAACCAACAACATTAAAAATGAGTGTCCCCAGTTTAGAGACATAACGCGTCTAACCTAATATCAACCCGTTATACTTCAACCTCAGAAATTAAACCATCGTCAACAACAGGCTTCAAACAAAGAATAAGTTTATGTGTGTACTAATATGTTCTGTACCTAAAATGCTTATGACATTTTTGATTTTTTTCGAGGTATTGGTCCTATTTTCCAATGAAGACATTTATTTTGTCCTTATTTGATTAGAACATTATTGTACCAGGTGAAGGTATCATAGCAGAAGAAATCGCGACGATGCTCAAGCGGCAGAAATTATGGGGAGTCTCTTGATGTAAGTGTTGAAGTCAGCTGATTATATCGTTTTATTTTTGTAGTTTCATCATATTGCTTTATTAGTTATGTTTTACCTATTTTTTTTAAATCTGTACTTTGGCAACATTTTTATTAATCAATTAATGACCCCTACATATTCTTATACCATTTTAAAATGAAGAAATAAGGCAGTTTTGGTGTAATTGGACATGACAATACAAAAGTATATAATTTAATCAAGTAAAATTGAAGAAACAAATATGTAAACACATTTTTAACTTTAAAGCCATTTTACATGAGGTAAAAAAGACGTAATGTTTTTGATAAAGTATTTATTTTGTAGGAAATTTAACGTTCTTTCAGATTAATCATGATTAACAGATTAAGTCGAAGTTCAAAAATTCACTTTACTAAACGGTTGAAGTTAGGTATAGGGATATAGGTATTTTTTGGTCCATTTTAACGACCACTGTTAAAATTAATGCACTCAGTAGAGACTCACCCTGTCGTTAGCTTCTTTTAAAATCTCTTAGATGTTGGGTATAACTATACTCTTCTAATTAGAAAATTAGATTACTCAAATAAAACCATCATAATGATATATAAGGCGTTGAAATTTAGTCCTCGGTTATACTATGACTCAAAAAATTGCGTTTCAAAATCTTCCGAACAAAATTCAAAATCTCCAAAACACAAAATTATTTCAAAAGAGCTTAGAACTTATCTGGTCACGAGTGGGTTTTACATAGGAATTTATGGACAACTTGCCATTAAGAAGTCTGTTGATTAAATGTTATTATAAAATTAAATTTTGAATTTTGATTAATTATATTTGCTGTAGTGGCTTGTAGTTTTATTTAATTATTTATTGTATTGTTAAAAAACCAACACAAACAATTTTTGTATATTGGTGATTAAATGATTTAAATGATAAAATAAATACGTTAGTTTCTTTTAAAATCTCTTCGATGTTGGGTATAACTATACTCTATTAATTAGAAAATTAAACAAATAATTCGAATACTCAAATAAAACCAATATGAAACTTTATTGTAACAATGTATTATTTTTATGGTTAATAGTTTAACTCTATGTTGCAGATATTAACGCTTTAATTCACGACACAGACTCTGTTCATCCATTCATTTTAACAACCACACCGGACACTCAGCTCTGCTCACTCAGTCAGCGTTATCGCTTTGTCCCCAGTCTGAGTTTGCTCTCCTAGTTTACTACTGAGACTATTTAGCATTCAATAAAAAGTAAGTGCAATATAATATTAGTTGTTTCAAGACACTATAAGCTATATATTTATTTCTATCGCTTTAAATGACTAAAGAAATTCAACAATCAACTAACACTTTTCAAATTGGTTTATTAAAAGCTTGTTATACAATCTCAACACTTGAAAATATCAGTAGTAATTCGTATTTAAAAATATCAGTTGAGTTAACTTTCTTTTCATTGTTTCAGACTTGCAAGCTTCTTCAATTTACAACTGTCAACGGTCACATCTATTCACTTCGATTAACCTTCTAGACCTCTTTATAAATCAACTTTTAAAAGTAGGTACAATGACAACCAATCAAAGTGTAGGATTTCTCAGATTGTCTAATAATGCTTATGTACCTTTTGAAAGGGTCAGTAAATGCAGCAGTTACGAACTTAGGAGTCCATGTGATCATGTTGTACCTCCTAATGGCAAAACATTGATACCAACAGATTTAACTTTTCAAATACCCTCTAAAACCTATGGTAGAATCGCACCACGTTCAGACTTAGCATATAAAAATTTCATCAATGTGGGTGGGGGTGCCATTGACAGAGAAATGTTCACAGGAAATGTTTCAGTATTATTATTTAAACATTCAAATGTCAATTACAATGTTAAAAAGGCGACCGAATCGCTCAGATTATATTTGAAAGGATCTTAGAACCAGAAATGATAGAAGTGAATAGTATAGTTCAAACAGAGCGTGGAAGTAAAGGTTTTGGATCTACTGGATGCAACTAGGGTATTATTATTTTTGTATTTTATTATTGGGGTATGAATTAATTATTTACGTTTTTGTTCCTTTGTGCAGTATTTGCATTCACCCAATTCTCATTCACTTGAATTTGATCCACTCTAATAGAGCTCTTACTTTTGCCAAGTACTTCTATTCTTGCATTTTATTAATACGCAATCACAAAATGTCTTTTTATTACGAGTATAACACAGTCCGGCACGGCAGAAGTTGACTAGTATATCACTAACGTAAAATTTGAAGCATTGCTCAGGACAGCAAGTATTTAAGTTAGGAGTAGTGTACAGAATAATCTTTTCCCGAGTAGGTTTCCTCTGACCTAGGGTCTTTTTAAATGTTTGACATTTACATACACAAAAGCAATAGTTTTCACTATCCCTGCTCGTATACCGTCTACCACGTCTCGTGGTTCACGAAAGCACTTCTTCTCACAGCAATACATGATGTCGACTAAAATACTATAAAATTTATGATTGTATTAAAGATTGAATAGATGCTGCAACTCAGTGGTATCGTGCGTGCTTCGCACAAAATCAGACCGGGTTCGATTCCCCGGCGCAGTGATTACTTTCACGATGGTCACTCCGCATGGTTCGGAAGTTACGTTAAGCCGTTGGTCCGTTTTATTCAATCCAATTACAAACTACATCTCATCACCCATCAAAACACTCAACACACTCACCCTTAATCCCTATTCACCTTAAAATACCCTCTAGTCTAAATCTATATCAAAGTAACTCATATTTTAAGCAATTTCCTGAAAATAGCTTAAAAACACACCTGATATTGGTACACTGATAATTATCAACTAGCAGACTGGGACAAAATGCACATACACTTGTCATTTTTGTATTTCAATATGAAGAACCAATTCATGCTTCCCTTTTTGACTAATAAGCAAATTTCATAACACTTTTTAATATGGACCTCCCGTGGTGAACTGGATAGTTATGTCTCTTCCATAAAATTTTTAGGTGTCCCTTTACAGGAAACTTGCCCATGGCAATTGGTATGAAGTACCCGTGCATTGTACAAAAATACTTTAAAGTCTCATATCGATATTTAATCCGATGTATGGAAACTTTGCGTGTAGGGAATGACAGTATCTTCAAAATATACTTTAAAGGCATTTTTCTGCGAAACACGGTGCGATCTTTGTTCTGGAATTGCAAGCCTAATGTCTTAAAGATGGCTTGTTATGGATTCATATAATCCGTTTGTCCCATAAATTTTGTATTATTTTCAAAATGTCTTACGATAGCACTGATAATTATCAACCAGCAGTGATTAATGAAGAGTTACTACAGTTATCATATGTCTTACGGAGTTATCATATGGGGGTCATGCGCTGAACAACACCTTCTCAGGGTTTTTATTTTACAAAAAATTGCCATACGAATTATTTCTAAACTCAATTTTAGAGACTCGTGTCGTGACGCATTCAAACTACTTCAAACGCTTACTCTGCCTTGTTTGTACATTTATGAAACTATAATGTTCTGCATTAGTAAATGTTTACTACAACAAGGCAGAGATATACATAACCATGACACGCGGTACACCGTACAGACAAACTTTTAGGCTGACTTCCCACAGACTTTGCTTGTACGAAAAGATTCCATCTTATGCAGGAGTAAAACTGATCCATGCACTTCCGCAACAAATAAAACACTTATCAAATCTAAGGCGTTTCAAATTATCATTGAGAGACTATTTAGTTACCAATTCCTTCTACAGCGTGGGTGAGTTTATGGGTCAAAATAACTAAACAATTTCATATCAAAGTTTTAGCGAACTTAAAATTATGTGTAATCAAATAATTGTTCCTTAATTATTGTTATCAGCGACCTTAGTTCTTTTTATTACAATTTTGTTTAGTGATTTTGTAAATATGTTCTTGTTTTTTAAGTTATATGTCAACACAAAAATATTTGTATATTGACAAATAAATTGTTAAATTGTTATGTACTTAAAACTAAACAAGTAAAGCCAATTTATTAAAAGTAATAGGCAACTGGCTAAGTAACCTATTTGTAAACTTATTATTGTGGTGAGTAGACTAGGCTTTAATTTCCGAATTTGAGGAGTTATTCATTTCCAATATTATTTCTTTTTATAATATTTCAAACAGTTCAATGAATTAATCCATTTAATTAATTTTGCATATAAAAACATAAATAGAACTATTAAAAAAGCATCTACTAGCATCAATGTGATAAGTGACAGTTCTGAATAATTAACCTTAGAATCAGAGAAATGAAGGTCAACAACCCAACATGGTGTACGTTGTTTATGTTAACGTTGTGTTTGCTTTCTCATGCGTTCCTTCCCAGTCAGTTGACAGTTGTCCATGGATTTATAGTTACTCACTTTCTTGATTAGTTTATCGATTACGTTTAGTTTTTTATTAGGTATTAACATGTGTATAACATTGTGCGTGGTAGTGTGTGTGATAGTATGTAATATTTAGAATTGGTTTACTATACTGGTATTATTACTCCCATGTTTCGCGTTTAATGCAGATTACGTCAATATGCAATATTTGTACATTAAGCTAAATTGCACCAATTCAATGTAGTCTTATGGAGAATAGCCGCCCGCGACAGCCTGCTGTAGGTCGGACAGGTACAGTCAGCGGGTAGGGCATGGGCAGTGGCTGGGGTCTGGTCCTCGAGAGGAGAGGTAGAGGAGGACTTCTTGGAGGGGGCACGGAGTCAACGAGGCAACAGGGTCCTGGTACCTCCCCTCCGAACGACCGGGCGATCGCAGAGCTTTAAAGCGTACAATGACTTAAATACAGAGTTTCCTACAAATTCCGTTTACATGCGGTCAGACTGTTATACTTATTCTATGCTCTTTCTCAACCTGTTTGCAAATGATCGTTTCTTGATCAATTGAAAATTACCTTCGTACTCTTTTACTTTTAATGATAACTCTTTTTGTATACTATTTACTTTTCTGGATAGTTTCGAGGTAACCTAGGAATTCAAAAAGGTATTTGTAACTTTTACGGATACCCGGAATTATTTCGTTTACTCTGCTAGTAATTGTTTTGCACTAAATGTATTTTGCGCACAGATTATTGGGACCTAGGACTTTCGTACTTTTGAACTCTCAATTTTAATCTTTCATAATTTGCTAGGTATTATGTACATTAAGTTAATTCATTTTTCTTTTTTATATCTGTTCAGACGATGGACAGCCTGAATCTGATAAGCAAATTCACCGCCAGAAATGTCATGACCACCGCCTTATTCCCTCGCATCTCGATTGTGGACCTCGTCATATAAGCCTTACAAGATCATTTCTTTCAAGGCGATCACAGGTCCAAAGTACTGGCGGTCCATCGTCGCTGACATCAAAGTACCCGAAAGGGTACGAGAAGATGGAAGCAACGTCCACGAGGTGTTTATACCGCAACGCTTCGTGGATCTTTTCACTGACGAGGAGATTTCTCGCTATAATAAATCTCCGGACCTAGCCCTCATATTCCAAGGTCTGGGGAAACGGCGAGAATACCTCGTACAGCTTGAGGAGAATTGGGAGTAGCCAAATTTTAAAATCAAGCATATTATTTATATATTTTAAATTTACTGCATCACCTTCTTCTTTAACTTAACACATTACATAATATTTTACCTTGTATATCATAATGACCATCATTTGTAACAACAAATCCCTCACCTTTCGGTCCTCTTTCTCCTTTATTGGAGCTCACACTATGTCGCCCGAACTTGTCCACACCCATGGCTGACATATGAATGAATGGAAAGAATAATATACACATCAAATGAAACTTATTTTGTTTAATCAACAATGCTAACCCCATTATTTTTTAACATTTCTCTGTCAAGTTCATGAAGCTCTTCCAATATTGAGTTTATTTCATTATTATGTGATGTATTCCCTGCTTGTTGAGATGCCATTATCACCTTTAAACGGTCAACAAGCTCATTAGGATCATTCCAGAAAATATAACTTGTTTGATCACCTGAAAGGGTAAGTCCTTGTCCACTATGAGTTTTATTAACTTGATCTGAGTATGTCATCATATAATCGTTCTTATCTATATTTCTATTAGCTAACTTTCACTTACTTTTTGATGTCTTAATTTTTTTGAACTAAAAAAAGTGTTTACATTTTTTACTTTATAAATTCACAGTAGTTAGGAATATACTTGATATGCATATCGTTGGAAAGCCCGTTTTCTCCTGAAGAGAAATATATAAATATGTAAGTACGAAAAATTCTGGTTACGTCGCGGTGAGCGAGTATTTAACGCGCTGTAAAAGTTGAGTCGGACGAGAATTCTGGCGGTCTGCAGTGGGCCAACCTCCTATTTACTAACCTTGCACATTATCAACAATTAGTTCAAAAGCATAAATAAAAAAAAAATATATATAAAAAACTTTTTATATATTTTTATAAGGGTAAATTTTTATATAATGTACATGAATCTTTAAATACTAGTAAATCTTGTGCAGCTGTATACATTGACATAACTAAGGCGTTTGATACGGTTGACCACACTATTCTTTTGGACAAACTGTGGAAGGCTGGAATTCGGGGTGTCCCTCATATGTGGTTCTCTAGCTATTTATCATGTAGAAGGCAGTGTGTAAGGGTTGGCGTTGATTGTTGTTCTAAAGATTTTATCCATCACGGAGTACCACAAGGTTCAGTTCTTGGCCCAATTTTGTTTTTAGTGTATGTTAATGATTTGTGTAATGGTAGGTTAAAAGGAAAAATTACTGCTTTTGCGGACGACATAGCTCTTTCATACAGCTCAGATTCCTTAGCTTCAGTTCAAAACGAAATTCAAATGGATCTAAATTCACTTCGTTATTGGTTTGATAAAAACTATATGGTTTTAAGTGAGAAAACAAAAATTCAAATTTTTAGTCTAAAAACCACTTTGCATTTTGATTTTCCTTGTTAATTTCATTCTCTAACATGTACTGATAATGTTTTTTGTAGCTGTTTAAAAGTTGATCAGACAGAAGTTATGAAATATCTTGGATTGTTTATTGATTCTAAGATGTCGTGGAAAGAACATAATTATAAAGAAAACTAAACGTGAATTGTATAAATGTGTTCGTACGTTTTACTTTTGAAACAATTTGTGTCCCGTAACTTGAATTTGTACCACGCTCTTGTTAATTCTAGACTTAGTTACGGCTTATGTTGTTGGGGAGGAACATACATTTCATCCTTGCAACCTTTAATTATTTTACAAAAGCATCTTGTTAGGTTAATTGCTAAAACATCTCGTTTAACACACTCTTGGCCTTTATTTGTAAAATATAAAATTCTTCCATTACGTCACCTCTATGTTTTTAAAGTTTTAAGAATTTTTTACAACATTAGCAATAACGAATACGACAATTTTGATAAGCACTACAATCTAAGAAATAATTTGACCGTTCCTGTTCCCAAATCAAAACTTACACTACATCAACAGTTTTACTTTAATAGTGCTCCTAGATTATATAATATTTTAAGTCATAGGATTTATAAGCAAAATTTCCGTTTATTTTCTGTCAGCCTAAAAAAACTGTTGTTTAACATTGAGTTTATTGAAAGTGTGTTTAGTTTTGTTGTGTAGGTTAAGTTCAATACTAGCTATTTGTCTTGACTGCTTTTGTATGTTTTATTTTGATATGTGTGTATGTTATGTGTGTTATGTGTAATTTTGTATTAATAGGATGTACAAGAATGTCTTACAATACCTTTTAGTTAAACTATGCACAGTAAACTTTTAAATCAATTGTATAATTTATTGTTATCTATAAGAATATTGGTTACATGTTAGTCTCGCTCTCTTGTAGCATAATAGTTGTTTAAGTATCTGTAGGAGGTCTCAACTCATATTCATCTAAGAGACCCCTATATTTTTTCTCTGTTTTTAGTTGTGCATTATTTATGTTGAGAAAATATGTAATGTGTTGGTTCATTATTGTACAATTGTAAACAGTTGGAGAAATAAAGATATATTATCATTATTATTATAATCTACAGTTCGTGTGATCTTTCGACTGACATGCAGAATAATGATTATTCTTTTCCTCAAAGATGAATATGGTTCTTTTTTTTTTACATTTCGTAATATATTGACTCACATGTTCAAGATCTTTTCTGATTAGAAAATGAATCTTTACAGTACAAAAAATCAGTAAACCAATAATCTTCTATATTACGTCTCACAGATTCTGGTAGTGGTAATTTATCTATATCTCTAAATTCTTTTATATGAGAGGATATAACACTAATCGAAATGTTTCGTAAAGACTTTAATTCGCGTTTGTTTTCATCAGATTTTACATCCTCCATGATCGTTAAGGTTACAAGTTTTACAATGTTTTACTTTCTTCTCCAGCACTGGTATCAACACAATTTTAGTTTTCTCAACCACACGGTTAAATCTCATTTGATCCAAAACAGATGATGACCATGATTTCGAATCGTCCGGTTCAAACACTTTAATACTCGTAACACACGGATTTTTAATGGAAACACATCCATCACGAAACGTACGTCCAGACGCCATAGTTGAGACCTGACTAACTAAAGTATCACACACCTTGATGAACCTCTTTGTTTATAAGTTGTCCAACTGTTTCTATTCTTACATTTAAATAATTTACAGTCACAAAATATCTTGTTACATGGTCTACTTTCTCTACAGCTATAAGATAATTCACTTAGACCGAATTTGAAACACATATCGGGGCAACAAGTAAACATATTTCCCGTTGTAAAAAGAGTGAGCTTAAAGTGAGAAGGTTTGTATTTAACAAAGTCTTCCATAAAAGTCATACAACGGCATTTACAATAAGAAACATTCACACTTTTCGCACGCCATACCATCTATAGTGTCATTCGGTAAAGCAAAACACATTTTCTCACAACAATACATGTTGCAGTGCTACGTTCGCAAAGGTTTAAGAATAACTGACACTTTGGTGATCATTAAACAGATCATACTTAGGAATACCTTATACATAGTGTTTAGGACTGATGTACGCTCCGCTAACAATACAGCGCCAACACTGCAGTGTACCAGTACCCTTGTTGTGCCAGAATAGGAACGGGCTTGCTCACGTTGTGCCAGAAACCATAGGGAACTCCCATTGTGCTTGAACCCCTTTTACTATACTACTAGCGTTATTAGCTTGGACCAGCATGGACCAGCTTACGTAACGTGAGCTATGTATATAATACACACTAGAACACAAAAACAGACAACTTGAATAGGTGGTTTTCTGTGGTTACTACTGCATCACATCGTTACTCTAAGTAGTATTTACACAAACTAAATTGATATTAAATCAAAACCGATTGATATACTCTTAATTTAAAATATCGAAGCTATTAGGAACGAACTTAGTGTCGAGGTACTAAAATATGTTTGCTGGTTAGTACTACGAAATGAAAATTATAATATGAAATATATAATATAATGCAATATAATACTCGTATGTCGTGCAAATCACTACTCTCAAAACTGGTGAACCATACAAAATACACAGCATTGTTTATATGTCAAATGTAATACCTAAAAGTCCACTGTACGCTAGACATTTTAAGTAAACAGTCAAATTTAATTTGTTTAAAATATGATCCCATAAATATGGTTCTTTAAGTAAATACCATAGTTCAATAAAGGGTCACTATGATTACCTTTTTTAGCCATGTTCATAGACTTTCATCTATCTCTTAATTTTCCCAAATAATATGTACTGAACGTTTTCTGAAAATAATTCTCGCTTTAAAAGCTATTTTTTTAAATTAAAATTTAAAATATTTATTTATTGTTTTAATGTATATAATTAAATAATTTATTTATTTTAAATTGAGAAAATTATTCACACAACATAAAAAGCTGAAATCTAGTTATCAGAAACTATTGTATTGTCTTTTTCTTTGACATACGAGTAAAGCACAAACCCATAGAAATTTGTTTGTCATTAATTACTCATGGTCCAGGGTACTTGTCTATGAAAGTTAATAGTAGTAATTTTGTTGAGTTTGATACAATGTTATAGTGTCAATGAGTTAAATTAAATACTAAACCACTATATGACCCGTTATAATTTTATTTTTAAAATAACAGAAACCACTGACAAACCGTTGAAACAGTAACTGGTTGTGTTAAAGGTTTAAGTCTTATATGATTAAATTTAGTCGACATTGAAATTGCCAATAGCTTTGCGTGGAAATATGTTGGTATACTAATATGTCTTACAAATCTGAAGACACATTAGTCAATAATTGTTGTTCGAGGTAGTAAACCTTCAATCCATCTTTCCCCCGTCAGCACGCAATATTTACCACCATTATTGTATTCATATTGAGATACATCTTATGTATATCGTTTGCACACTTTACATACTTTAAGCTAGTTAAATTTAGAGTATAATTTTCTTACGCAAAGTAAATTTCAGCAAATCATTGACAGACAACTTTGTTCAACCTTATCTGACAAGCTAAAAGTTACGTCTGCTAACCTTTCCACTACATTAAACCCATTTCAAGATGAACCCAAGCAGCTACTTCAACGTCAAAAGTACATCATTTAAATCAGACTAAATCTTCTTGCTTTGAGTCAGTTGAATATAACATACGTTTAGAAATTATTTGTCTAAACTTTCCGAATGAATTTAAGTTTAAGTTTAGAATTTTGATTCGAAATATTTAGAATATAAAGGGATTTTTATTGGTAAAAGTTTGATTAGGCAGTTTTCTAACAATCTTAAAAGTTATTAAATAAGCTGAAACCTAACAAATAGTCGGCCATTAAAACCATCAAATAATATTTTTTTTCAAATTGTGTCCTGTTGATTTGTGTAAAAAGAACGTTTAGGTTGTTATCAATGTATTAATTAGTCTTGCTAATTACAAATTGATAATCATTTTGTTACATTTACATTGGTAATAATTTAAATAATATTAGTTGTAATACTGTTGCGCCACGATGGCGTACTGAAAATTGTGCAGCATCTAATCACATAGCGTAAGCGAATATACATGTTTTAATACAACCAGTCGGTACTTGGTCTAATAGATGATATGTTCGTGTTTGCTATGTTAAAGTGGCCAGGGATTGAGTGCCCATATGCACATCTGCTTCATATTGCTCTTCTTCTGAAGTGGAAGGTAGTTGTGGGGGGGGGGGGTCTGGAGGGTTTGAGTTTAGCTAAGCAGAGTATCATGAGAAACAAGCGTAAAGAAGTATAACTAAGATTCAGAGGAATTTCTCCGAAGTTTTTGGCATGGTTATACCAAGATTAGGTGGACCTCCCCATCCAAATTATGGCAAGCCACCCGTCAAGCTTACCGTGGCAAACGCCGGGGCCTACCCTCGAGACAATAGGCAGGCCGCTACAATGAGCCTGCTTGAATTCGGAGACCCAATTGACTGACAGATATACTGCCTTCGACGTTAGTTACGATTGAATGCACGCGCCATAACCGTCGAAAGATCGGGACTTCAATCCTATTGGCTGAGAGCCTAGTCACGTGACCTTCTACTCGTTTCCAGAAGCTCTGAGAAACTTCCACGGTGATGTATAAACCCGCGCTTAGCAGCCCCGAGCAGTTCAGTTCAATCCAGAGCAAGTTTGTGTAATAGGGGTCACGTACCCTCGTGAAAGTGTAAGTTCTGTGTAAACATACAGGGTCACAACCCTTGTGCGTGAACAGTGTCAGTTATCTTCATTGTGCCCGCTGCGAACGTCGGATGCGAGTGATCTTCGAGGGATCGTCACCCATCGTTGGATTCCGACTGAAGAGTGCTACAAGGACACGTGAGTGAACGGGCTTCGAGCCGGAGTGCAAAACTAACTGTGAAGTGCAAATAGTATAATAAGAAACTCAACAAAGTGTAATAGTTTGTAGCCATTAAGTTAGTAATTAAGTGCGTTTAATATTAGTGTAATTGACACTAGACTGTAAATAAATAGTGTAAATAACAAAGACTGACGCCTTATTATTCGTACCCATGAAAAACAGTACATTACCTATTTGCTTAGTCAACTCCTATTTATAACTGATCCAACTTCTCTTGGTTGGGAACCTTCAACATACGGAAATCTACAGATATGCCCAGCAATGACGTGAACTGATATTATTTGCTTTACTCAAATAAAATACGTACTTGTAAGACTGGCTTTCAACGTTTTGTTCTCTATTACACTATTACACTTACACAGCCTCGTACTGTGAGCGCAGCACCTCAGCTTTGAATATTTAATTATAACGCTTCACTCGCAGCCTCGCTTCTGCTTTCGGCCTTTGGCCTCAGCTTTTAGGCTCTATTATCACGAACGACAGGTCACTTCGGACGTTGACCTCAAATTTACGTAGTCTTTTATTGCAAGATGTAATACATAACTAATAATTATATAAACAAACTTGACCAAAATACCTAATGTACTAGAAAAACAGGAAACCTTTGTACTTAACATTTTTTTAACGGGAAACAATGAGACCAAATCATTAAATCACTAAATCTTAAATCACTATTTAAGATGCCGACCACTCTCATGAGGGTATTTTAAGGCAAATATGTGACGAAGGATGAGTGGTAGTAATGAGTTATAAGATGTAGTCTTGTTACAAACTAAGATTGTCTTTACAATCTCCTTTCTTATCTACTTTCAGAATATTTATGTTGACTTCCATACTTTTTTAAGTGTGGCTGGAGACAGAATGAACTGCAAGGAGGATTTTCACATAAATATGAACAAAAAGGCGAGTGCAGGCAACTTGTTGAACAGCACCAATGTAGATGTTATAAATCCCATTTTTGAATATATTAATAACTTATAATGCATAATAGTGTTAGCCTTCATAATGTTGGAAAATCAACCATCTGTAATATTTATTTGTTTGTTAATTTATACCTTTGTTTGTATACAAAGCTAAGTATTTTAGTATTTTAGGTCACTATTTTGATGCTTTGTAACACCAGGAAGATGGGATAATTCCCGAAACCGGTAGTGGTTGAAATAAAGATTTAAGGGGTGCTTTTCATTTGTATCAATTCTTTTATATACCAAGTATCCCTGAAAAGTGAACAGTTATCGCAAAGTATATATTATATATACATGTATATAAGGTAAAACAATCTACTAGTGTTCAAGGGTCATGATCGGTCTGCATTTCATGGTCCTGAGCCTGGGTGACGGATCAAGCACCATTTCATGGTCTGTTTGTTTGTGATGATGGCTTGGATATTTCGTTTTTAATATCCTTACGTCAAATGTTCATATGTAGTTTTTGAAATTGTTTAACGTTGGAAATATTGTAACCTGTATTTATGAACGGCAAAAGCTGAGATCAAGATCATGTTTGCTTCACTGGCCAATCAGCTTTGACCTTAGTAGAGCGATGCGCTTTTTCAATCGTTAACAACCTGTTTCACAGAGCTGTTACTTTGAGCATTAGTCTCTGCAACATCGCTGACAAAAGTAATGACGTGTAAAATCCTTCATCACTCATATAATATACCAACCTAATTGAATTGTGTTCTCTTAGAAAAACTCTTAAAAAAAGGGAAACAAGTATGACAACCAACTAAAAAAATATTCAAAATGTTCAATTTTTTAGTAAGTTTAGGTGGATAGTGTGAAATTGTAATGTTCGATATTGAAATCAAACTGTAGATTATTTGTGTATATTTATTGTGGTCAAATAGTTTTGTTTAAATCAATTTAAACTTAGAACATTAAACATTTGTAGATTACTAATTTGAAGGAATGTTTATAGTGTATAAGAATTATAAGTAAATTAATACTTATTATTATGTGATTTTAGTCATTTCGTTTAAATTAACCCAAGTTTTGGAAATAAAACAAGCCAGTTTCTAGACCACAAATTTCAGGAATGTTTGATAGTGTGTATAATATACAGTAGTTGCATATAAGACGCAGTTTTCTGAGTTGGTTTCAGTTTTCACGAATTTGTTTACACATTCTTGGTTCGTCTGAATGCAGCAAGAAGTGAAGTGTGGATAAACGCGCTGTTGGGAAATACAATATGTATTATTCAACAAGTAACTTTGTATCGATTCACGCTCACGCAGAGTACAAGTTTAACAAAGTATTATTATTCCTTTTTAATTACGGTAAAAAACAAGATTTAGCCTTTTAAACGATGGTGTAGTACTCATCATAATAGTGCTTACCCATTTGGAAATTTGAACTCATTACATACATTTTCATAATTTTTGAAAATAATGGCAGTTTAGAAGATATGTAGCTAAATATGAATAGATGATCCCATAATACTTTTTGTCTGAAACAAGAAGTTAGGTTTGGAATTATCCTTTCTTTCCAACAGACACTCGTTTAATTGTTTAATGAGTGATACTCTCACGTTACACATTATTTATTGCTGTTGATATATTTTACTGCAGGAACTCACATTTTAATGTTGGAACGTTGATCTCTATCGTAGCTAGTTAGGGTTGTACTAAGACCTTGTCATGGAATCGGTAATGTCACTTGACAAATTGCCTTACTGACGTGAAGGAGATGGATTGATGATCAAACTCGAGTATTGAGACCAGCAATAACCCGGAGTGGTAACATGTGGCTAATGTTGCTTGCGATTGGACGGAGGCCTTTCAAGACAAATTGTATACAATAAATATAAAGGGTGACCTTTAGGTAAAAGTTGGAAATTTCAGTACAACCTTTGGGTGAAAATAATTCAACATTTTTTCAAACTTTTCTTAAACCACTTGGTCATATATCTTTGTTAGTTTGGCATGTTTTTAGTGACAGTTCTTCAGTTTTGCGTTATAGTTTTTCGTCAACCATGGCATTTTACTACTTTACGACCTTCATATAAGACTTAACAATTATTAGTTTTCTCTTGAAAAACAACAGCTTAGTCATCCCTACCCTCTTACAGTTTGTATTGTAGACTTGATAGATGTTATAGGCTTGCCTCAGCACTTCCCGAGTTCCGCTGACGTCAGAAGGATGACGTCACCCCACACTTATGCTCACAGAGCTGCAACTTACAACCATTTAAACTATAGTCACTGCAGCTTAACCTTAATGTTTTCACACTTTTTTATATGTAAATAAATAAATTTATTTGCAATTTACATAAAAATATATGTGTTGCAAAAACATAAAAACAACATGTTGTAATTCATTCACACACATGCAGCATGTCATTCATTCACACATTCACTCACTCCCTGAAAAAAGGTAAACTATTGCTATTTGGACTCAAATGGTTTATTTGGTTTAGAAACTCAGCTATATCGTAAAATGCATGAGTTACCAAAAAGCTTTTAATCGTGTTTTGAACAAATTTGTGTTATTTTCCAATTTTATATCCACTGGCAATGAGTTAAAAATTTTGTACCAATTTGAGAAGGTAATTTACTAAATAATATTTTGTTCTATGTTGCTGAACTCGAAAATCGTTTCCGATTCTCGTTTTATGCTCGTGTATGGAGCTCCCTTGCAAATGCAAACTCTTAAAGCGGCAAAACAGAATAGTCTCTAAAATGTAAATGCTTGAAAGAGTCATTAGACCTAGACTTTTAAAAGTTTCACGGCAAAGGGCTCTAAAATTTAAACGTCCCAAAAAATGTTTAAATATTAACGAGACATACGTAATTGAAGTTCTTAAATAATAATTATAAATGTAAATTTTAGGTTCCACCTTAGAATACTTCACCTTAACTAAACTGTACTATACAAAACGTCAAGAATGAAAAGTTCTTGAAATTTGATTCTAAATTAAATTGTTAAGAAAGAAATCGCGTTTTTTAGCATGCAAATGTCGAAATCGCCGTCTTGGTCTTGGCCAATGGGTACACCAAGAATAATAAACATATTTGGTGACGTTACAGCAAAAAAATAACCAAATAATATAAGACCTTGTTTTAGTGAGGCTTATCAAGTTCAGGCTAATAATTTACCAAGCGGTTTCAAACAACACAAACCGATGAAAGAGACTTGTTTGCGGCCGCCCACAGATTGTTTAAGAGCTTGGTGGCCGGAACATATGAAAGTAATCCTTCTTTTGAAACTGAAAGGTCCTTTTGATTTAGAGGTTTAATGATTCTCATTTAGCCCAAACCTTGCTGTACGCACTCGTTTACGAGAATAACCTTCCTTTAGAGAATATTTCGATCAAAACCAATATCGACACTCATCTGTTTGTCTTTGCATCGGTGAGCCTTTCTGTTTTCGTAGCTTTGATGAGCTCCCTGCTTTTAGTATGTTATTCAGAAAACCAATGTTTAATAATTTAAAGGATGTGGTATTTTAAAAGTTATTATCAATTTTATAATAAATCTTTGTTGGGCAAGTACAATTTTAATCTTAGGAAAGTAAAAGTAATAAGACATATTACGCTGTTATATTTACCTTCTTCAAAATCAGCACAGATATTAATCCTTGAAGGAAAACCGGTTTCGATACATTCGTTTTGATAAGTTCTCAGGTATACTGGCAATTATATGAATTAAATCGAAACTGGTTGTACTATTTGGATTGCTGATTGACGAAGGTAAATACAAAATTTTAATAAATATAACACATTTAAAGGTATTACATTTTATATATATTATCTATGGGAACCCAAAGATATAAAGAGACCCCGGCATATAAATTCGTTAAATTGTTGAATATCAAAGTATGTTTAACTTGTGTTAAAACCAATATTAGTCCTATTTCCCGTAAGCATAGCTTAGTTAGATTTTCCGGCTATACTTTGTTTACAAATGCAACAAATAATTTTCACATGCACTAACATCATTGGTTTCCTGACAGTGTTAAAAAAGCATCGACGTAATGTTAGTTTTAGATATATATTTGATAGGAGATAGGAGTGTTTTAATTAAATCAACTGTCACCAGGTCGATAAAATGGTGACGCCGGGATGTGATGACAACAATTATATGGCCATAATATTAACGATGAACTTTTGTTTGGATGCAACAATTTGTTTTTTCTAGAGAGTGGTGGTCGTATATGATTGCATTGGAAACAAATGTTCACCGTTATATTACGACCGTAATTTTGTGGTCCCTGCCTTCTAGGAAATCAAAGCTCTATAAAGTTGTTTGTTGTAAAAACCTTCGACCATACAGCGTTAGTCAACCTTAATGTCAAAAACGCCTTCGTTTTAATTTACATTTCAAAACATCTTTAGAAAAACCCAGCTGTATGCTGTATTTAGTCTTAATGAACGTTAGTTTTCAAACCACTGCATCATTAAATGTAATTACTTATAAAAGTCGAATGAATATGAACGAAACACTCAGCCGTTTCCTAAGGACTAACCTGAATGAGTTTCGTGGGTGGAATATATTCTGTATACAAGCCAGAACAGCTGACGTGGGATTAAGTTTGGTTAGTGATGAAATTGACTTGGATAAAACCAATACAAGAGCCGCTTCGGGCATCTTGTTCACTTTGTGCCACAGTTTAATTGGAAACCATTCGCTGCCGCCATTCTTAGTATTTCTTTTTTTTACAGAGAATTTGATGAAATTGTTTTGTTTTAAAAGTGTGGTCTTTCTTAAGGTTTTAATCAATGGAACAAATAGAATCAAATACATATACAGAGTTTTCAAAACTCTTTCACTCGTACCGCCGTTTAAGTTACTTTTTGTTATTATGGCAATGGTTAAAACCAATATGTTATTATGTTTTAAAGTAGTGTCATAAACATTTTTCCCACATATATTCCTGTCCTCGTTTATGAACAGTACTGATTTTGACACATCTGCTCAGGGTTAAACAGGTTGAAGTTGCCGTTAAAGGGTTTGCTAAGACAATTTATTTGTGCAATTTGTCTGTAAAATACACTGTTAGTGAGCTATTACTGTATACATATTATTATGACCAATATTTTGTTTATGTAAATGAACATAATTGATTTGTATACCTTGGTAGTATAAATATGTATTATCAGTATATGTTATAGTATACATAAAATTAAATTAGGATATGTGTGTGTCAAATAAAAAGTGAAACCCCTTTAACAAAATGATGGTAGTGCTCTTTAAATGTTTATAAAATTAGAAGATGAATATATTTTTACAAGTAAATTTAATTTCCTTTGTCGATTGCCTCCCGTAACAATGTCCCTAACTACCAACTGCCTGGAGAATCGGTTCTTTTGTAAATGAAAAGACAAGGAATAGCTTTTCTCAGTGTTATTTTACAACACCACGAGGATTTTCGAAGCTTTTGGTAAAAGAGGCAAACATTTTAGTCGTGCGATGTTTTACATTCTCTTGATTAGTTATAACTATGATAGAACACAATTCTTTTGTATAGGGCCTGTATAAAGCGTTTTCTCAGAAGTAGTATTTTATAGTAAATTGAAAACATAGATATACTCGTTTACATAAATACACTTCAGTAAACTCCGTCATTGTTTTTAAAGAATTTTAACTTAATCTTTTCCATATCTTAATCCAGAAACGTATATTTGTTTGATAACAGGATACAAAGTAGGTGTGTAGGGGTGAGGTTGCTGGCTATAAAAAAAGACATATTTGGTGAGATTGGATGTCTTTTGTAATTCTAACCTATCTTGTCTCTTGGTGCCGCAATCAAACTTGTAGAAACAAGCATGAAACAAAATAAACTCATGATCAAACAAAATATTTAATTATAAAGGAATGTCAATGGTTTAGTGATTATGCCATTGGCCCCCAGAGCTTGAAGTAGCAGGTTCAAATCCTGTCCTGTGCGTATTAATTTTGGACTTGTTCCAGAGCTGTTTGTGCCCTATATTGACTCTAGTTTGTACCCCGACTACATCAAATACAACACTAATATAAAAGAAGTCTTCAAACAATATTGTCGAAGTTATGATATTAAAAAGTAAATACAAGTGATTTCCTCAGTAAATTGTTCACAGTTTCAGTTCCTCAGACTTAATTGCCTTGAGCAATGTTGCTTTTGATTAAACGAATAAATAACAACTCAGATCTTGTCTGCTTAGAGCCAATGTTTCTCTTAGTTAAACTCGCCTTAATTGCTCAGGGAGGGGGGAATTATACAAACTAAGCTTATTTTACCTAACCGTTGCTCAAAATATTGTGTTACATAAATGTAAGTTAGAGAATCTCAAAGTGGAAAGGACATCAAGGGTAGTTAAAATGGGAGTCAAGGATGACTGTTAAGTAAATAACACTACCTACAGTATGATGTGACCTATGACTGCATTAAAAACACTACCTACAGTATGATGTGACCTATGACTGCATTAAAAGGGCTTCGATGAAGTAGAAGCTATGAAACAACATGTCAACTTTGTACACTCATCTTTCAGTGGTTTAACAAAATGTTGTAATAAAACCCGCTAGTAGGCCTATCATGTGCTAACTTTCGGTCTAATGTCTAGATTATATTTAAAATATTATTTTGGGATGCTTTGAGTTACATGTTTTATATATCTGCTACCAAACTAAGGGTTTACAGCCTGATATTTTATCGCGAATTATTGATATTTCTAAATGAAAAGAACTTTCTAAGATTTTCTCTATTAGTAGGCCTAACAATATTTTATAACTACAATGGCTGATTTTAAATCCACTCTACAGATTTTTCACATGTATATATTACGGGAAAACTACTGATAAAACCTATCATTTAAAACAGTTATCCCAAAATAATATTGTTTTTGCTTACTTCATTTCGTGAACAGTGAAAATTGTAACAATTTTCATAGTTTGATACAATGGTAATATCGCTTTACATACATAAGAGCTGAATAAAAGATATATGTTTGAAATAGGTCAGCTGACAGATACAACTTTCCCACACTACAAACTGTTTCCACGCTGCTGATTGTTCCATGTCACTGAATGCATTGTGTTGTCTACGGCTCTTAGCATTCTACTAAATTAAGCGTTCCACGAGTCTACTTCTTCGATAGTTCCACAAACGTTCTTCTTAAACATACACATACGAGTATTCTCATGCAGGTTTAGTGTCTTTATACATAGCTGCTATCTATTACATTGGTCTAATAACTGTAGTTTCTCTAGGGACTAATGATATTATTGCGGACATTTCATATTGTTAAGTGAGCACGAATAACCCAACGTGTCTGCCGGTTAATCGGTTGGTAGATCTCTACGGCCGGGAACGTGTTGAATTTCTCTGGTTGTTGATGTTTACTTTTACTTTTTTGTGCATGTTGTTTGTTTCCTAATATTTTAAGATTTTATTTTGCTAATTTCAACTGTTACATGTTGTTGTAGTATGTTGGACTGATCAACTTACGTTGATAACTTTGAGCAAGCTCACGTATAATGTGTTGTTTTACGTTTCAGGTTGTTTCCCACCTGGAGGCGAGATCGGATTGTAGATTTAGAAGCCCCGACTTTTTACTTTTCACATACAATTAAAACTTATCACAAATAATTAATTAAATCTAATATTTTTAGGACCTTTGGTACCTTTGTGTTGAAATATCTAGGTAGTTAGTATTTTCTTCAGTCACTATTTTTAACAAAATGAAATTTTGAATAAGTATTCTTATTTACTCTGTTAGTTGGTACCATTCCAAAAATGGGTAAGTTGCTTTAAACAAACCCCGATACAGATCGTACTACATGAAAACACCATCATGTATATCAACAAGAATTTAAAACTATAAGTAAAGAACTCACGGTGTTAGGTTGAGTTCACTCGTTTTCATTCGTGCTGTGGTTGAAGGCAAATGGACTAAGCCACCTTGGCTTTCTCCTTCCCTCGCTTGACCACAAACACACCCTTGTGCCCCACCATTCAAATGTGTTGGATATGCTTTACTCTATTACACTATGACGATAATATAAACCTTCATATAGTGTATTTCCTTATGCTTGCACACATTGCAACAATACGTAATGCAATTATTGCACGGTTTTTGATTTATTTGATTACATTTCGGCTTAGCTGGGTGAGCAAACTCCTGAAAAAACCAATTGTAAATAGATAATGGGCATCAAGTTTTATAAACCCGTCTACGTGTAATTGTTAACCCGTGTAATTGTTACTGAGTATTTGCTGAAAAAAGATTCTACTGAACCACAATGATGTATGGTAATTAATCGTCAAAGTTAATAGTGACAACATTCTGTAGAGTACCAGGCTATATAATTACTTCTTACTCTGCAGCGGAGTTTTCAAACGATATATATTCTTTTGTTTCATAAACTTAACTGATATCTGGAACAATCAACAAGTATATTAAGGATGTTTTGAAATTTGAGAGATTGGGTGGTATAAATATTGGATATTGGGAATGTAAAATAGAGGAGAAACCTATAGAACGTTGAAATAAGGAAAGAGTTCAATTTGAACGAGAATACGTGAATAATAACATTTATAACGTAAATATGAAAAACCGTTATAGTTTATTGGAAATTCTCAATACGAAATGATATCAAGTCTCTATGAAGGTAATATTAATTACGACTGTAAAATTTATGTGTGGGGCCTAAATAAATTGACCTTATCGTAAAAAAATTAAACTTTATAAAACACGATTGGCCTGTCGTCAATATGAATAATTTTAAAAGTCAAATAGGTATTTCAATGTCTTTAAAACTATTCTATTTGATGTTACATTTTACACGCCAAAAAGTCTTATGTACAGAAAAAAAACATTGCACCCCTTAATTACCTACTTAAAAAAAAGTACAATCTTTAAATGCAATGTAATCAACATATGTTGAATTTATATACAACTTAAAATGCTGCCTAAGTTTGAACTGTTGCTAGTCTTGACAGTTATAATCGTCCTGTTTGCCTGGGTCAAGTATAATAGACAAGGCAGGTGACAAACAAGTCCCTAGGGTGTAATCATCTGTCCGTGAATAATATATAACCCAGCCCTTCCTGTACACTGTTGTGTATCTACTCTAATAACCGCTATCCTGCCAGTGTTTGAACTGTTGCTAGTCCTGACAGTTATGATCGTCCTGGTTGCCTGGGTCAAGTATAAATAGACAAGGCAGGTGACAAACAAGTCCCTAGAGTGTAATCATCTGTCCATGAATAATATCTAGTCCAGCCCTTCCTGTAAACCGTTGTGTATCTACTCTAATAACCGCTATCCTGCCAAGGTTTGAACTGTTGCTAGTCCTGACAGTTATGATCCTCCTGGTTGTCAGGGTCAAGTATAAATAGACATGGCAGGTGACAAACAAGTCCCTAGGGTGTAATCACCTGTCCGTGAATAATATCTAGCCCAGCTCTCTACAGTGTACAGCCTATTCTGTACAGTACTGTATAGATCCATAATACTCGTATCTACCATTGAATGGTTATCTGCAAACGACTTCTTTTACTAAACGTATTCACAAACCAGAAGTGTTAGGTCTGTTGAATTATTCAGATTATTTCCAATAGCGCTTTTCTCGGCAATATACACGCGTTAAGGTGCATTGTCACTGGTGCGGCTGGAACGTCTATCGGCTGACGTTGAACGTTAGACGTTCCAGCCGTACCAGTGACAATGCACCTATAACCAAGTAAGTAAAACCTGACTGTACATAAAATTGCGTGTTGACTGTCTTACAGTTTACAACTAAAACAGTAGTTAGGTAAGGTTCGTAGATATACCGGGTGGCCACGATAAAGTGTCCTAAACGGATTACAGGAGAACTTTTAGAGCTAGAAAGATGAAACAAACTTTTCTCTCTGGAAATCGTACACGGAGATTTCAGGAAAAATATGTTTAAGATTCTTAGTATACAGAGTGTGTCAATACTGAAACTCACAGAGCCATAACTCGAGATTTTTAAACGCAAAGGTGGATCATATTGTACATAATTTTAAACAAAAGACGATTCTCGACATTTTAAGATTAGAAATATAGCGGTTACGTATTGTTTCTCAGAATTTGACGAGCTTTTCAACGGTATGTCGTAAAATCATGTTTTGGAAGCATTTTTAACCTCAAAGTTGATGTAAATATTGAATTTGTTTGATAATGAATAATGATAAAACATCAAATAGTTACATATAACATGTTGCATATCATTGTAAAGATAATTTAAATTTTAACATTTTTTTTGTATTAAACATTATTTTGTATCTTTATTTGTCCGCAATAACAAAAAAAAACAAATTCTAACCTAATTTTGCCCGCGTATTTTAGTAGTTTATACGGTCGTAATTTAGTACTGGTATCTAAATTAAGAGCAAAATTCTAATAAAGTTGTTTTCCTTGATAAAAATCTCAAAAATTACAAAAAACAAACAGAAATAAAAATATAACAATTGTTAGTAGCGTTTACAAAAATACACGGGAAGGAAAGCCCAGTTGTCATGGTTATGTTATTGCACACTTTATCTGCTTTGTTATATTAGCTGATTAATTTCTCCAGCTGTTGTATTGTTGTAATTTAAATTTGTTTACATTGTTACGTGACAATTTCAATGAATATTTATGGTCCAATCGATGAATAGTAATCGTTTTTACATCGCTAAAACCATGAGTAGACTATTCATTGCAATAGTCACGTAACAATGTAAACAAATTTGAACTACAACACTACAACTGCTGGAGAAACTAATCAGCTGATATAGCACACCAGATAAAGTTCGCAACAAAATAATTATGACAACTGGTTTTTATTCCCGTGTATTTTTGTAAAAGCTGCTAACAATTGCTATATTCTTATTTCTCTTTTTTTGTCATTGTTTGAGCTTTTTATTAATGAAAACAACTTTATTAGAATTTTGCTCTTAATTTAGATACCAAGCCGGTCAAACGATCGTATAAACTACTAAGGCAAAATCTAGGTTAAAATTGGTTTTTGTTATAGCCCTTAAACACAAAAGATACAAAATAATGTTAAATACAACAAATGTTAATATTAAAAATCTTTTTAAACATGATATGCATATGATGTTTTTACCTATTCATTACCAAACTTATTCAATTATTACATCGACTTTGAGGTTAAATGTTTCAAACATGGTACATGTTTATAGCCTACCGTTGAAAAACTCAAAATCTGAAACAATACGTAAACGCCATTTATAATCGAATTGATAATTTGACTACAAGGCGTCCCATAAACGCACGCGATTTATGTTAATAGCTCTAGTTTTGTAACGGGCAACATATCAAAAAATTGTTTTGTCAATAAGTTGAGAATTGTCTTCTGTTTAAAATTATGTACAATATGACCCACCTTTGCGTTTAAAAATCTCTAGTTTGGGCTATGTAAGCTTCAGTATTGACACACTGAGAATCTTCCGGAAAAAGTTTCAACTCTAGCTCTAATGGTGCTCCTGTAATCCGTTCAGGACACTTTGTCGTGGCAACCCGGTGTATTAAACAAATAACTCACGGATTTGTTTGCTCTGTATTCTTGGCTAAATAGTTTCGACCATATTATGCAAAGTGTCTTGATGACTCTCTAACATTGGTTTCGAATACAGCAAAATTAAATCGTCAGACCCTAATATCGTAAACCCGTGTTGTGTGAGATCATGAGTTTCGTCTAGCAACACGGCTGTCTTTGTTAGATAACGTCAGTCTATTGGATTGAAATATTTTTTACAGTTTACTTTTTTTTCAACTCTTTATCTTGAAACTCCTGAACACTTGACGAGTTCAAATTTTAAACGACCTTGGTTGATTGGGGATTAACATGATTTTCCTTTATTTTGTACAGTTGAAATTGATATAAGAAAAACTATGTGTAGCTCTTTACATTTGTATGACGTTTTTCTAAGTTTTACCTTTTTTAAAGCTGAAACAATGAACGAGCTGCTCGACAGTCCATGAAAAACAAAGCTTTTGTCCAGAGCTTTCCTAATTGGCGAGTGTTTTGTTTTCATTTGTAAACAGCGTAGACAAATGATTCATTGTCAGTATTTAGATAAAGCTTTAAAGTAAACTAAAAAATATGCACTATTTTACCTGAAGTAAAACTGCAGCTTGTATGTCATTTGATCTCAAAACATTACTACATTAGAGGTCTAAATACTAATCTACTTCTCTAAAATTATACGGATGCATTTCGGAAATGTCCAACTCACTGGTGACAGTTGTACCATATCTTAGACCGTATTTGGTACTGTAGCCTACATTTGCACTGCTTGGTTAAACATAGTGTTTTCAAACAAACATCGTGTTGAAAAAATGTGCTTGAAAATTAAAAAAATATATGAAAAAATTGTATATGCAATAACTTACAAGGGAAGTAATAAAAGCTAAATTCAATAAAGAAAAGCAGAACTCACGTTTCTATCTTCAACAATTAAAAACTATTCCGTTGTGAAAACTGTTTTGCAATAGACCCCTAACAATATAGAAGTTTACATTTAATTTCTTAACTAAAAGATTTATTTGTAAATGTATAAATACTGCGTAGTTTTATAACTACATGTAGCTTTTTCACATGTATTCCTACTTAAGTGCGATATTTTTTAGGGTTTAAACTATGTATGTAATTGAACTATTCTTTTAAATATAATATAACCTTCCGTTAATTTAAATATGTTTCATTTTTACATATGAAGTTTTACCTTATTAACTAAGGCGCTTTTAAATATATATTGATAATGGAGTTGCAATAAAAAAAATATCTAGCAATACAAGAAAATCCAAATATATTTTGTTAAAGAAGTTACCGGAATGTGTGTACACATTTTTAAACCCAATATTTTCCTTTAAAATACAATAAACCAAGACTTTCTCATTCACACGTTTAACCTGACTCATTAGATTTGGTGTTATAACTAAGCAGACGATGTTTGCAGGCGATGTTTAAGCAGACTAATGTTCAAAGTAAGGCTCCGTCACAACCAGTTGTTGATGTCGTTGATAAGGACGCGTTTGTCAGCCAAAGTCAAAGCTGATTGGACAGCGAGGCTAACACAAACCTAATCTCAGCTGTTTGCTTTTCACTGCAATTTCCTGGGAAGGCCACAGTTCAAAACTTGTAACCAAAAATATTCGCAAAACCACCATGGTTAGCGCTCAAGACGAGATGTTGCACTGAAATCTATATTATACTCGTACCAGCTGTTTAGTGTTTACCCAATACCCATGCTTCGCTATTGATACAATATTTTACTGTACCATGACTGTGCATGTTACTTTTCACTGTATAGTACTCTTGCGGAAGAAAACCATAAACATAAAGCCTTGGTAGTGAGGGCTCTAAACCCTAACTTTGCCTTGTGTACAACTTTGGTGGCAATAAAGTTCCTTGTTATTGTTATAAAATGTGGGCCTCTGCCAGTGTTCTGTAGACTTTGTTTGGACACACAAGAACTTAGCCTCTGGTAAAATACCAATTATGCCCATTACATTCATATGAACTAAATATAAACACGTGGCGTTTTGTCACCACTTTTTAGAATGAAATACAAGGAACGACGCTCACTCAAAGCGTGGTCAGATGTCAACCCGTGTAAAACGTTTCCTTGTAATCACCAGTTAAAAATAGTATAGATGTTTTCAACCGAATAGTTTTTATTCAAAGTCTAGCCCAAAAACCGTTCTGACTGCCCATGTTTGATTAATCAAAATTCGTGATATTTTAGATTTAGCACAGTGTCCCAGAAATACTATAGGCCTAGTTGGTATCTAAACCCATAGGCGAAGAGGTCCTGATCGCAAAATCAATTATAGTGACAAATTACTTGCTGACGAGAAGGAGATGGATTGAAGGTCTAACTCAAGCAAACATCTTGTGGCTAATGTGTCCTGGGATTGGATTAACGCTTCTATTTAATGACATATTAATATCCTTCCTCACTTGGCTTATACCTTTAAATCAATTATAAGTTGTCATTGTACTCTTTGTCTGCCTGTTATTTGACTGAGCACTGTTCTAAGTAACTGTAACGTATATCCTTTAGGTGAAACTGCTGTTATTGTACTTAATTTTATCTGATGAGATATGGTAATAAACTATTTTATAGCCAACCCTTAATCTATTTTGTGTAGTGAATATAAAGTAAAACCATAGATTCAGTGTTCTATCAAAAACAATTTCAGCTCTTGCAGTTATGTAAATTGATTTTACTGCTAAATATTATCCCAAATGATGCTATACTTGTTCGCTGCCTAGTAACACTTTAGAATGAAGGACGAATACAGTTTGAAAAACAACTGTTCCACCTTCTTGTTTTTGAAAACTAGTCAAAAATAAAAATTTGCTCTCTATTTAACAAATCCGCAAAGTCTTCTGACATTGATGTTTACAGAGAGCAAGCTAAACCACTCAGTGAACAAGAGCTCATTTGCGTTGGGCTTCTACAGGTTATTTCAATGTTTAAAGGTCTGCAATACTGTTAGCCAACCAACTTTTGTGTCCTCTTCCTTGAAATAAACGTTATTTCGATCTGGTTTAATTTTATCAGAAAAATGATTGTACACCTTTTTAATACAAAATTGAATTTTTTTATCAAGAGACGTTAAGTGAACTGTTTTATTAATGGTCCTCGTCAGCTGCTCGGGGATTCGTCGTTGCAGAGGTTAGCGAGAAATACAATAGAGGCGTGAGTACTATATTTGAGGACATTACTCCTCAAAATCGTGGTGATTGAAATAACACATTCTTTCATTCACTAATTCATTATAGGTCTTCATACAAAATTATGATCTATTGCTCATCCTTATATACATGAAGATGTGTTAACTAATCAATTCATTACCGCGTAGTTTGAAACTAGTTCTAACCTTACAAGTTAAGTTTATCAGAATCAAAGCATAGTTTGGTCTGGTATTGAATAGTTCACCGGTCTAACTATGCTATGCAGTAAGTAGATAGAAAGCTTTCAGTCAGAAAGTTGTGTGGAATACATTCAGTACAGTTAATTAGTACATGAGCTTGCGTGTTTGAACTAACGAACAAATGCTCACTACCTATTTAATTAGTTAACACTTTACGAGAAAGCTAAAGAAATTATACCTAACGTAAGATTATTTTACTTATCTTTGTTTTACATAGAGCTCCAACAAATCGGCGATTCTATATAATATGACCGAAATAGTGGTTCCCCTTAAGGCTATTGTCAGTAATGCAGGGGTTCTGTGTAGCCGCCATTGAATACCCGGAAACCATTGCCGACCATTTAAGTTTAGCCGCCAGCCATTTGTGTAATGTAAATAAATTAAAAGCCTTTTATTATCTTTGTAAACTTGATGTAAACCTCAATCGTGTTAACTATGCCATATTTTAAAAAAACACTATTATGATTTTATCTCTCCGCGATCCGCGCTTCTCGTTCTTCTGCCATATCTTCAGCGTTATTGCTCCTCTGCTATCTGTATTGATGTCCGTTACGCTCGACGCGTAACTGACGCGCTAAATTGAAGTTTTAAATCGACAGGGTTGAAAATACAATATACCATTGTACAATGTTAAGATCTACATTTTTTATCAGTGACGAACAAATTAATTGTATGCATACACCACAGTCCCGTTAATCTGAATTACCGGTTAATCAAAACTATAGCAATTCAGGAAAATTTAGATTGACATTTTACATTACTGGTTTTTTTTAATGTTAACTTTTTGTTGTTGTAACAAGGAAAAATACAGTAGCCAACAACATACACATATTTACTGAAACAGTTAACAAATTTTAAAACATTTGAATAAAGGCCTACAATGTTTAATGTCAATGAAGCATTCAGTGCTGTCATACGCAGTAACAACGCCTACTGTAATACTGGCAAACCAGCACTCCGAGTCGATGCGAACGTTGATGTGCGGCTAATCAGTCGCAGCCGCCGATGCAGTAACCCATTTATACAGTACTGATATATTATATTGTACGCTGTTGTTCTGGTTTAACTAGGCGTTTTTTGCATAAAAATGTTAATTTTCATTCAAACTTGTAGCGTAGCGGTTAATCCGAAAGGGGTGAATAATCAGTTCCCAATCAGTAAAACTGTTCTCAAGACAGATATACAGGGTGATTCTAAAATAAGGTGCCAAGTTCAGGAGTGGGTTCCTTATGCAAAAACATGAAAATGCCTATTCCTTATGGTTACCTAAAACGCCATTATGCCAAAAATATCTCCAGAACGGTTTGACCGATTGCATTCAAACTTGGTATGGTGTTTATGTGTCACAATCAATTTGAGAAAAATATTTCATAAAACCCTACAAAAAACAATGGCAGCTGTTCAAATCTTTCAAATTGAAATAAAGTACCAGCAACGCTTATACAAAATACAAAAATTTAAAAAAGTTTATAATTTTACATTTTACAAACTCACTTTTTTCCGAACTTTATTTTTTCACTTTTAGCGTCCTTTTACAATTGGTACATTACCAGTTGATCTTTGATGTTCACCTCTTAGGTGTACAAGTTGCACCAGTCAAACAGGTGAATAATATTTACAGTCAGCTGATCCAAAAGTGAGAACTATGACTGCATTAAGTTAAAAACAGCTGGTTTCAATTTTATTTTGTTAAACAGCTGACAGCTAAAATTATTTACAAAGTTAATATTTATTAACCCATAAACTGTTTTACGCTTTCTTGATTGATTTTACGTGATAGTGAATTTTTGTTAAAATGGTTCAGTATACGTATCAAGAACAAGCGGGTATGATATTAAGTATGGGCGCGCCAATGGAGTTGGCCAAGAGGCAGCGCGATTGTACTCGTATTTGCCGACTTTTCCTAACAGACAACAACCAAACCATCATACTTTTGCTTCCCCTTTTCGAAAGCTTGGTGAAACTGGGAATCTGTAAGTTAAAACAGAAAACCAAGGAAACCACGATACATGAGAACAATCGATCTAAAGGAAAATATTCTAAATCGTATAATAAACCATTTTAACAAAAAGTCACAATATCGTAAAATTAATCAAAAAGCGTAAAACGATTTATGGGTTGATAAAATATATTAACTGTGTAAATAAGTTTAGATTAAATTAAGATTAAGATTAGAATATAATCTAATCTAACTTTGTAAATACTTTTAGCTATCAGCTGGTTAAAAAGTAAAGTTGAAAACCGCTGTTTTTAAACCTAATGCGGTAATAGGTCTCACTTTTGGATCAGCTGACCACGGGCGTCGCCGCCATAGGGGACAAGGGGGACGCGTCCCCCCAATATTTGCTACTTGGATTTCGACCCTTTTCAAAAAGAACTATTTATGTACGAGCTATGAAATCAAAAAAGAAATGAATGAAATTCTCAAAAAGTTATACTATTTTAAAATACCTGCTGTTTTCCCCGTGTTTTATTGCTATAAAAAATTTAGAATAGAGGTGAGTATCAGTTTCACAACGAACACGAGCAGACAGAGACACAATTTTTATTTTGGTTGCAACTCCCTCTATCTAATCTTCGGGGACAAATTTACGACGGAGCTGGGAATATGAGCGGTATTTATTCATAAGGGAACCCAGTCGGTTGTGATTGAGAAGCAGCCACTTACAGACTATATTCATTGTGGCGTGAATTTAGTAATGAAATCAAGCAGTGAAACGTCAAGGACAGTAAAGAGCTCTATGGACTGGGCTCATCAGCTTGGAATATTCATTTCAAAGACAAAGGCAAAAGATGAGTATAAACATGTGATCGAGGAAGAAGCTGCATGAAGGCCCTGTTAGTAGCATAGCAAAAATAAAACCTCTGTGTTCCACACGGTGGATCTATAGAAAAATCAAATTGATGAAATCGTTCGCAAGTATCCTCTGATACTCAAAACATTGAATGATCTAACAGAATAGAAATACGAAGGAGATAGTGGCTTGCTAAACGTGTTTGAAGACGGGACTACATACCTACAGGCCTAGTCATGTTTATTTTTGTACATTTAACAAAGTGGACTACAATATTTTTACAAATTACTCCTTTATTAAATCAAGAACGTTTCCAATTAATTGTAAACAAATAAATATATTGAACAAAACATTTGAGATTTAATACTTTAAAATAAAAATGAGTGTTTTCCACATGTAGCCTACATGAATATGATAGACTTGGTGCTGGTTTTCAATAGTCTATTTGGACTTTACCTACTAAAATCTGCCCCTTTCTAAAGTAAAATTACAAAATATTCAATTTTAATCAGAGGCAAAAACATACTTTTCAATGTAAAACTAGCTCCCCCAGACCCCCTGGTCGTCCCCCTCAAAGATTGTTTGCTGACGACGCCAATGCAGCTGACTGTAATATTATTCACCTGTTTGACAGGTGCAACTTCTACACCTAAGAGGTGAACATCAAAGATCAACTGGTAATGTACCAGTTGTAAAAGGACGCAAAAAGTGAAAATGTTAATGTTAAATTCGAAAAAATGAGTTTGTATCTCTATTTAAAATAAAAAATATACCTTTTTTTACTCTTATAAATGTTTTGTATTATGCGCCATTTCCATGGTATTTTAATTTGAAGGATTTAAACAGCCGCCATTTTTTTGTAAGGTTTTATTTAATAATTAATTTGTCTTAAATTGACCTTGTAACACATTAGTACCACACCAAGTTTGAATGCAATCGGTCAAACCGTTCTGGAGATATAAATTATTTTTAAGTAAAAAATACAAAATGGCGGCTACCTTGGTAAAAGAATTTTAGGACCCATGTTTATAGGAACTTTTTCATTGTTTTTGCATAATGAACCTACTCCTGAAATCTGGCGCCCTATTTTAGAATCACCCTGTATAAACAGTTGAAATATTGATTAATTTCAAAAACACTCTGCTTAACTTTGTTTTGCGTAGTAATTTTAATTACCGTATGTTATCAATCCATTAATTTGTATAATTTAACGTTTTTAAATGCTTAGTAGTTGATATTTTTACTTTTTGTTTCGTATATGCTTGTTTTTTATTTAGAAATTCTTACATACAGTTACGTTTTTGCACGTTGACAGAAAACAAAATACAGTACCTACTCACTTTTAGGTTTTAAAATACCTACAAAAACAGTGACAGTTCGAATAACAAAACATATTACTTACATATACAAAACATACTCTCTACATACGGCGCGGTACATGTCCCACTTAATTCCAATATACAAGTAGAATTATAGCAGATCACTACTATCAACATTTCCCAATAACAATTAGTGTAGAAGAATCGAATCATTCTAATTTAAACCTTTTTGATATATGAGGTACTTTAAACAAATCAAGTAATTCAGCACACGGTATTTAATAATTGGTATAAAACCAAAAGGGTTTGTAATACATAAATATCTTTAAAAAATAAGATAATAAAGAACATAAGAACTCGCAACCAGGCTAAAAAAGTATCATCAATAATTGTATATACACAGGAACACAACAGGAAACATGAACTACTGTTTAAGGACATCATAGAACGGATATCCCTCATGTATGTAGCAGTGTAGTAGAGACGAGGCGACCACCACAATACCTGACCAGAGAGGTTTTATTATATTTATTGTCGATTCTTAGAACGGAAGGAGAAAAGATAAGGCACAGATGCGCAGGCAAGCCTGCTCTAGTCGGTTAGCGCGGTGAGGAAGTGAAGGGTGAGGATATTTACATGTAGTTCTAGAAATAACCGGTAGAGAGTGTCAAGACCAGTGTTGAAAAAGCACTGCTTAGCAGTGATGCCGCTAGGTGACTCTACTCGGTGTACTTTCTGACAGTATACGCTGGATAGCACTAGGATGATACATCTCATATACATGCTCTAAAGCACCGCTTGCATGAGTGAATCGAATTTCATTTGCAATTTGTTTCTCTTATTCACTCCGTTCACAGCCTCGCTATGGTATTCGGCCGTTCTATTACAACTAACGAGTTATTTTACTGCAAGTTTTATTACATACTAGCTGCTTCGCTACGGATATACAATATATGTTACAGTATCGTGACTGTGAAGTTGACTTTATCCTTCTTTCTAGTACAGTACCTACTTTTGAAAAGAAAAACACAAAACATTGGTATAGAGAGGTCTCTAAAGTTCTAACTTTGACCTTTGTACAACGTATGTGTGGCAATAATGTTTATGGTTTTGTTATAAAATGTAGACACCTTCCACTTTTAACTCCCCTTTCAGTGTTTTTGCGCCTAACCTGAACCTGATTGCATAACAACGCAGTAGTCGAAACCGTACCTAGCATTTTTATCAGATAAAATATTATGTTTAGATTCTTTGGTAATCATAATTATATTCTTGTGTAGAAATTTATTTTCTAATTTTTAAATGGATTATTGTCCAAATACTTTTGAAATGTTTTCACTTGGTTAGAGTTAAACAATGTAACCTGTAGACTTCGGATACAACAATAATCAGACTATCCAAGTTAAAAACCATTTTCTATCATCGGAAGTTTAATGTTTCTAATTTTATAGATCGCCATTGATTTTAAATGTATAGGTTTCAATTACATCGCTCTCTGAAAACGTGTGAAATCCAGTGTCCAAATAAATGTGTTCAATAATTAATCATCCATATTTATTTATTTATATATATACGGCAAACGCCATTTTACAAAGAATACAAAAATGCGTAAATATGTTTAATGAATAATGAGATAAATATTTACACTACGGCTAGAACATTAGAGTATAGAAACTGACAGAAATGGATACGATTATACAATACACGATAAGAATAAATAATTGTAACATGCAAGTTTAGTTGATGGATTTACGTTTTAGTACAATGGAACGATGATAGAATATAGAAACTTAACAGATAAATATATGATAAGTGATAACAGAATAAATATTTG
The DNA here is from genome assembly GCA_018831715.1 of Matsumurasca onukii. Classification (NCBI taxonomy): domain Eukaryota; kingdom Metazoa; phylum Arthropoda; class Insecta; order Hemiptera; family Cicadellidae; genus Matsumurasca; species Matsumurasca onukii. The sequence continues at coordinate 6,795,586 of CM032058.1, read as the reverse complement.
GTGCTGTGTAAATAATAACAATAGAAATATAATAAAAACAACAATATGATAATAGGCTAGACATAGAATAAGTGACGAAATGAATAAATAATTGGGCTGGGATGCGAGGCTGTACAGTACATGGTGGAGATGTGAAAAGTGACAATAAAAGAGGTATACATGCAAGTATACTAAGAGCAAAAAATTTGAAATAGCGGCTAGCATCTGAAACAAACGAAAAATATTAGTTAACATATGTGGCTGCCTGCTCGCATTCATGCATTCAAACACTCATACGCACAATCACACCCCCTGTTGATTTCCCCCCCCCCGCATCCGCATCAGGCGAGGAATAGTACTGTGCTGAATTTAGGTGGTAGAGTAGTGGGATCTTCCGAACAGTTGCTGTAGTCTGGAATGGCGTGGGATGTGGATGTCGATTCTGCTCAGAAGTTCCGGACAGTCCAACGAGCCGTTTAAGATCTTGTAGAGGAGTAGGGAATCCATCAGCGTTCTTCGAAGACTCAACGGGGGCAGATCAAGAAGACGACACATCTCATCGGTTTGAACTTCAGTGTAGCGAAATCCCATCCTGACTCCAATCAATCGAAAAAATCTGTGTTGGACCCTTTCCAGTTCGCTGATTAATCCCAGTTGATAGGGGGACCAGACTGATGAGTTGAACTCCAGAATGGAGCGAACCAGCGTAATGTAGAGAGTTTTGATAGTGGAAAGAGCGAAGGGTCCTCTAGTAGCTCTGAAGATGAAGCCAAGCACAGCCTTAGAGCAGATGCGAGATATGTGCGCTCCGGGTGAAGATTTGATGTCAGAAGGACTCTAAGTCACGGACTTCGTTGACAGATTGTAGATCTTGGAGACCAATGTGGTAGTCATAAGTATTTATCCGGGCAGAGCGGGTAAACTGCATGACAACGCATTTCTTCTCATTCAGGTCCATGGAGTTTATGAGGCACCAATGGAGGACAGAGTCGAGGTTTTTCTGGAGACGGATACTGTCGTCCAACGAGGATATCTCACAAAAAAGCTTCAGGTCATCCGCAAAGAGCAGCAGCCCCACGTCCAAAATGTCAGCAATGTCGTTTATAAAGATGTTAAAAAGGAAGGGGCCCAGCAGTGATCCTTGAGGAACGCCTGAGGTGACACAGATTGGAGCAGATAAGGCGGATGAGTGCCTGACAACTAGAGAACGTCCCGATAAGTATGAGTGGATAAAACTAAGTAGTGAGCCTGTCACCCCATAGGCTTCCAGCTTGGCAACAAGATGACGGTGACTCACTCTGTCGAACGCTTTTGAATAGTCTAGACTAGGTAAACACAATCCACACTCAACCCTATGCTGAAAGCAGAAACATCGTAGTCTTGAAGAAGGACGAGGTTTGACGTGGTGGATCTTCCTTTCCTAAATCCATGCTGCTGCGTGACGATGTGTTTCCCCAGATCAAAGCTCAGACCATCAAGAACAAGGCCCTCAAATATCTTCCCGATGATAGAAAGAAGGACGACGGGGCGGTGGTTGGAAACATCAGAGCGATCACCCGACTTGAAGATTGGAACGATGATGCCCGACTTCAGATGCGAGGGGAAGATGCCCGAGGAGAAAAAACAGTTAAAGAAGATGGTAAGGAGGGGAGCCAAAACTGGGCTACAGTACTTGATAACCTGTGGAGGGATTCTATCCGGTCCGGTACCTTTGGAAGCATCGACTCGGCGCTCAACATACAAAGCAGTAAAATTCCATGAAGAGAAGGATTCATCCGGCTTACTCTTGTAGTCGTTTAAGGAGTTTTGAAGATAGATGTGAAGAAGTTTGCAAATAAGTTGGCAATTCTTCTGGGATCATCGGAGCTTTCGTCATTGAAGTTGTAAGACGAAGGGAATTGTTGTCCTTTTCAGAGAATTGACAAAACCCCAAAAGGCTTTGGATTGGATGAAAGGAGTTGTCAACGTTGTTGATGAAAGAGTTATAGCACAGTTTGGAAAGTTCCCTGCAAATGCGTCTTAATCTGCGGAATTCAGGCAGTAGACTAGGGTCCGATGACATCTTGAAACGTCTGTGTACTAACTTTTTGCGGATTACTAATTGGATTAGCTCAGTGGAAAACCAACGGGGAAATCTTCTTGGGCCGATTCTCATAGGAGGACAATTGGATTCAATCACGCGACGAAAGGCCAGACAGAAATAAGTAAAAATCACCTCCACATTGGAAGGATTTAACTGAGGGTAATCTTGACAGGTTAGCCAGTTGAAGACAGCATCTAAGTTGCAGCGTCTAAGGTTGGGGACAAACTCAGGGGTTTCTCTCTGCCGAGACGGGATGTGAATCTCCATTGCCAGGGGTGGATGGTGATCTTCTGGAGGTATGATGAATTCAGAAGCTGGAGTGACTAGAGGGTCCTGGTTTGATGAAAATATTAAGTCCAAAATGACATTCCTCGAATTCCTTTGGAAGTTTCTCTGAGTAAGATGATGTAAATGGCACATGTTTATAAGACATTGGGAGTTGGAATTGAGGCGGGAGTGTAATGGATCCGACCAATCAGTACCAGGCTGATTGAAATCGCCCGTAAGATTTCTACTCATTCTAATCGATTGTAGAAGATCCTAGAAAACACACAATCTAGAAGAAAACAATCAATGCAAGAACGATACAGCATTGATTTTAAATATATTTAAAGTCAATGGATACAGTTTCCAAAGACAATTTCGAGTATTCAAGAATTGACTTTAAATATACATTTTAAAATCAATGATTCAAGTAAATATTTTACCGCGTTTACGGTTTTGATTATCGTTGGTGACAGAACACCAAAACAGCTGCCATCTGTCTTGTATAATTTTGTAAAGCTGTTGGCTGTTGTTACTTGTAACGTAACGTCATCTGCAAAAAAACATGTCAAAATATAATCCATGACGATACAATGTACAGAATATTAGTCCGTATCAAATTTCAGTTTTCTAAGGCCTAGGCCACTTTCAGTATCTTTCTTGAAAATGTGCAGTTAAATAATGGTATTGTTTGAACAAGTTCAAAGCCTTTCAGAATACTACGCCATCATGTTATTCGTTGGTTGTAGGAGTTTGTCAGCTTAACTTTTGACTTTATTAGGTTCCCACTTTACTATTTTAACGTTTCACTACCTAGGCCATCATTATATTTTGATTAGATAATTAAATTTCAACATGAAAAATATAACCACTAAGCCTGTGTCACCAGAAGCCGAGGAATGTGTTATTTTCCAGCAGTTGGATTTGTTTTCTACTGGATTTCCTGTTATGGAAGAAATAAGAAGGAACGGAAAACTTTGTGACGTCACATTAAAGGCAAGTTTAATTTCCTAATGTTTATAAAACCGTTGGCTTACAAACAATGCCACATTACTATACCAGACCACCAGTAAGACTAGGCCAGTTCATGATATCTTAAGTAAATCAAAGCGGCAGAGGCAGAAAGGTTCATAAAACCCATCTGCATCGAGACGGCTGGTTGTTGTGCGTAGAGTTCTTGCCGCACACACCTGCCATCATAGTTGCTGGCATTTATTTAAGCAGGGGGCAAGTAAGCTTAGGCTAATTTTCATAGTGTAAGACTGGGTCCAAAGAGTCTCACTATTCAACGTTCTGTATTATGCATCATCCAAATAAGGGCAAAGTCAAAATATCTTTATTACAATTTCTTCAAGAAATGCATTGGTGTCAAAATTGTACGTAAGCAAGTTGAACAGTCTGCGCCCATGGCAAAGCAATTCAAGAAGTCGGTATTATTCCAGTATAGAGAACTTGTCTTCTCATGAGCTAAAACTGATTTAGCATGAGGTAGAGAAGACCCTATACATATAAAATATTGTTTTGAGGCATGGAACTGATTTAAAAGTGGCTTTAAAGTTGGGACTATTTTACGATCGGGAGACGCGCGGACGATGCGCGGCACTCTGTGGCAGAGGACAGTTTCTTTCACCCACTTTAAATTAGTTATTATCGTGAAGTTAGGTTAGTTTATTTTCCTGGCATGGCAATGATCATTAACACAATTCTGCTTATAATCCTGGTCTGATGATTTATAACATGTAAAATTATGGTTGGATGCAGATTTGTCTAAGTTAACTTACTGAAAACAAGCTAGAGAATACATTAGACTAGACTAATGTTTTCATTTGATGTAGATTGAAAAGACATAAGAATACAAGACAAAAATTGAGGTTGAAGTTAGAATAACTGACACTAAAAGGCTGCTCTAACAAAATTCAGCAAGTTTTAGACTTGGCAACAACTGATTGCATTAGAAAACCTCACATCAGGAGTAGCATTACATTCATGAGCGCACTTAGTCAGGCCCATGACAGTTAAGCAGTTTAAAAAAGTCATCTTACATTGAAAGCAATATCTAAAGTAGGAAACATTTCCTATACAAATGTTTGTGGGACATTTTGTTCCCCATAAATAATTTTCAGTCAGATTTTAGATCTGATCACATGTTTGAGTGTTGAATTTAAACATGTGTGTTTACCATGTAAACATGAAGCCGACCTGTGGCGGTTGGAATCCAGAGCTCCCTACTCCAGAGCTTAACACTCTGCTGGCATTGGTACGGTCCACGCGTTACGATCCTTTTACATTTGTAAAGTGACTATGCTGTAACGCTAGTTAAAGGTCGAAGTTGAGAGGTAGAGAGGATTTTGAGGTCCTAACCCTTTGTTGGACAAGACTAACTTTACCTGTTTTTTATCACTGCACAGACCAACTTCAACTGCCATTCGAGGTTGAGTGGTAGAGAGGACTTTGTAGTCCTAACTTCGCCTCGTTAAAAGACAAACCTTACCTTTTTTTTACCACCATCTTGCACATCAGAAGTTTAAAAATTGTTAGATTTCCGTAAGATTTCACACTAAGAGCTTCAGTTACCTGTCGCCCAGTCATCAAATAGACACACACTCACACAATTGTCCCATAGTTTTATCTACAAGGGTCATTAGTCTTTTGAAATTTACTGAAAAGATCAGTTCTCCTAAAAATCACAAGGAAGTTAAAATTTTAAAAAATGTCCAGGTCTAGGGTCAAGATTGTGCTTGAGCCTATACTTAAAAGTTAAGCATCAGTAGCAATAATTGGCTGCCCACAATGGTGGCCATTTTGTTTTATTGCTTTTCTGTATAACAACCTATCGTCAAGCATTTCATTATTTTTTCTAGGTGGATGAACAATCATTCAGTGGACATAGAATAGTCCTCGCTTCAACCATTCCTTACTTCTACGCCATGTTTACACATGATATGGTAGAAAGCAAGCAGAGAGAAATAGTAATTAAAGGAATTGATGCTATGTAAGTTGCAGAATTTGTGTAGGCACCACAACAGTTTAGTATCAAATTAGATTTACTATATTGTGAGTGAATTAAGTAATATCTAAACACACATGTTTTGCGTTAAATAAACTACCTGCTAATACCTCAGCTTATAATGGCCTGTGTGTTTCTTTCCTTGAAAACCTTTTAGTATAACTCCCTATCATATTGGCATCTTATAACTTATATTGTAAAGTGTCTATTATTCCATTTATACTTCATTAATGTACCTTGATGTTTCAGAGCGTTGGAAGCACTCATAAACTTTGCCTACAGTGGTAGAGTTACCATTAATACAAATAATGTGCAGAGTTTGATGGTTGGAGCTTCTTTTCTGTCACTTTCTAAAGTTAGGAATGCTTGTGCAGATTTCCTAAAGAAAAGGTAAAATTTAAAAACTGTATTATTTTGTTCTGCGCTAATTCTGTATTAGATACTCTGTAAACCTTTCAGTAACAGTATAACAATTTAGTCTTAGCTCTTATGCTCTCAAGGTCCCAACCATTTCTCAGGAAGGTCACAACAGAATAGTTTTTAAATCGTTCCTCTCCCTACTCTAAGCCTCAAAACGCTTATTGGCTGCTACCTAGTGTCGGCTGTGTGCCTAAAAATGTCATGCTAAGCAATGGCCTAGTAAGTGCTGCTGTCTAGTGGTTCTTTCTTGAACTTAATAAGACCAAAACTACCCACTCAAACTCCTCCTGCGAACAAGTTAATACCCTGAACTTGTCTAACTCATGGAGTCTTTGATGTGACCTGCTTCCGCATTGAGGTTTGTAAGCATAACATTCACCGTATAAACAGGGAGGGCATGCGCTAAATAACTCCAAGCATTGCAGCTGACCTTAAAGTGGGCGGACTTCCTGATTAATTTTGCTTCTTGCATCTTTTCTATTTTCTAATCATGTTGAATTCAGTGACTTTATTCATTAAAAGGCCACCAGATAGAGTTGCCGTAGACACCACTTATAACATGGATTAAAAACTTTTTTAACCGGTTAACGTACTTAGATCAAAAATCTGTTTCAATAAAATCATACCGCTATTGAAGCTGTTGTAAATGAACTCTGTACTGTCAAACAATAAATTATTAATAAATCTTAATTTGTATAAACGCTAAATAGCTAATTTAATACTAAAGAAATTTCAGACAAAAATGTTTGGACCAAACCGGGACTTGGACCCGGGTCTCTCTAGATCTATAATAAGTCATTTGACATAGTATTTAAATTCTGTTTGTAATATTTCCAGCTTGTTGATTGAAACTCACGATTTGACAGTCACATGGTTCGAATAAACGTTCATATTTAAGTACTGTACTTCTCTAAATTTGAAGGCATAAATAGTTAGCACAAATGGTGTATTGGTCAGCAAAATCGCCTGACAAGCGAGAGACCTGGGTTCAAGTCCCAGTTCGGTCAAAACATTTTTGTCTTAAAATTTCTTCAGTAATAACTATTATGTTCGTTAATTGCAACTTTATTCCTGCATAGGAACATAGAACTTGAATAATCATAATACATATTTTGTTTAGTAAGGAAGATTTACATGTTTGCTTTTAAATGCTCCAGCATTAATGCCTCTTAGCTTTTATTGAAACACTTCTTTCATATTGGTACTTTGATCTACTTAAAACCTCTTTTACAAATTTTGCCATGTTAAATTCCCTATCCCGGATAGAGGCTGCTCGGACCTCTTAGATGGAGCGAACTTATACCCTAGCACGTGAGCTGCGAGTCACCCGTATATTCAGTGCTTAAGGAAAGGAACTTATTTTTGTCTTAAAGTTCTTGAAGTATTACAGTGTGTTTTGCTTACGAAACAGCGAGAGGTAAACATCCTGTTGTCTCAGTTGATTGTTGTGTTGTGAATACAGTGCATTAAATGTCAATACATTTAGGGGACACAATACACTCCTGCCAATGCACTAGTAGTTAGTGATTCTGTTGTGGGTGCTATAACAAATTATGGCCCTGTTGTGGCTATGACAGTAGCTAAAATTTTGTCATGATCTAGCAGATGATAAACAAAATTGTAATATTATTGTATACATTTAACTAAATTGTGACTTCATTGCTTGGACTTAAAGTGTGTGCCATCTAGAGATTGTTGCAATGGATTAGAATTATTTGTGATTCATCATAGATGCTTACTGGAAGCAAGAAATAGGCCTGTACGGGAACTTTTTCCTGAACCCTTGACCGACGTAAAGAATTCTCTCTCTAGTTGAGTAGCTAACCCACCTCTTCTCAGGATCAAGACCAGAGAGCTCTTCTCTTTTTCCTATAAGAAGAGAAGGTGATAAATTGTCAAAAGTGAGAATTGTAACTTCTTAATCCCCTATAACTGGCCACTTTCATGTTTTGATAGATTGATAACGTTTTAAAGATATTCATCACATGGTTGTTCTGGTATCAGATTTCACCCGCAGAATGTGCTTGGGATCCGTCAGTTTGCCGACACGCTGGGCTGTATGGTTCTGGTAGAAGCAGCTGACAAGTACGTGCAACAGTACTTCCACGACGTAAGCCTGTGTGAAGAGTACCTCACACTGAGTGCTTCGGAACTGTTAGACATTGTCAAGCGAGATGAGCTTCACGTGTTGTCTGAAGAACAGGTCAGTACAAGTCGGATGTAGGAAAGCGTTGTGCTGGCTACTTGATCCCAGAGGTAGTTGACTCCCATGATTCCATGGCCAGCCAGAGTTAAGAACCCATTGGTCCTATACTTAAGCGGTGGGTTACTTAAGACTGGGACTCGTGGCGTGGTCCTGTAATCCAGCTTCATGGAGGTCAGGTTTTGAGGATGATATAGATCTAAAGCGGCTCAGATAGTCTCACTGATCATCTGATGATACCCCCATCAACTCCCACCATCGTTTAGACGTATCAGACCATCACCTGCGTGGTTCGGAAGTCACGTTAAGCCGTTGGTCCTTGTATTTCCATTGGCCATTGGGCTATTAACTATTGACCCATTCTAAGGAAGAGTCGGCCTTAGTTTGAAATAAGACTACACCTCATAACTCATTACTACCACTCATCACACTCATCCTTCACCACATATTTGCCTTAAAATACCCTCAAGAGAGTGGTCGGCATCTCAAATAGTGATTTAGTGTTTAGTCTTTTGTATGATAAACATAAATATTCAATTATATGATTAAAGCAGACACCTTATGTACAATTATAGTGAGAAATGTGACATACTATTAATATGGTCAACAATTATTTTAATGTTTGTAGGCCTATATTCCGTCCATTAAGTTGGTGCTAGGAGCATAGGTAAATAAATGAGTGATAAGCCGAACTAGATAGCATGGGAGTAGTTAAGGTAGTTATATTATAGGGAACTTGAAATAGAGTGTTTGGGTGTTACTCAGTTAGGCTGTTAGGATAGTTTGGAATTAGATATTTCAGTAGGGTAAGTGATTATTAGTATACCTGGTGTTTGAAGCATTTGTGGGTGAATGGAGCAGGATGGGAAAGCATATAGGTAGTTGAATGTTGCAGTAAAGAGTATATTTCATCCATATGCATAGAACGGGCACATCAGCTAGAAAATATTATTTGATAGGGAGAAGTAACTGTCAACAACTATGAAGAAACCGAAGATGACTACTTAGCATTTCAAAGTAAAAATAACCTGGTAGTTCAAACGCAAAGAGGATCCCACTGGAGTTTGTTAATGTGTAACAGAGTAAATGAAACCTTTTATCACATGGACAGTATCAAGGGTCTTAACGCAAAACATGCCAAAAAGCTAGCCTCTAATATCAACGAAACCTACAATTTCGTAGAAATTCCAACACTACAACAAGAATCAGACTTTGAGTGTGGCTTGCATCTCCTTGTGAATGCAAAACGTGCAATCGATGACATCCTTGTCAATAAACTAAATCCTTTTACTCCTTCATCCATAGACTCTCCAGTTCAAATCCCGGACAAATGTGTTTATCTTAAAGCTACAGAAGAAATAATATCACAAACCATGGACAACTCTGACGCATCCTTGGCGAATCTGGACACATCTTTCAAAATTATCACTTACCACAAGCGTAAAGAAAGAAATCTGAATACTGTTAAAAAGGAAGAAAATATAGTTAAATGTAGCTCGCCTAGATTCCCAACTGATGACTTTGAGATACCCCTACAAAATAAATTTTCTAAACTGCCACTATTAGAAGATCTTGACGAGTTTCCATGTCTTTCAACATATACTCTCAACAACAGAATATTGACAACAAATAAAATTACAAAAAAACTTGACAATAATGTTAAGGAACAAGCAAGACGAAATTTAAAAGGTGGTGCCACCCCAAAAAGAAACAAATTTCCCACCCCTGATAATAGCAAAACAAATTTCGAATCAAACTATTCAACAAAAGTGCAAGATCCTGAGAAAAATCGTCATTATAATGTAGAAATTGTGGCCGACAGTCATGGCCGTTCTCTAGGGAGTATTTTGTCAAAGCAATTAGGAAAAAACTACAAAATATGCAATTTCTTCAAACCTAACGGTAAAGTTGATGACATAATCACAAAGTCTGAAGCTACAGCCTCAAACCTTGAAGATATCCTAATTGTTATAGCCGGTACAAATGATGTTAGCTATGGAATGACACCTGAGGACATTTACACTAACATAGAGGCAAGATTTAAATCTTTAAAGAATAAAAGTATCATTTTGTTGGGAATTCCTTTTAGATACGATCAACCATCATTCAACCAGACGATCCGGCAAATTAACAAGAAACTCAGTACTTTAGCAGACAAATATCAGAACATTTCGTTTGTTGACTTGTACTTCCTGAGAAGATCATCATACACTACACAGGGACTGCATCTGAGATACAAAGGTAAACAGCAACTATGTGAGAACATTGCGAGCACAATCCAGACGGTAAATACACCATATCAGCATATTCCTGTACTAGTGTCCGAGAAACCTTTTTAGCCGAAAAGAGAACACAACAATTAACATGACACCTACACCAATACACTCAAAACATAATTTCACATCACTTCATCGTACTTTGTCAAAGCCACTGATAAGGGAAAATCCAGCAGTAGGCAGCGCGTAAAACAAAATGTACTAGCCACAAAAATAGAAATCTTACATCAAAATACACAGAGTGCCTCTAATAAATGTGAAACATTAGAAATCTACTGACCGAAATTAATCCTGATATATTCGTGGGTAAGTGAGCACGGCTACACTTCTGAAAACTCAACATATTTTAAATTAAATAATTATATTTTAAAAGCATATACTGTAGAGAGACGTGTAAACTAGGGCTTGCGATCTTTTCAAAAGCTTTCATTAAATGTGATCAGATTGAAATACATCCTTCAATTGAAAGACATTTTGAAGTTACGTCTGTCCTCATTAATACAAAACCATCAAAATATATCATTATAATTGGATTGTATAGACCTCCTTCAGGAAATTTCGACATTTTTCTTGAATGTTTTAGTACAATTTTAACTAAAATACACGAAAAAAGTTTTATTATAATAGGAGACTACAACATAGATGTATTAAATATAAATGATACAAAAGTAAAACTTTTTCAAAATTTATTGCGAACATTTAATTTAACGTGGGAGATAAGTACGCCAACAAGAGTAACGAGCCATTCAGCTACAGCTATAGACAATGTAGTTTCAAATTTGACTCACTGCATTAAAGTTGACGTGTTAAACTCGGCAGTATCAGACCATTTCGCACAAAAGGTCACGATTAAGCATTGTGAATATTTAAAATACCATAGTTTCCTCTTTACAAAGAAGCACCACTGTTCAGAATATTCAAACACTTAATGAATATCTATTGAACGAAAGTTGGAATGATTTACAATCTTACCCCAACACAAACGAAAGGTATGGGTTTTTATAGACAAGATAGTTTACTACATAGATTTAGCTTGTCCGTTTAAACTGAGGAAAGATGCAAATAAAACCAATCCACTGGTTGGTTAACCAGAGGTATTAAAGTGTCTAGAAAAATATGAAAATGTATTATAAAATGTTACTTTATTCTCAAAGTCAACATTTTCTTCAATTTTAGAAGGTATAAAACCATATACAGAAGAGTAATCAGGCATGCAAAATTTAATCACATTAACCGCGAATTTGAAAACTCAGGTTGTGTCACCAAAACTGCGTGGAATTTAGTCAAAAATCGAAAACCGCAATGCACGCCCCTGCCGAAATTTGCATAGGTGATGTTTTGATTAGTGATCCCAAGATTGTCGCGCATGAGTTCAAGCGAGTACTTTTCAACTGTAGCAAATAACGACGCTCTACTGGGGCAAACCTTAAATACAAAGAGACACCCTAGTTTTTGTCATCTATGTTTTGAAGCCGGCTACCAATCAAGAAATAATAGATATTTTAAATGTTTACCCCTAAAAAATCCACCGATATTAATGGAATTTCACAGTGGCTGTTAAAACAATGTTACATGTTCATTGTTGAACCATTGACAAATATTATTAATGAGTCTTTTCAAGAAGGAGTTTTCCCAGAAATGTGCAAAATGGCCAAAGTTGTTCCTATTTATAAAAAAGGGTCTTCTACTAATATGGGAAACTACAGACCGATTGCACTACTCCCAGTTTTAGGCAAAGTGTTTGAAAAGGTTTATTATAATAGGCTGAGTTCTTTTCTTGAATTTAATAACAGCATTACTAACACCCAATTTGGATTTCAAAAAGGTAAATGCACTTCAGATGCCATAAATAAATTTATGGAATTTGTTGTTAAGGGCATGGATAGAAAAATGAAGACAATGAGTATATTTTTAGACCTATCAAAGGCATTTGATTGTGTCCATCACAAATTTTTACTAACAACACTTAATGATATAGGCGTGAGAGGGACTCCACTAAAATGGATTGAAAGCTATCTATCCAATAGGAGACAGGCCGTATCAGTTTCAAATATAATCTCAGATCCTAAAGAACTCAAATTCGGTGTTCCTCAAGGATCTATTCTGGGACCTATATTGTTTAATATTTATATCAATAACTGTAAATACTCCCTTCAAAACACTGTAGATATAGTCCAATATGCTGACGACACTACCTTGACATTTAGCTCTCAAACTATTGAAAGCTTGGAGATATTAGCTTATGAAAATTTAAACTCGTGTGTTCAGTATTTTGACGATCTAAATCTTAAAACCAATTTGGGCAAAACGTCGTACATAAACTTCAGTCTCAGTCATTTTACAACAGACGAAAAAGCGTCAGTAATGTTAGGAGACCAACTTATTAATGAGATTGATTGCTCAAAGTTTTTAGGAATCTACATCGATAAATCTTTATGCTGGGATAATCATGTCGATCACGTATGCAAAAAGGTATCTTCAGGGATTTTTTTATTAAGAAAGCTAAAAGGTTTATGTTCTACAAATTCTTCTAAAATAATCTATTTTGGATTAATACAGCCTCATCTCTCCTATGGCATAATATTCTGGGGTAGCTGTGCTGAAACTAAATTACTTAGAGCATTTGTTCTCCAAAAAACAGCCGTTCGTATCATTTGCAAATTACTCTCTGGCGTGTCATGTAAAAACTATTTTAAGAGTTTGAAAATTCTGACATTGCCGGCATTATACATTTATGAGACAATTGTATTTTGTGTTTCAAAATGTAAGTTATTGCAGGGTCAAGATGTACATTCACACAATACTCGATCTAGTGAAGTGTACAGGCAAATTAGCCACCGATTAAATATACATAACAAATTACCTATGCAAGCTGGTGTAAAATTATTGAACAAACTGCCTTTAGAAGTTAAAGCTACACTGTCAGATTTGGCTCTTTTCAAAAATAAACTTAAAACCCACTTGCTGGCTATGGCTCCTTACTCTGTTGCGGAATTTACTGAAGGAGTTTAAATTTCATTTATAAGCTATATACCTTTTTTGTAACTTAAAAAAAATATATATATTAGAACCCTCACTTCCTTATCAGTGGTTAATAACCATAGCACATTAATCACAGTCCTGTAATTCATTCATTCATTTCACCACTTTTTGTATCATCTTCACCTTGTCAACACAATAATTTATTGTTAATTGACAAATAAATTAAATTAAATTAAATCTATTAGTGGTTGACTATAGTTCTATGTTATGCTCTCCTTTGAAAAATGAACGATTGGGAGCTAGTGTAGCCAGATGGTAAAGTAACAGCACTCGCAAACCAAATTAAAACTCATGTTTATTTAATAAGACACAAACTGAGAAAGCAGATAAACAGATCCAAATTAAAATGTTAACTATGTGAACTACTGTAATAGGTCATCGTCACTGGACTCTACGTTAAGATGTGTTCATACTAGTAACTTTAAGATTTTGGAATATTAAATATTAAGAGCTGAATCTAATTATCTAAAGTAATCTTATTTGAAAGGTAAGCTAAAATAAAAGTATTCAAAATGAATCTATATAACTGTGAGATAACTAGAACTGCAAGGGTTGAGCAAATAAGATTCGGAAATAAATTAAAATTAAAAGAACATAAGAACTGACTTTGGAACTAAAACTTGGATTGAGACCTAGGTTAGGACCTACCTCCCCAGGGGCAGCATCGTGAAGAGAGACCTCACACGCAGGGATTCTCCTAGGCAACTGAACCTAGAGGAGCTAAGCCAAACACCTTTTATTACTGGCTCAGCATAACCTTGACTATCAAAACAATCTGGCCAACATTGCTTTGATAACAAGGAAGCAGTTCTGGAGGTTGTCAGCACAACATTGCGACACTATGTTATTATAAAGAATGTGTTAGTATTCAAAACCGAAGGTAAAAGAGATTCTTTTCTAACTTTCATACAATATTAAAAGCTCGTTATATCTAGTTATAGCTACTATAAAAGTAGCTAAATTCAATTGTTTAACTTTGAAACTTTGCATAAATACTTCTAGGACTGAGTTATTAACTTCTAGTTATTGTCATTAAAGCATCTCTGATCACGATTTCAAACTTGCAGTGGCTGAGTAACCCAAAGAAAAGGTGACGAGTAATTGGCATATGCCTGATTATACCTAGGTCAGGGCCGACGATAGGTTCCTGGCATGTGCTTGATTGCTAAATATAGTGTCTACATTTTACATGGTCCGTATCCAGGGTACTTATCCAAATACTTATCTGTTTGGAAGTATGGTTTAGAAGTCACACAGGTAGCCCTACCGGTATCCGGAGGCAGTCAAGTCTTTAGTAAACAACTACTTGCCAGTCCTCTTCATTTGTCCTAGCCAGGTATCGGTACTGGTTTGGGTAATGTACAGTCTTCTGGCGTATTTAAACAGTTGCTAGAGCTGACCTCTGCCATGTGCAGGTGTTCGAGGCAATTATGCGATGGGTGAAGAAGGATCCGGAGCTCAGAAACCTAGACTTGCCACGACTTCTGGCCGCCGTAAGACTGCCATTGTTGAGACCTCACTACTTAGCTGACAGTGTGGCCACCGAGGAACTCGTAAGAGGCTCTCACGAGTGCAGGTACTGAAGAAAAGAAATATTGACGCAATTGTACAGCAATTGTAATGATTCAACAAACTTGTGCTTGCAATAAACCTAGTGTTCATAGGTTTACAGCTGATCTGGAAGTTATTAGACACCCATTAATTTGTATGAGCTAAATAATTTTTGCTGTAAATTTGGCCTATATTTTGCATTACCGTACTTAATAAATAATTGGTTTGTGTCACAGGGATTTGTTGGATGAAGCGAAAGATTACCATTTGATGCCAGAGCGAAGACCTTTGCTGCAAAGTTTCCGTACAAGACCTCGATGTTGCAACTACATCATGGGTCATATCTTTGCTGTTGGAGGTTTAACAAAAAATGGTTAGTTCATTGTGAATGAATCTGTACTGACTCGTCCAACCCCAGATACAGAAATAATAAAGATTCATTTGAACTAAGTAATGGCTAGCTTGTTCAAAAGCTTATTTTGGGCAAAAGCAAATAATTGTTTTTGTACCTATCAAATTTAGCAAGCTGCTGAGTAATTGAAAGCCATTGAAAAAATAGCCAAGAATTTTCCACGGCCTGGTTAGTTCTCCTTCTTTTCTAGCTTTACAGAGAGCACCTTGTGTAGGGTAGGTTTAGGTTCTTAGGACCTAGATGTAAGTTTCAAGGATATTTTGCATTTTCATTTGAATTGTTCATGTTATTAACCTTTTGAGCTCCAATGGTGAACTGAGTCCCAGACGGGCGGGCGATAAAATAGTCTAGTCCGACACATTGTTTATTGCATATAAGCGAAAACAATAGGCAAGGACTACGTTACTAACGGCCCTAGCAGAGAACACGAAACTACCCCTCCTCCCCTGGCGCCAACTCCGTGCGAGTTAGACAGCCCACGATAAACAGCCGGTGGTTTAGTGGTTATAGTGATGGACAGCTGGCCCCTGTCTGTCACAGCGTGGGTTTGAATCCCACCCAGGTGCGCTCTGGTACAGTGCAATGCTGAGCATTGGATCATTCCAGGTGCAGGGGCCACAATGACCCACAGAGGATCACTGAAGAGAAAATGGCTCATCAAATCCAGTGAGGCGGTGAGGGGCACTTTTTAGCTTAGGGAGATGCTAAATCCCCGTGCTTAGAGGAGTGATTCAATGACTGGTAATGCACCGTACCAGAGAGCGGTTTTGCTGAAATTTTGCTTACAGGGGACTGGGAAAACCCATACGAGAGGGTTTTTTTGAAAATTTAAAAAATAAATTAGAGCGCAAAGGGTTAAATTATTCTAAGACAAAAGTTCTTGAAGAATAAAATTATCTTCTGGATTGAATTAAGAAGAAACACTTTCCCGTACAACTTAACACGTTCCATCGATATTTATCCAATTCTCATACCCTGTGCTCTTACCAATGAGCCGTGATCATCACTCTTAATTTATTATATCACTAATACATGTCGACCTTTTCTTCAGTGTTCAAAATTTATTGACACCACAGTTTTGCATTAGTTTTTATTGAATCATTTACTAATTCTTCATTTTCTTTCTATTGTTCTCCAGGGGATTCATTGAGCACAGTGGAAGTGTTTGACCCTATAGTCGGCCGCTGGCAGATGGCAGAAGCAATGAGCATGCTGAGAAGCAGGGTGGGAGTTGCTGTCATGAAGAATAGACTTTACGCAGTCGGAGGCTACAACGGCTCAGAGAGGCTATCCACAGTGGAAGTATTCGATCCGGACAAACGAGTCTGGAGACAGGTCTCCCCAATGAATTGTAAAAGAAGGTTAGTTTTTACCATACAGTGAAACCGCGTTCAACCGAGCTCCGGTCAACCGAAACAGATGCAAAGTTATTAAAAAAAGCTAAACTAAGTCTAAATCGCCCAAGTAACCCCCAAACCATGCGCTGAGGGTAGCCTTTACAAGAGCTCCTCAATTCCTCTCGCTGTCGTGTGCAACGTTGACCTAGAAACTATTACTCCTCCAACCCTTGCACACTCTTACGCTCTTACTCATCAGTTACTCACACCTATTTTCTTACTCATTTGCTACCTTGTCATTTCAGTTGGATTGTGCTATTCAACAAGTAAGCACTGTGACACTAGCAAAAGTATAATCATCTCGGTTCTTTAGCTTTTAGTATGGTTATTTAATAATATTAAATAACCATATCAACATTTAAAACAACCTAAACACTTAGGTTGTTTTTAATGTTGATTGTGAAACTTAATTTTTGTTGAGGTTTTTATAAAATTACTTTAAAGCAGTTTTTTAAACAATGGCCGGTAAAAAAATTGTGTCTTCATAAACATAGCCAATAAACTGGAAGCCGGGAAGACAAGTTGAAAACGGTGCTTCATTACGATGTGTTGCAGCGGATGCCACTCCCGCTGATGCGTTGTTAATGAAAAGATGGCGAAATAGAGTTGCTCGGAAATGCCGTACAAATCAAACTCAAAAATCGGTGCTGCATTAGATTCTGTTTCCCTTATTGTCTTACTGTACAGCTGCAAAATTGTAAATACATTAGTCACATGTAATAACAGTCTAGCTTATCCATTACTATTTAGTATATACGTAAATCAGATTTGACAACTAAAATAAACAACATGTTAACAGTTGTTTTTGTCTAAATCTGTTTGAATATTGTGTTGAGTCCACTGTCACGTAATACGATTGCGTTCACACCGCTATAACGGCCGTAATGTAGCAGTGAATTTTTTTCTAGGAAACCATAGCTTTAAGCTTTACACTTTAAATAAACATGTGTATGTTATTGAAATGAGCCAAAAACCATCCCAAACCACATAATCATGGCTTAATAGCAAAATTGATGATCCAAAACAACTCTGCCCCTATTGGTTTGGTTTAACGGGATTCTACTGTAAGTTTAAATGTTTTTATGTGATTATGTAGGCCTAATAGATGTGCAAAATTAAAATTTAATTTTCCACCAACTGTCTTCCTCAGTAGCTCCAAGCCTCCTCATGTCTTTCATGAATTATAAATATAATAATTTTTAAACTGGTTTGACGGAAACTTCTACTAATTTTCAACCAATGTATGCCAACAAAGGTGATGAAAGTCTTAATACCGTGTCAGTCGTTGTATCATATATTAGATGCAATATGTTACAGTGCTGTTGGAGCGGCTGCGTTGAACGACAGACTGTACGTGTGCGGAGGCTATGACGGAGTCTCATCACTCAACACGGTGGAGTGTTACCAACCTGACACTGACACATGGACCACGATCACCTGCATGCAGAAACACCGCAGTGCAGGAGGAGTCATAGGCTTCCAGGGCTACGTTTACGCGCTAGGAGGCCATGACGGGCTCTCCATCTTTGACTCTGTAAGTAGTTTTGAATACAACTTTTTCTTCAGGGTTCCTCAGCACGTTAACGATGACATGACTCACTGGTGGGTCTCCCTGTCTCTTAAAACTGGCCGCGATGAGCCACCAATGGGTCACACAACAATGTTCTTCTAATACAATCTAAACTCGCTCTGGCCGATGTTTAAAGATTGGAAATGTGCTTACAGCTTTTCTAATTCATAATTTCACTGAACAAGTGTAAACAAAAAATTTTGCACATTTCTTTCTTTTGGTCAAAATTCCTTCGGTTTCCAAACGTCATATTTTTACTTGTGTCTTCGACTGCATACTAAATTGTCTGACTTACAGGTGGAAAGGTATGATCCAATCAAAGGCACGTGGATCGCAGTGACCCCGATGTTGACAAAGCGTTGTCGCCTGGCGTCGCCACTCTCAATGACAAACTCTACGTGTGTGGCGGCTACGACGGAGCCACTTTCCTGCAGTCGGTGGAGATGTACGATCCTCACACTGACAAGTAAGATCACTGGACTATTTTCATAACTCCAAAAGTTTGTTAGAGACATTTTTGAATTAGCGCTTTTATTACAGAACTAATGTTTGTTTATGCAGTTGCAGCTCAAATGGGATTTCAAATAAATTTAGATCCCACCCCTTGAGGAGATTTTAGTTTACTTAATGCTGTATGGTCTGGTATCTTACAACACTTTTTCTTTAGGTACTGTATTTTAAGTTTTCATATACAGGGTGTCTCAGACGACCCGTATCATATGTATATCTCGAGAACGGGTTGGCCGACTTGAGTGAAACGAAAGATTCCAAATTTAAACCGGTTCAATGAATTCAGGAAAATTATTTTCTTCTTTCTAGTTTCTAGTATACAGGGCGTATCAAAACCGAGGGTCATGGGTTCAAATCTAGAAATTTTCAAATATAAAGGGGGTCATGCTATACATCATTTTAAAGCTCTCTTTAAATAAAAACAATAATGAAGAAAAAATTGATTTTGTTGAGCCGTTACAAAATGGCAGCTGAAAATCTAAAAAACTGAATTACAAACGCCCTGTATTTTCATTAAACATTTTCAACACGGAAATCTAATTATTTATTTTCACTTGTCATGACGTAAGCTTTCCAACAGTATACAACAACATGCTATTTTAAACACCTTATCACCCACCAAAAAACACCAAACTTTGAAAATGGTCTACTATGATTTTCAATTGTTTTCAAATACTAAACCCTATCGTGTTGTATACCGTTGTAAAGGGCTATATGGTGAAGATCGTATTTTGACAACATTGGTGAAAGTTTTATTGAAAAATTTACGCGTTTCAAAATGGCGACCAAAAGCGTAATTTGTAGGGTATAATTGACCAAATTGTTCAAAAAATGTATGTAATTTACACAAAAAAAGTCAAAAGTAATGAAGTATGATCTCTTGGTATACACATTTGTATAATATGCAGTGGTACCGCGTAAGTGGAACCGTGGCGGGTTGGAATCATGCGCGACTCCGGAGCTCATTGTCCCCGCAGTCATCACTTACATTTTGTAATGTGACTATACGGCAACGCTAGGTAAAGGTCGAGGTTGAGTGGTAGAGAGGACTTTGTAGTCCTAACTTTGCCTAGTTAAACAATACAAAGTTTACCTTTACCTATTTTGCCATATTTTCATCAATAACTACATCATTGAAATAGACAGAAAACGCTTGAAAAGATTGGCATATGCATAGTTGGGAATAAACAAATGGAAAGCGTTTGTATTTCGAACTTTATTACTGCTAAGATAAACCTAGAGGTGTGCGAGATCTCGGGATTTCGAGATCGAGTCGAGAATGTTTATTCTTGAAAAGTTTGAGACGAGTAAAAAAATGAAAACTGACAAAATTTGTAATACCATAAAATTGACTAGAAGTTATTGGAAACACGATTTGCGCTGTAAACTAGAAGATTATTTCCAAATATTAAGTGCCAGCAGTTTGAACAACGTACTAGGTAACATCGATGTCCAGTAGCGACTGAGAACAAACGAGATAAGAGGATGATGCAGTATTTATATTACGAAGTAAACAAGCTTGTCAAGATGGCTGACACCAAAAAATAGCCTTCAGCCGGGAAATAACAGCTAGCATACACACAACTAGTCACTTAAATCGATAGTTACAATAGTCGCAAGTGTCGATAGTTGCAATATTTGTTATTGTTTTCTATTCGCAGTAATTGGAACAACAGTTAACTTCGAACGCGTTTGACTTCGATCTATCAAACATTACTAACTGATCACGCACGGCCATTATTAAGGTCGTCTGTTAGTACTTCGTTTCGTGACTTTTCGTGTTACAAAAGCAACAAACATGATGTGGTTTATTAAGGTTTTAGAATTGCAATAAAGAAAATCGTCATAAAACAAGTTTTAAATAGTAACCAATCCAATTTTTGATCACAAAATGGGAACGCTCATTTGTCAGTATGTTCAGAACATAACCTTACGACATATTTTGGGAAAAGACGTAAGCTCAGCTTGTTGATTTATTCATTTTTAGTCATACAAGTTGGTTTTTCAAACACTTGAAACATACCTAACGCATATTTTACTGCACTATTAAGTTTATTTCAATATTTTATAGTGTTACAGCCTAACAAACTCAAAAGAACTCTGTGATTGTCAGTACAAGTTAGGGTAAATAGTAGGCCGGCTTAACTGAAACTTGATGTGATAGGATGGAATAGGGAACAATAATTAACAATTACCTGAAATAATCTTTATGTCATAACCATAATATTTTAGTTTAATATTTTCTGGTAGGCATAGGTTAGTTAAATTTTTAATTTGACTTGTAATGTTTTAGGTTTTATTGCTGTTTGTGTGGTCTAGCTTAGCCCTACAGCTTGACATTAAATTTTTCACTCGTTTCAATGTCAAATAATGATACAAAATAATAATTATTGGTAATCAAAAACTGGACAAACATTTTATTTATGTGTACAATACAAGCTATTAGAGCACTCAGGAAAAATAAAACACATTACATTTTTAATATTACAATAATACCATATTCTATAACAACTAAGCAAACTACTTAATAATAGCAAAAACAAACAAATGTGGCGGAAAAATTATCAAAATTAAAATTTCTCGTCTCGATCTCGATTCTCGAAGTTTTGGCTGATTCTCGCTCGATCTCGTCTCGACCTTAAAAAACCTGCTCTCGCACACCTCTAGATAAACCTATTGATATATTCAACATGCACATTTATACTGAATAAGTTATAAATGTTTGTTGGCTTGATTATTTAGATACTTAGATGGAATAGATGCTATGTTCAAAATGCTGGCCTCCCAAATATTTTTCAACCCGGCTTTCGAAGCTCGATGTAGCAATTTTGATTTCTTTAACTGAAAACTGAGGACCTGCCTGAGTAATGGTTAAAGATGACATGAAAGATCGAACTAGTCAGACAGGTTCTCACAATAAAGAAAATATGGCAATGAAAGGTAAAGGTGAAGTTGTCTTGTTTAACGAGGTGAAGTCAGAAACAAAGTCGCCTCTACCACTCAACCTCGACCTTTACCGAGCGTTGTCGTATAGTCACATTAAAAATGTAAGTGGTGACTGCAGGGACTCGAACTCGTGCCAGCGGAGCGATGAGCTCCGGAGTCGCGCTCAATTCCAATTCGCCACGGGTCTACTAACGCGGTATCACTGCATATGATGAAAATGTGTATACCAAAAGATCATAATTCATCACTTTTGACCTTTTTTATGTAAATTACATACCTGATTTAAACGTTTTGGTCAATTATACCCTACGAATTACGTTGTTGGCCGCCATTTTGAAACCACTCTTATCAAGCTTTTTCTGTCTATTTCAATGATATAGTTATTGATGAAAATATGTCAAAAAAAGGTCAAGGTAAACTTTGTATTGTTTAACGAGGCGAAGTTAGGACTACAAAGTCCTCACTACCATTCAACCTCGACCTTTAGCTAGCGTTGCCATATAGTCACATTACAAATGTAAGTGGTGACTGCGGGGACTCAACTCCGCCAGCGAGCGATGAACTCAGTCGCGCGCATGATACCAACCATCGGGTCTACTTACGGTGCACCGCTGCATATGATGAAAATGTGTATACCAAGAGATCATAATTCATCACTTTTGACTTTTTTTGTGTGTAAATTACATACATTTTTGAAACGTTTTGGTCAATTATACCCTACGAATTATGTTTTTGGCAGCCATTTTGAAACGCCATTTTGAAACAATTAGAAAATCATAGTAGGCCATTTTCAAAATTTGGGGAATTTTTGGTGGGTGCTAAGGTGTTTGAAATAGCATATTGTTGTATACTGTCGGAAAGCTTACGCCATGACAAGTGAAAATCAATAATTAGATTTTTGTTTTGAAAAATATAAATGGAAGTACAGGGCGTTTTGTAATTAAGTTTTTATTTTTAGATTTTCAGCCGCCATTTTGTAGCGGCTCAACAAAAATAAATTTTTTCTTCATCATTGTTTTTCATTTAAAGAGAGCTTTAAAATGATTTATAGCATGACCCCTCTTTATATTTGAAAATTTCGAGATTTGAACCCATGACCATGGGTTTTGATACGACCTGTATACTAGAAAGTAGAAAATAATTTTCCTGAATATTTTGAACCGGTTTAAATTTGGAATTTTTTGTTTCACTCAAGTCAGCCAACCCGTTCTCGAGATATACATATGATACGGGTGGTCTGAGACACCCTGTATAATAATTATCTCGATCTTACTGGTTCTTTTGTTATGTTTGGATTGAAAATCAATTATCACTGTCAGGTCCACAGTCACCTTTACTAACTAATAACACACCAAAAGCCAACAAAGAACCAACATGAAAACATTTGTATTTTGTAGTTACTCATTATTGACTTTCTTTCCGTCTTCACATCCCACAAGTAATTTAAACTTGATAAATAACGCACTGGAATTCGATCTTATAGTGCTAAAGCTACAAAAACCCACCCTTCAGAGTATTCTATACTTTGTGTACCTAGTATTGGGAGCACAATTACAAGCAGTAGAAGATAATCTAAAATTTAAGTGGTTTGTTTTTCAGATGGAAGTTTGTGGCGCCCATGAACGTGATGCGGAGTAGAGTAGCTCTGGTGGCCAATATGGGGAAGCTTTGGGCCATCGGCGGTTATGACGGCGTCTCTAACCTGTCCACAGTCGAGGTCTACGATCCGTCTACAGACTCCTGGTCCTTTGTGGCGACCATGTGTGCACACGAAGGAGGTGTGGGCGTCGGCGTCATACCCATCTGTAACGCTTTCGACTGAAGCGCAATATACACCGTTAAACTGATCTGTAAGATAGTGGAAACGTAATTATTGTGACTGTGGATCTGTGGATTGGTTTTAGTATTTCAGATTTATAGTAATTGAGAGCCATATTTATATATTTAATAAATTCAAGTTCAGTTGAAAATTTTTATTGAAAAAATACTTTTAAAATAAGGTTGTCTAATAGCAAAGGCAACTTAGAGGTAATGTTAGATACTTAACTCAAGCACTTTTGGGGCACCCAGTTAATAGTTTCATAGTTGTTGGCTCGCACCAAAGGCCAACGCCCTTCACTTATAGAAAAACCCTACAAATAATGTAACATATTAATTTTTTGGAAACCATAATAATTATATGTCATTGGATAACAGTAATTTTAGAATAGTTCAATAATACTAGTCAACTTAAGCTTCTAAAAGCGAATTTTTTGTCCAAATTCAAATACTGTCTAAAATTAAAACTGGCCTGTTTTATTGAAATAGCATTTGAGAAAATATAATTATTGCACTTGTTTTACTTTAGTTGTAAATATAAACATCATTCCATGAAAATAAGGTAAATTTTAGTTAGAAAGCAGAGTTTGGATTTAAAACAAAGTAGAACCTCTCTCTTAACCAAAATATTTATAAAACCTTACTTGAAGAAGGGTGGAGGGTTGAGGGACTCAATGTTCAAGGCCTACCCTCACTACTTCATCTTTACTACACATTACTTTCTACTACTTTTGTCTTGCAACCAACTCTCCAATTTTCATTGTCACTACCATAGATTTAAAAATTCCGGCTGTATCAGTAAATACAGGGTGTCCAGCATACGGGTATTTTTGATATATGGGAAAATATGCCAATTATACGGGAAATTTGTCCATAAACCGGCAAATTTTGTAAAAGGTATCCCGAAAGTGGTGATTATGTCATGGACGAGTCTAGCTATTGCCACGGACAGTATATCGTAGTTGTTATTTCGCTGTGGGAGTCAAGAAATAGTCGTTATTGGTAACAAAAGTCTCGATTTTGTCGTGTGTTTTAACGGGAGTCGGGAGATCCCCGCGAATGGTATCGTAGTCCTTATTTTGTTGCAAGCGCTAGGGGAAGTCAGAAGATCGCTGCGAACAATATTGTAGTCGTTATTTTGCCGTAGGCGCTAGCGGGAGCCGTTGTAAACGGTAACTAAAGTCGTTATTTCATCGCGGGTGGTAGAAAAATTTGTGGTGTTGTATAAAATATGGAAATGGGCAGGAGTAACTATGACTATATGAAGGTAGCTAAATCCGGGAAATCAGCAAAATATATCCGGGAAAATACGGGAATTTTGTTTTTCCTGAAAGCTGGACACTCTGAAATACCGCTACGCTGTTTAAAATCAGTTGCTCCTTTGTAATCACTTGCAATCATCAATATTATCCCCTCTATCACTTGGTGACTTCTTTGCTTTCATCCGTGTTTGGAAAAAAGTTGGAAATTCCACATGGGATATTTAGCAGACACCATGACTAAATGTGGTGTAAGATGTACCTATGTGTATGTAGACATTGTAGTAATGCAATCTTGAAAACATCTGATCTTTTGAACTGTGTGCCATTATTCCTAACTCATACAATCAAAATTTGAAATAGCCATACTTAGTGTTAATTCGAGTATGTCTGAAGTTTACAAGATAATTACATTTTGTTGGACTACTTTTAACATCAGGCGCCATTTATTACAAATTAGAAATGAGATCATGGAAAGGGTAGTTAAGTCGGAAAATTCTCAATCGACATGTAATTTGTAATTTAAGGGTTTGCAAGAGAGAAACTCACCCTGCATAGAATAACAATGTTGTTAAAAAAAGTTACAACCAAAAAGTCATAATAGTATTTCAATTTAATACATTTTTATTCTTCTTACTGCTTATGTATAAAGAACAAAATGAAAATGTAGTTAAGGCTCCATAGGAATTCAACTTTTATTATAAGCTATCGTAAAAATATTTTCAGGGTTTAAAAACCTATAAAGCAGCGCAGACTGTGATGATATTCATCCCTCAATAATTATCTAGTAAATACGCTTCACTGACCACCAACTTTTAAACAGATCTTACGCACTAGTTTTATTTGAGTCTCACCAGTGTTGTAAAATGTTTATAATATTGTCAAAAATCTTTGTAAAACATTGGACAGAAAATAATGTTTATATTTAGTTAGTCCAACACAATTATGCATGTAAGTTTATTAAAAAAGCTTTTCGGTAAAAAGCATTTATTTTAGCTAAGTCCTAAAGTCTTTTGACTTGTGTCGCCTAGGTACAAGATTTACAAACTAGCAGACAACATGCGTCTTAAAACTACTAATGTACTTGAGTTTAAAAATTAAAATATATTTTCATTAATAAATCAATGTGTATTTTGTGTATTTAGTCTTATATAGCTTTGTAACTAGACTCAATGTAAATACACTATTAAGCACCAACCAAATAATAACGCAGGTCCTGAATACCAAAACAAATTGTTTGTTGAGTAAAGAAAATCGGAAAAACAAGTATATTCAGTGGAATGTTGATAGTTTGACCATTTCTGAGAGAAAGGAGTGTCAAACTATCCAATATATGATTGTGTAAGTAATTTTTTTCTTGTCTATGCATTTTGAATAAATAAGTTGCAATGAGCTATTTTCTAAACTGTAGCTATTAATTATGAATCAACAAATACAGTTTTAAATGCAGAGTGATACAAAATAATGTTTTTGTCAATTTGCTCTCAAACAGCTGCTTTAGACCCATGTGTATTGACATGCTAAAGTGTAACTTTTAAACCCAGGTAAAATAAAGGATTGTTTTTCCTTAGGGAGAAAAAAAACATTTTGATGATCCTTTTGTGCCATGGAAATTAGCTATTTCAACGAGTTAGTTTTGGTTTTAACACTGACTTATAGTAAATGAGTGTAACAGTGGTTTATTCAAAACAATATAAATCAGACTGATGAGTTATAAACAACTGGTTACTTTTAGCTTCTTTGCATTATATTTTATATTATTTTTTATAATATTTTAAAACATTTCTTGACATTTATATCAGAATATTATTCTGTATATCATGAAAAAAGTATCATTCATTACTCAGCCCGAAAGTGTCTTTTTAATCCCCATTCATTTAACGTCTGAGACTCGGACGTTAACTTTAGCTAATATCAAAAAGCATCTTTTTAGGACCAAGCGATGAAATATACCACCATGCTAATTTGGAGTTTGTACAATTAATGTTATTTGAACTAAAGTTAAGAATCTCTTTGGTAGATCTCAAAGAAAAGCAAATAACAAAAAAATATTGAGTAATAAATAAATATTTAAACACTGAATTATTTTTACAAAATAATAATATAAAAATATTTATTTAATTTTTTAAGGTGGTAACTAAATTATTATTATCTTCTATAGTTTTTTTTAATGCTTTTGCTTTTAAATAAACTATTTTCTACTATGTTAACCATTAAGTACTTCACATTTGAAGCCTTAAGTTCTAATTATTTCAGAAAATGTATTTAACTTTTATATTGGATGCAACTTTGTTTTATTGATTTTTGTAATTTGGTCTTTTAATGACCAGTAATTGCATTTCAAGTAAATTGTTATACACAGTTTTATTTCTCGTATTTACAGCTATTTGGAATTGTGTGTATGGTTTTAACTTTAATTTATTGTTCAGTTTCTACATAACCAATTGCTCAAATATTCTAAGATCACCTCCCGTTTATTTAATATTTGCTTTCTACCTATTTATTGTTGGCTGTGTCAAGAGTGTAAAACTATAAATTGACTGTATATTTTGATCTATATTTTAACTTTAATGTTAGTCTGAGATTATATTACTATTGTATGTACAGAAGAGCGAATAAAGCACTACACCTGATAAATCATGTTTTCTTATCACCCCGAAAATATTATGTGTTTTCTGAAGACATTCTTCACTAGGGTTAAGCTATATTGTTTAAATTCCCCATGAATTAATAATTAAGACAGACTTTGAATGTAAAATAGTTTGTACAAGAAAAGATGATACAGTAGTGTGATGGATAATCAGTTGTTAGAAGAGCTGTTTCAAGTTAGTTTAAAAGTTTAAAGTTTCTTCTTCATAAAAACATTAAAGGAGCAGAGAAAATCCATTACTTGTAAAAGCACTATGAGGTGATTGGTGTAGCTAGCTTGTAATGGTAGTTTAAGTTTTGCAAGTGAACGATTCTTCACTGCAAACATGGCATGGTAATTTATGACTTTGGTATTTTTAAGTCATAACAAAGACAACCTACTTAAATGTAGACTTAGCAAAACAGCCACTAGTTGCCCTGTTTCAGATATCAAGCTTTATAACCTGCTGCCATTAAGAGTAAGGCTCTTGCTCATGTCAAGGTTTACAAGTGTGTTGAGGGGCTGGCTTCTGCGGATCCTAACCGATGGCCTGAATGAGTTTTATAGTGTCGAAATCAGAAATCAACTCTTTATTATTGTCACAATATGTTCATATACATAGCTTTGCTATAAAACAGGTGACATTGTCAAAGTTTGGGGGTATAGATTAACATTTTTTTTAAACATGCAAAATATGTAAAATTGTTGATAAATACGGAACAATACTTAAAACATAGTAATGTAAAACAAATTTAAATAATTCCTATTGCAATTCTTACTGAACAGTGACTTTACACAAACAATACGACATAGTAATGGAATACAAGACAAATAACATTAATGTGAATAAATAAATATAATATACGAGTAATTATACAAATAAATGAAATGGATATACAAATAAATAACTATATACATTGTTACAGATCGGCATAATTTAAGTACTCATTAACATGATAGTAATTTTGTCTAACAAAATTGAATAAAGCTGTTCCTAAACAGATCTGAGTTAATAAGAATTTTATATTTATTTGGCAATTTATTAAACAATTTTCTACCCATGTATTGGGGCGCTTTCTCCAATTATTCTTAATCTATGTCTGGGATACTGAAAATTGTTTTATATCTAGTATTGTACCCATGATCAAAATTTTCATCGGAAAGACTATAAAAAGTTTGACTGGACCATAAGCAAAATTTTAAAAATGTATACATTTGGAACAATTAGTATTTTTAATTTTAAAAATTGGCTTACAAGAGGACCACCAGGGCATTAGTCATAGTTCTTAAGAATCGTTCTGAATTACAAATATTTACCGATCTCAGCAATATAAAAGTTGGTATCTTTCTTTATTTTTTCTGCTTCCAATGTTATCTACCAGGTATTTTTACTATGTTTTTTCTAAGAAAGCAGCACAATAATAATTGTTATGTTCGCCATTTACAATAACTGTTTGGGTTGACAAATCTGTATGATATAAGCTGTTGTCAACCACCCTATGAAAAGCCAATTATATGTACTGTAATATATTTTAAGGCAATTAATCTTTGTACACAATAATTATTATTTAATTCTAAACAATGTACAGAGGAAACTCTTTATCTTGTTAGATAGATTAATCCACGGTCGGTAATTATGATCATATTAATTCATAATATGCTGTTTTCAATGTTATGATGGTTTGTTTCAGTAAATCTCTCACTCAGTACAACAGCTTTCTGGTTACCTAAAAATGTTTGAGTGAGCACATGAAAAAATCCGAAATACTGAGTATTTCTTCGTCTGATACCCACTTTGGTTGTTCTCCGAGGTGGATAGAAGCGGAACTCAGTTCTCTGTATCAAGTGTCTCTAGAAAGAGGAAAACCTGTGTCTCTGGTGATCAGCTTAGACAAGGGTGTATCCAGACAACTAAGTGGGGAGGAATGCTACAGCACGGGGTGTTTAAAGCACCCTGCCTCCAAAATAGTTGCAAAGTAAACTTATTTTAAAGTTGCCTGAGGGAATTTCAGCCTAAACTTGTATGATAAATGATTGATGTATTCGTTTGCATATTTTAGATAATTATTACAATCTCAGAAGAAATGTGCTGCCGGTTTTTGGGTGGGTGACCCAAAGTACGTGAAAACACACTTCAGAATCCTATAAAAGCATTCCCCGAAGGGTTTCAAACAATTGTTGCTTTTTCAAATGTTAAGGTCAGGGAAGGGGAATTTCAAAACTCACCGTGTATACAGACATACAGTCAATGCTTATGTTAAACCGGCGTAGTCCTACCAAGAGTTGGACCCACAACCGCTCTATTTAAAGCCACCTCGGTGGCAGAATACGTTAATTAAACCCCCAATATCATACACTAACGGAGAATCTCTGCCAATGTCAACGATACATCCCAATATAGGCTACAGTATAATTATTAGAGTGATCATTCTGTTTTGTCTCACACTGAGCATTGAGAAGCATGAAACATTTCCCGTAATATCCCGAAAATAAAGTCATCCCGTTCACAGATAAGTTTTATTGAATATCGAGAATAAGAGAAAACAATTGTTTACGAGTTACGACGGTGCCCAACTGA
Organism: Matsumurasca onukii; assembly: GCA_018831715.1. Classification (NCBI taxonomy): domain Eukaryota; kingdom Metazoa; phylum Arthropoda; class Insecta; order Hemiptera; family Cicadellidae; genus Matsumurasca; species Matsumurasca onukii. The sequence continues at coordinate 6,765,642 of CM032058.1, read as the reverse complement.
GCGTAAACAATGAAGCTCTGCCACTGACAGAAATGATTGTTCTAGGAAACAATCAGTCAATGTCAATTGTGTCACAATTGACGTAATTACTGCGTTAAACAGATATCAGTGACAATAAAACACTAAGGTAAAATCCTGGAATCTAGATGAGTTGATTTAACAGATGGTTTTAATATTTAACCAGGTTTAAGTGCCACGTGTAGTCAGTTTAGCTCAATTAAATTACCCTAACTGCACTCAAGTAATGCGTGAAATCGTGTTTAAAGAAAATATCTCTGAGTTTTGTTAACTATTTGTGGACCCCCTTTATCTACGGCCCTGAAGATAGCGATAAAACTTTACTACAAAAATCCGTTGTTGTGTTGCGTATAGTTGTGGTAAAGCTATGGTTTCTTGGGAAGTGGTAACCGCTTTGTTAGGGATTTTTATCCTAGGGGTAGGCTACTTAAAGACAAAGTATGCCCGAAGATTTTAAAAGACCACCATTACGAACATGTATTGCGTTCTTTAAGAAATATTGAACAGCGCTAGACGATGATTTACTGAAAGAAAATACAAATACATTGTCTTCAAATTTAAGACTAATACAAGATAATTATCTAAAGAAATAACCTAGCTATAATATTTTCAAAAAAACATCAAAGATCACTGGATGACCCTGTATGCATTTAAATAAACAATATTATCAAATGTTAAAGACCGTTCAAAGACTTATAGCTTTTATCTTAAAATGTATATGTACTATAGAGTGAATTAGAGGTTGGGTTTGCGAAATTCTTCAATATTAAGTTAGGTGTTTAATTAAACAGAATTCACTCAATCAAACGAAGAAATGTGTTCAAAATATATTTTAGACACTATTAAAAAACTAAGTTTCAACTGCTAAACTGGTTAACAACTACCTTGTGGCACATTTCCATAAAGCCAATAGGGAGAAAGTAAGAAAAGTTGGTAGGAGTTATTGCTTGGACAGACAACACTCAACTGAATAATTAGTAACTGATGTGTGAATGGCTACATGCGTGCATGGCTTTTGAGCTGTTGGAATTCACAAACACATTTTGTCCATGACACACAATCTTGTGCAAACTAAAATTTCTGTGTACTTTCAGTTTCGTGTTTTACTATTGCGATGGTTGTTAACTGACTGAACCTGCAACAAAGTAGGGCTAAGTGAGGTTTAACCGCATTTTACATTAGAACTTCAGATTGTCTTAAAAAACTTTGTTTATTTTATGTTTTTTAGCTTTAAGGGTAAATGACCTTTTAACACTGTGCGATGGGGCATAAAGTGGGGGAAAATATAATTTTACGGTAGGTAGATAGCGCATAGATTATGCATGGCTTAGACAGGAAACTCAACATAGTTGACACAGACTACGCACAGAATGCGCTGCCTCCTTTGCTGTCTGAACCCCCCTCCCATTACGCTACATTCTTGATTTCGTCCGTTTTCGATGCCTTAAATGTGACCAAATCGTACGACTTCCGAGAACGACCAAATTTATAGGTGTGTCAGTTGCTCTAATTGAGTCTCCATCACAGCGCATTCTGTGTGTGGGCTGCCACATCAAAATTGAGTTTCCTGCCTCAGCCATGTGGCATCTATGAGCTATCTACCTACCATTACATTGTCTTTGGCTGTGCGATACAGTTGAAACAGTTTATCTAAACGATACCAGATCCTTTAAACGTGTCTTTAAAGATAAAGGGGCGCTATCTCTCCGGCTTGGTGGCTGCGTCGGAAGCGCATGAGATGGTGAATCCTAAATTCGGTGGTTCGAGCCCACCTACGCCATAATGGGTAGGTATATAATGAAACCGCCACTAAGAAGCAAAATCAAATATAGGCTAGTTAACCCGGAGGTAACTGTTAAATTAACTTAAAAACAAACAAAGCAAAATAGGAACACGCGTAACATTATATGATTTCAGAGCCCGAACTTTTGAAATGTTGTGCTTGTTGCAAGCGGCTGCCGGCTTATTATTTTGGCAATTTGGTAAACACGACTGTTGTTTTCACAGCTAGTTGGCCGCTTACGGTCAACAATTATTGTTTGTTACAGCCAACAACAATGGGCTTTGTTCAGGATTATTCGCGCTTACATTTACTCTAACGGTTATGCACTGTTCGTGTGAGGGTAACTAGGATATTCTGCAGCACGCGCGAGCCTCAAAACTCAAAAGTGGTATTTATTTGTTATATTCAGCTATTTATAATTTTGTATTCAAAATGCTTTTGGGCGCAGCAATTCAATGACCCAAACCTAAGAAAAGGATAAAAGGATTTAACAAACTTTTTTAAAGCTATTTAAAGTACATTTTGTAAAACTCACAATCGGTTAATAAACTAAATTACTTGTTTCTAAATTTTACTTATTGTTTTAATGTTCAATTCAAAAATATTTGAATATCGTGAGATTATAGTAGTACTAAAATTACTTTACATGGGGCCATAATTTGTCATTCATCCGGCATCCAAAGTCTGTAGTGAACGCGATATAAAGGACTTAGCTTTGTTTTAAAATCCAAAGTAAAGTCTTCCCGCTCAACAGTCATTTCTGGTTGAAAGAAAAAGTAGAAGTCATCATCACAGGCAATCGTTATGGAATATGTAGTACGAGGTCTCAACAGAACCTTCCCGGCTAGTGGTATCTCCACCCAAGCGTCGGTATTGTTCTTCAACGTATGATTCAAATTGTAAGTGACACATTTTTCACAATACATTTGTTGAATGTTCACTGAGAAGTTATACACATCCTTGTAGTACACGTAGAGTTCTAACGCCTTAATCTTGAGTCCATGACTTTTGGTTGTCAAATTGAAGATGGTTTCGTTGTCTGTTATTCCAAACGCACCATAAGAACTTCCTTCCACGACCTTCAAGAGCTTTGAATCGTCTGTGAAGTCGATGAGTGCTTGCTTAGGTGGTGCTGTGGGTCGACTTAGAGCTGAAACAGAAAACTCAATCATAGTTAGGGCTTAATTTTACCGAGGAAGAGTTTTATTTTATTCAAGAGTTGCCTAGAGGTAAAAATTTGACTTGAAATGAATAAATAAATTGTTTAAAATGCTCTATGAGAACGAAGGCCTAAGCGGCCAGACTGATACAGACTGCTTCCGGTACAGACCACGTCAATAAACTATTTATACTATCTACAGTGCCAAACGTTTCGCTCATTTTACATGAAGCATTCTCAGTGGAAAGGACGTTAATAGTGTAAATTACTGTTAGTTTATTGACGCGGTCTGTACCGGGAGCTTTAAAGGATAGTCGTATATGTGCTGATGATAAAACCGTGTTAACTTATATAAGCAAGACGTGTTCTAAAAAGAACTGAGAAGATCGTGTCTCTTAAAAACAAAATGTAAGAGTGTAATTACGTAAAATTAATTTACATTTTATACCTTTATGTAGTTTAGAAGGCTATTACAAAATAGTATTTTCCATAAATAATAAATTAGAAAGTACGGTTGTATGAATTTTTTAGTGACAATTTCGAGCAAACTTCATTTAGAAAACGGCTGAAAACGGATTTAGAAAATGGATTTAAAGTACTTAAATTACAAATTTGTTCCAATGGAAGTGTAAAGTTATTGAGGCTGCTGCATGACAACTCTAAAACTTTACTTTCGGCACACAATAAATTACTAATAATTAGATTGATTACAACTTGATTTTCCCCTAAGAATATTCGAGTCCTCGTAATAAATATTAAAAAGCTTTACGTTTTTATGCTGCAGCATTAACAGCTTCTCCATGCTTCTATTAAAACACTTTTCCTATTTTTGTACGTTAACCTACTTACAGAATCGTTTGTAAAATGTCCCATGTAAATGTTCTCTATCCTGTGGCCTCTCAATTGAGAAACTTGCTACGGAATCAGATAAGCACTATTTTTTTAAGTTATTATACCGACTATTACACTTACCATTTCAGAATCTGCGATGGTAAAAATATAAATACAAAAAAATATAATATTAAATTAAGAACTCAAATTATAATATTAAATTTGTAACTTTGAGCAAATAAAAATTTAAAGTTTATACACTTCATCATCCATCAACACATTCATCACACTTACCATCATTCAGGATTCATCTTAAAATATCTTTTAAGAGTGGCCGGGGTTTCAAAGCAAAGTATCTCAAAGTAAAGTAAAGTACGTTTTTGAGTACTGTATGTTTATTACAAAAGCACATATGACAAATTAAAACAAAAACACACGTTTAGTCGTTTTACGAGTATATTTGAATTGGTAGGAGTATGACTAAAATGTCCCTTAAAATGGTGAGTAGCATCCTGGTGACGAACCAGAATCCAAACACTGTTCATTTGCGTGGTCCTACTGGGCCTCAACCGCGTAGTAATATACTTATTTCACAACAACCGTATTTTTGTTTGTTTTGTACAGGGTCATCCAGTGAACTTTGACGTTTTTGGAAAAATCATAACTCGGTTAAATTTTGGGATACATAACTTTTATTGGTTTTAAACTAATCACAAAAAGGGGGATTTTATTTCTAGTGTTCATTTTTTGAAAATAATATCGTGTATATGATGTCCTTTTGATGCAATGCATTTTTACTTTTGTCTTAAGCTTCGTTACGCTGTTCAACATCTCTTGATACGGTTGATTTCTTCAATAATCATCTTTTTAATTACGTGGTTTTCCTTGTATACCCTTTCTTTTAGATGCCCCCACAAGAAAAAATCACAAGGTGATAGATCGGGGGACCTAGGAGGCCAGGGCATGTCTCCACGAGCAGAAATCAGTCGGCCGGGAAAATGTCGTCGGAGAAAGCTCATTGAGTCATTGGACGTATGGCATGTCGCTCCATCTTGTTGAAACCATACCCGCCACTTTCCTATTTGATTGCGTCGAAGCTCCGAAAGAAAAAAATCTTTCAACAGTTGCTGGAAAGAGACTACAACAAACGAGTCAGGTTTTGTCAGAGTCCGGCCGACTGATTTCTGCTCGTGGAGACATGCCCTGGCCTCCTAGGTCCCCCGATCTATCACCTTGTGATTTTTTCTTGTGGGGGCATCTAAAAGAAAGGGTATACAAGGAAAACCACGTAATTTAAAAGATTTGAAGCAGGCGATCATTGAAGAAATCAACCGTATTTCTCAAGAGATGTTGAACAGCGTACAGCGAAGCTTAAGACAAAAAGTAGAAAAATGCATTGCATCAAATAGACATCATATGCACGATATTATTTTCAAAAAATGAACACTAGAAATAAAATCCCTCTTTTTGTGATTAGTTTAAAACCAATAAAAGTTATGTATCCCAAAATTTAACCGAGTTATGATTTTTCCAAAAACGTCAAAGTTCACTGGATGACCCGTACAAAAAACATTTGATTTTGTACAAAAAACATGAAAGACAAGCTAAAGTTGCAGTTTTATTTCCAGGTTAAAAGATTTTTTTGTATTTTAATTATTTTTATGTGGCAATGGCATAAGTAGCTTTGTTTAGTTAGAATTATTAATATAATTAAAAATGTTGACTGTTGTTAAAAGATCTACTCTAACTATCGATAGGAGTTAGTTAACTATCACAGAAATAATCTATTACAAATCGATACTAAGCACTACTATGATGATCGGTCAGGATGAACTAGCGGTAATAATTACCAGCTGCTTCTTCAAGTGGACATTACAATTCAGTCTATTGGGTTCAAATGAGTAATTACATTTGAATGAATAGGAATAAAATCAATAATTTATGGATATTTCTTTTTATATCATAACGTCATCATAATAAAAGTTATCGTTCATCACTTGGTTCAAAAGTGTCTTTTGATCCCTGCTTATTTTACGTTAGCCCCTCCTTGAGCGTTAAACCTGTGATCGTACCTAAAAGCTTCACTTTATGAAATATACTATTGTTATTGTGGTGAAACTTACATTGTAGAGCACCTCTCCCAGGAGTCAACACACTGAGGAGAAGCAGAACAGACCACGTGACAATCAACATGTTTAGATCAGCTGATCTGGTAGACCTCCAGCGGATGTGTGCCATATGTACTCGTATAGCAGGGTATATTGCAGAAGGTTGTACAATTGGGCGGTTAGCAACAGTTTGTCATGACGTCTTCTTGGGTTTTGTTATTAGTTGATCCTTAGGTCATGTGCTTTCGATAAGTTATGTAAGTCACTAACTTTGAGTTTGAAATATTATCGGGGACGTTTCCCGTGGGCTTTGGTTTACAAGAACACGGCGTTTTGGAATCTAAAATCTAATCCCATCTTGAGGGATTTTATATTACTTTTTACCTGAAAACGGAATCAGATTACAGATACCCGAAACGTCGTGTTCAATAGAAAAAATCCGAAATAATATTTTAACCTCAGAAGTTCTACTAACGTCAACAGCAAGCTTTAAAGCAATGAAAAGAAAGAAACACTTTTAAGTTGAATGCAAAAACCAATACTTTTAATAACTTATTTGCAAAACATTTAGCTAGCAAAGCAAATTCAATTGGAGTAAAAAAATCAAATTTGCATCCATAACAACTAACTTACGGTACAAGAATAATAATTTTAGAAGAAATACTAAAACTGTAGAACTCAGAGGTTCTGCTCTTGTACAAGGTATAGAGATTATTAATTATTGTTCCAAGACGATGAAGACATAATGGATCTTCATACTGATGTCTAATGATTGATTGGGTCTTGTAACTAATGGTGAAAAAGACAGCGTTTTGAGTAATTGTCTGTACCTTTTTGCGCTAAGAAAATAAATTGATGTTACGATTAATTATTCACTGCAGTATCTGAAATAATATGAAAACTATATTTTAAGACTAATTATTGTAAATGTGCATTCTAATAAATTACTGAGAATTGTAATCCAATATACGATTAAAATAATTTCAATTCCCGTTTTAGTTTTTCTCACTCATATAAGTATGAATGAATATTGTGTGCCATAGTTAATAGCTATAATATAACAGTTTTTTGCAAAAACATCCCTATTTAGATTGAAAACAATGTTAAAATGTACAACAATGTATTTAATGATTTTGGGTGAATCTTAAAACAGACATCTTGGTTATACAACTGCAACATGTGTAGAAGAATTTAAATAGGTAGAAGATAAATATTAAATTGTTAGAAGTAAAATGTCCGTGGTGTTTAAAGCGAATAAGCAGACCTTGGATATCAGTGGTGCCTGCAAGACATTCAAAACTTAACATATTGTATATACAGGGTGTACCACAAGTATGGGATAAGGGTGTTCCAATGTTCCAACGTAATTGTTTAATCATAATGATTGATCTATACTGTAAGGAAATCGACTGTTATAAATTGAACTACCGTTACTTTTGATCTTAATAGGGTTTAGTTTACTATCTGAGAAACAATCAAAATTCCAAGTCTATGCTAAGCGCAAACTGATGATTGGTCAAGATGAATCAGCGTTATAACAGCTACAATCTAGTTATCCGGTTCACACCACGTCAGAACATCAAAAAATCAGCTTGGGACATTTCGGTATCTTCACTTACTGATTGGCTGAAACTGAGCTACTTGCTGTCTGTTGTCCTATGTGATGGCAGGCTTGCCAACCGTCCATTGGAGCAGGGATGCAAACTGTCGATGTTCTCATTGTCTGTGACACTATCGAAAAGACTTCGTCAGAACTGGTTTTCAGCTTCTGGACAGTTTCATGCTGTCTTTGTTGAAGTTATTACATTTCTAATTATTTCAGTGGTTTCTCGGATATGTCTAACTCTCGAGTACTAGTTTGACATTTTTGCCAATACTTTTACGTTGTTACCTGAAAATCATCCGAGAAACATTTGAAAACATTAAACATGATAATAAATAGATTATAGTTGTGACACCGGCCGCGAGTTAAGTTACAACAGCTGTTCATCATTCAATTTCTATAACGTATGGGTTACCGAGCTCTTGTAAACTTGGTTCTATTGACTTTTGTGATAAGTTATGGGTGTTGCTTGGTTGTGCTTCTGTTTTGAAAATGGTTACATTGGTTTATTTTTAGTGGGCTGATTTGCTCACCAACATTATTTTATAGTAATAGGCTACCCTTCGCTAATCCAAACTAACACGATGTTAGTTCAACTAAATTCGACACTGTACACAGTGTAAAAGAAGGCTAGCTTGTTTGGTGTACTATTTCCAAATGAATTGCAACGCTGGGGTTTTGTGTTATGTTTTAGGTTATTTTTATCTAAATACGGGACCAGACTATACTTTGAAAAGTTGGTTTCTTCTTGTTCACCATAAAACTATGGAAAACGTCCTCAATAATATTTAAACTTTAAAAGTTATTTTCTATCCCAGTTGTTTTCCTGCCCGACAAATACCACATTTAGAAAACAACATTATGTAAATTATGTTCCAACCTCTGAACTAAATGTTATCTAAATATTAATTTGATTGCAATTAAAAAGATGAATATGAAATATGCCAACACGATAATGTCTTTACGATAATTGACGTATATTCAACTTTGTAGTTGCTTTAATTCAACTTGAAATGAAAATACGAAAAAAGAAATTCCTCCAATAATGTATAATCCATTTTTTATATAAGTCGAAAGCTAATAGCAAGAAAATGTTGAGTACAATGTACTCTAAATACACGGTTTGCATTTACAGAAGAAAAATGCTATAATTTCATCCTTGTATGAATCTATTTTACTTAGTACCAAAATGTACCGAGTTTCGCAAAAAATGTTCATTGATGTGAAAAAAGGCATGTATATCTGATAAAACAGATGTTTTAAATCGTGTGCATTCTTGATAGTTATCAAAGGAACATCCTGTTTACAAACTATTTTTATATCCTATGATTATACTTGTGGAGTAAACAGCATATAATTGAATACCACTTATGTTTTTACAAAACTTTATAAAATCACAATATAAAAACTATACAATAAGATAGAGAAAGTTACAAATAAATACAAGACTAAATAATTACAAATATTTACAAGGATTATGTATAAGTTAAAGTAAAGACTAATGTGGTTCTATCCAAACCCTCGCAAAGATCTGATCAGTCTTGAGCTTCCTTCTGGTGGGTTAAACTCCTTCTGAGACTTCAGTTGGAAGTCCTCCAGAGGCAGAGTGGACTGAGCCTTCCAGTGGCGCACTGAGGGGTAGCAAGGACCCGTCGCGATCTGTCTGAAGTCTGGAAACGAGTGATATGAATTAGAAATGTTAAATTGGAACGTTAAGGCTTTCATTAAAGAACGTAATATACGGTTTAAATGGATGCAATGGTTTTCAATCGAACAGTTTCTTGGAAATTCCCACTGGAAAATGAGACATCCAGTTCTGTCAGGCACCGAACCATAATAACAGAGAAACATTTCTGGTTTTCACAAAACGTTGAACAAATGTTTATTTTGCAAATATCTAGGTTAAGTTCGTTAACTAGCAAAATCAGTTTACTAGAAGTGCCCTTTCTCATATATAAAATCTTATTATGACCTGATTTTAATGTAGCTAGTTTGATATGAACATTAAATAACGTTAACATGTGTTCACTAAAAACAAGGAAAATCCATTTAGATGGACCAAGCGGTGGAAAATAGTTTTTCGTAGCTATCTTAGTCTAACTTAGCGGATTTCTTTGATTACTCTTGTTTTATCTACAAGTTTGGTACGGTTACATAAATGCTTTTTTTAGTTTGATTTAAACCGGATCACAAATACAGATTGTGTTGCCTAAACCCTATTGTTTGGGGGAAACACCCCTAAAAGAGCACTTGGCTTACTGGGGATTCGCTGAGGACTCACGGTGTGGTAGAGAACTACTCACTGAATCCTTTATCTTGGTTGCAGTTGGTGAGCTCCTCGGCGGAACAGAAGGTGAGGTAGCCGAGCTTCCTGTCGTGGCCACAGACTGGCTTGTAGAAGTTGTCACAACTGTTGTTCGGGCACTTCTTCCCTGCCTCTACCCCAAGCAGCATTGACACTGTCAACAACATTCATAACAAGTCAGTAGCGTAGAATTTTAAAATGTTGTTGTGGGGCAAGATCGTGAATACCTTTCTAGGTATGTGAGCTACCCTAGGGCGTGGGGCATGGAATATGCTAAACGTTAAAATATGTTGCAAAAGGGTGATGTTTGAAGTGTGTTGGGGAGTACTTTGATTATAAAACCAAATACCAATAGATTTAATACGCTGATTCAGTTAAGTTAGTAGTGTGATATCAGGCGTGTTATAGACATAGCCTACAGTACCTACATTTTAATAAGATCAACAATTTGATGAAATAATCAAAATTTGGATTAGACAGGCCTACTATTAGTTCAGATTATTTGGTGATGTCAATAGTTTGGTTGAAATAGGGTTTAGAGTTAAAAGTATAGACAGGACTTAACTATTAAATTGTTTGTGAGTTTCAAAACTATTTTAATCATGAATGACTCCAGATTTCGAAGCGTCGTGTTCTTCTCGTTCACTGAAGAACAATGAAGAATGTCTGCACTAAGTGTTCAACCTCAGACCATTATATGTCCCATGCTGGCATTGTGAAAAGTATATTTCCAAATAGACAGCTGCATAGCGATAGCTTTACTTATTTGAATAACTTTGGTGGACTAGTCCTGAAACCATCTTATTGGTTCAGTTCTGAAAACACTTTGGTTCAGTTCTATCGTCCGTTATCCAGTGATTTTAGAAAATGCAGTTGCCTCCCTACAGATACGTTGTAGCATGCACTGTTTTAGTGCGTTGGTGTAGGTCAAGATACGAGTCAACTATTTTGTACGTGATCATTAACACACATGATAGTGGCTGACTGGACCACAACATGTTTACACCACCAGAACCACACGCCTCTCGGAAATAGTGCGTAGAACACATTCCACATCGCTTATCAGTAGAGATAACCTTCACTCACCAAAACACGAATGACGATGACAATCGGCAAATATTGGTTCCTCAAGTAGTAATACGAGTCAAAGTCAACAATAGGGTCAACTTAGTGGTACTATTTTAGGGCGATCTCTAACAAATATGTTTTATTCATCAGTAAAACTGTAAAACTTTTGTTTTACCGTTAGTTATTTTGCAATTTAAATTCGATTAGATTATATTAGGAATGGAGAAAGGTCCTAGACCCCGCACCCCAACATTGTGTGACTTAATGTGCTCTCCGAGTATGATATACTACTAGCCAGCTAAGGGATAGCTGATTGTGACAAGCTTTAAGATTCGCCCCCAAGTGTACGATCCAGATCAGTTATAGGAATCGTTGCATCAGGCAACGATTCCTCTTATCCTAGGCTCTGAAGGTTCACATTCCACGAGCAAATGTGTTTGGAAGTAGGAATTTTAAGCTGTTTAGAAATTTTTGGGGCGCTGCACATTGAACACACACTTGTAACTTTATCATTATTTCAGATTGACATGTTTATACAGGTTAGTAATATATTATTACGCTGTTTAAATGTCGTTTTGTTATTATGATCAAGTATTAGGTGTTCTAACCTCCCTTTTATTTGATGCAATAATGGGGCACTGACAAATAGTATTTTTTATAATTTTGTCAATGAAAGCTAATACAAATATAGTATTAAGAATTTTGAAGTAAGATATCTATACGTTATGTGACCCAAAATTTGAAAAAGGTCTGTATCATTGACTTTGTTCAGTACACCTAGGAAAATTATTCTTAGGTTTTACACTTGAGGCTCTTGTTTGGAAAATCTCCTTTTATTTGTTCTATCCATATATTTTATTTTTCAGTCTCTGTGGATGAAATCTTGTTTTGGAAGATAGTGAAGATGACTTAAACCCTTCCACCAGCTAATCATATGTTGAATGATGAAGACTGTGGTGACAAACGGAAATCTCAACCATCTCTCTGGCAACCAGCTTTTAGCGGAAGGGCAACTACAAGCAACAGTGATAACCAGAAATGGTTTAGAGGAGGTGACACTTGGTTACAATAGAAAGCGCCGAGCTAGATGATACAACTGTACTGAGGTACCACCTTCCCACCCCAATTTTAGTTAACCGCGTATCTACTAGCTCATAATGGTTTTTCTCCTCCTATCTGAGCTATGGTAAGATACTTTGAAGATACGTTAACAAACCGATCAGGTTCAAGGTCTGGTCCATGTGCAAGCTCTTCTACTGGGAATACTCTCTCTGTAGTTGCTAATCTTGTTGGCAAGCTTCCTCAAGATGTTACCTACAGCTTATTTATAGATAATTATCTTACATCAATAAATCTACTGTTCTTGGTAAGAGTAAACATGACGTCACTGTGAGTAGACTGCTCCACTGTAATGCTATGGGTCTGTTGTGACAGTAGCTTCGAGCAGGAGTCACTTGGCACCTGTACTCGAGTAATGTCTTAGCCTGTATAACGCTGTACAATCAATACATGGGAGGTGTTGACTGGATCTGTAGCTGCTTACATGCCCAACATCCAACTTAAATTCAGTGCAGTACAATGCGTACCAAATGGTCTCTCGATTTCATCCGTAACATTGTTAAGGTTTATCCAGTACTCAGCCAGCCATTCTGTGTAAATTTCGATTTGACAACTCAATCGTTTCTAGTGCGATTAGATATTGGTATGTTGGCTGCTAAACTTTTGAACAGTTTCATTCGTAAAAACAAATGTCAGGCGCTCCAAAACATTGAATTGTCTTTTCAATATACTTTTGTTTGTTTTAACTGTTTTCCCAAACAATACACTTGGTGACCGTATCACTGTACTCAGACATGTTTTGTTATCTCAAACTGATAATGCCAAAGGACTTTAATAAGTCACATGTAACAAGGTAGAGGTAATTGGTGAATACAACACATACAATGGCAAACTAGTGTTTTAAATACTAATGATATTACTAGCTCTATACGTTCAACCTTTCAGGTTTTCTTATAACTCTTCTAGGTCGTTGAATGTTGGTAGCCTACTGTCTGGGTCTAGCGGAGCATCATCTCGATGTACCATAGCTCTTTCCTCCTTATATGCTGGTCTATGTTCCTGTGTTTTAATTTGTTTTCAACTCGATCATTGGTATTTTATATTTAATAAAACTTTAGTTCTTTCTCTGTAATTTTCTTTTTACTTGTACCAAAATATGACCGATACTGCATAACCTCCAAATGTGAAATTCAACTCAAAAATATTGCAATAGGAGATTCACTAAAGTTTGTTGGCTTTGTTTTTAACACGGACGGATATAAGCCAGATGATAAAAGAGTGAAATCGATACAAAACCAACAGGTTTAGACTTTAATAAAATGTTTTACAGAAAAGGTTAATACCAAGTCCAAATAAACCAAATAAACTAAAAGTGCCAGTAAGCCTTATACACTTCAAAGTGTAAAAACTATGATTGATAAGGGCAACACTGTAGCTTTGAGCTATAATTAATAATGCATATCGTAGGAAAGCTAATCTAAGAACTTTGATTGTATAAGTTACTGATTGTCTAGTTTGTACCGGAGAGAACTTGTGTTGTTGAATTGCAAACAAATGTATATTTCTGATAACCTCCTGTACCAGGTTCAGAGATCAGAAATTATGAAAACACTCGTTCATAGAATTAATGTTGGGCTGTACCAAGGTTAGTATAGGACTATATAGTAACCTTGGCCTATACAACTTGTCGTAGTTTCTTGAAAATTTCTTATACCTATTGACATGGGATACTGAAATGGCACAGCAGAACTAATGACAAATTAAAATAAAAGAAAAAACTGCATTCACGAGAAAAATACCAACTCACCACGAGTCCACAAAATCAACGGTTATAATTAATGAATAAAAACACAAAATAAATGAATGAAATAATACAAAATCATAAATCATTATAATTTAATACTAAAATATTTACTACATATTAATAAAATAAATATTACTAAATAACATATGTTGATACAATTTTTGTGCCTAGAAAGATCAATATACTATAAGAGTGGTGTTAAATAAAAGAGAACATTCACGTGGTTATTTCAAGGTGTCCATGTATAATAGTGAAACGATGTTATAAAATCATTCATGTTTATCTATAAACTAGTGTTCAATGACTAAGTTTAAACTACCTGCTAGAAGAATCATACGCACGTGATTAAAAATGAAATAATATTACTAAACTAACCCAATGCAACTTGATAATAGTTCCGTTGAAAAGGCTCAAACGGAACATTTTCAGACGGCCTGAGCCCTGAGCATCAATGTTTTGATTGGTGAAACTGACTTTCACCAAACACAATTTTAAAGAAACATACGTGTGTGCAGTTATTATATCAGTTTTTTTTCATACGATATAGCAGGAAGTTTTAACTTACACAAATTATGTTACTGTAAGAATACAATAATGGATTAATTTATTTTGCATTGTGCAATCTTTTAAAGTAATTCTTTTTAAGGGTGGAAATAAGAAATAAAAAAAAGAAAAATCATAGCTCAGTTAGTTCTACTGAGAGACCATCAAAACGAGTGGGCGGTTACCTTGGGCGATTACTGCCTTGGTTGTTATCTTTTCTGAATCTACCAGGAATCTGAAACTGTGGACGCTTCTCCAGTCTTTAGAAACGTCTTTCATTTTAGAGCGAGGGAAGACTACCAAACTAGGAGATACAGAACGGTTGTTTAGGAACGTTTGCTTTCACTGGCTGGGTTGAGTTCGTAACAAGCTTCCAGAAATTAAATACAATATATTGATGCGATGTTTAAGGCATTTAAAAATCGTCTAAGCGTCGAAAACGTTCGTTTGGATGAACTGAATGATTGGCAATCAAAAAAAAGTGGTACTGTGGAAGCTTTTAATGAATGAGAAACTAGGTAGGCTAAATGTACATAATTTGTATTGTACGTTGAACAGAGATTTCGATGTATTGTCAAAACTGATTTGTCATACTTGTAATACACGAAAATACAAATTATTTATTAAATTACAATGATTAGGCTACCAACACTTTATTAATATTGAACAATACTAACTTATTTCTTCGACAATTATACGAGCTAAAAGCTGAAACCACAGAACACAGAAAAGACTTCAAACCTACCGGTAAACAGAGCGACTAACAGCTCCATGGCGGCTGGTGACTAGCTGACTGGCTGACTTCTGACTACTGACTAACTCGCTGACTGACTTGGCTGAGACAAGACAACTGGAGGAGTCTCAAGGTCAAGCTAGGTGACTCATGTTTGTTTATACCGGTTCTAACTGCTCTCGTGACGTCACTGACGCGTCTTCGCGAATCGCGCCCAATTAATTGTTTTGATGGTTTTGTTTACGCGCGCCAGCTGCGTGGCCGAAATGTAGCCTAATATGTCTGCTGTGGCGTTTGTTCATTTTGGTTGAGTTGAATGTGAATGGTCAATTACGAGTATAAACGGGTATTCGAATCTCCTCAGCAATGACCAAAGTGTATTTTGACTCGCGCTAAAGCTTGTTTTCTAAATGCGGGTTAACAATTATGGGATGACAAATCTGGCGGTGGGGATTCCAGCCAGAACAAAGAGAAATTCAAAGTATCGCCGAGGGAAAACTTAAAATTACTTTAATTTTGAGGGATCTTTGAGGAATTGTTGCCAGGCCTGGATCATGCACTAGGGGCAATCCTGTCACAGGCATCCCTTAGCAGGTCAAACTCAAAAGCACAACAACCCTCAGTGGTTGTCAAGCGAGTCTCAAACCTATCTCCATTAAATCAATCTAATTAAATCCAAAAAATTATTAAATTAAGCCATAATTAAATCTAAATTAATCTAATTTATTTAGCTATGCATTTGTAAAAGTATTGACTTTCGACAATTTTTTGTGCGCAAAATATTCTTTTTCAAAACACCCATTTACCTCTTGGTTCCCATTTTGGAAACAAACCCACAAGTGAAATAATTTATTGGTTTAGGGGATTAATTTGTGGCACAATAAAGCTACCTTTTATAGACGTAAAGTAAAAATTAAATTATTTTACTACCTGTAATGGGATTTTACCTTGTGATATCATGAATTTACAGTATATTTTACATCTGAAAGAAGTTGTCACATAATCACAGGATCAAGTGATGTCGGTATTCCATGCCGCTTAAATATATACAATTTCCAAATTAAAATCATGTAATGGCTAAACTATACAGGGTCAGGCAAAAGTGTGGAAACGCCTTTATAACTTTGTAACCAGTTCCTTTCAGCGCAACCGAACTCGGAACATTTTATTAGAGGAACCAAAAGTGCCTTTTAATGCATACTGACACTTTGCCCCAGTTTTCAAAATAGGGGATTGGGGGGTAGCCCCATAATTTTCAAAGGGAAGTCCCATCGGGTGACACCTTATTTTGAAGGGCTTTGAAAATGTTGATGCATGCTGAAAACTAGAAGTCTCTATCTTAACCCAGAAAGAAATGGCGTTGATTTTCAGTTACACAGAGTTTTAAGTCTACCGCCCTCCCATCACCCATTTTGAATTCTGGAGCAAAATGTCAGTATCCATTAAAATATACTTTTGATAACTTTAATGATATTATGTACCAAGTTTTGGTTGCGCTGGAAAAACTGGTTAAAAATTAAAGGTGTTTTCACACGTTCGCGTAATACAAATCTGTGTAACTTAAAATGGACGACCATTTCTTTTTGGATTAAGATAGAGACGTCTAGTTTTCAGCACTCATCAACATTTTCTAAGACCTTCAAAATGAGGTGTCCCTCGATGGGGCTTCCCTATGAAAATTATGGGGCTACCCCCTCCAATCCCCATTTTGAAAACTGGGACAAAGTGTCAGTATGCATTAAAAGGTACTTTTTTCCTCTAATAAAATGTACCAATTTCGGTTGCCCTGAAAAAACTGGTTAAAAGTTATAAAGGCGTTTCCACACTTTTGCCTGACCCTGTATAATTTTAATTACGGTATTTTAAAATATAGAGGTCAGAGCATGTTAGGTGAATTCATGGTTAATATGGATATAAGTTAAAGCTGGTATTTTACGATATGTATTTCCTTGTTGCAGCCCATGAGTACACTTCAAAGTTCACTGACCCGTTGTTGGCAAATAATTATTGACTGATTGATGAATGAACACTTGTTCATACAAGACCTTGTAATTGACTGTTTCAGATTTAAAATTCATTCTCCCAAATGTGTTCTTTTCTTAACGCATTAGCAACGAAGACCTTCCTTAGGCTGAATCTCGGCACCCTTACTTCATCTGAACCTATTGCCAACGAATATGAGATGATAACTATAATCTGCCCAATACGTAGCGAAAGTCATACTGATTCCATTAAATCTTTGTTACTTGAAACTCAGGAAAAAACAGCGGATGAAGAGTCCGTGTAATGTGAGACGAAGCTTTAACTGAAAAAATTATTTACTTGTAGATTGAACAGGAAGAAACTACACTGGTAATAGGTTCTATTTTATATGTATACAATTCAAAATAGTTTTCAGCACAGAAAAAGTTCCTATAAACATGGGTCCTAAAATTCTTCGTTATAGCCGCCATTTTGTAGTAAACAAAGAGGGTGTTTAATAAGGTGAATTAAGAAAAAAAGATTATTTCATAAAACCCAGGCTAAAATTTTTCAAATTGTATACCATGTGGCGCATAATACAAAAATTTTACAAAAGAGTAAAAAAGTGATACTACTGTATCCTTTTAGTTGTACAGAACGAGAAATCAGTTTTGCACCTTTATGTAAAATGATAAAATACTTTTTCGCAGGTTTTCAAACCGCCATTTTGTTATTGTTCCTTAGAAAACATTGTTTCAAAACCATAAGAATACCCATAGGAAAATGAAATTTGGTATACAATTGAAAACCCATCGCTATTCGTAACTAATAGTTTTCCTTCTTATCCATTTTCAAAAGATACCAAATTTTAACAACTGTGTTAGCATAAAAACTAATTAAATATCCAGTTGGAATGCAAAACACAATACAAACTGCTGGTTCCAACTGTAATGCAATTACTCATTAGTGACATTAGTGAGGCCATATATAACAAAACCAACGCGGTTAAAAGAGACGTCAGTTTTCGCAATCATCGACCTTAAAATGAGATTTCAAAGGGGCTTCCTATGAAACAACATTTTGCCGAAGTGCCCTTAGTACCAGTTCAAAAAAACTGTGTGTTAAAAGTTAATATGTTATTAAAATTTTCTATTGTGTTAAAAAAATATCTATGTTATTCCCTAAAGGTACTTTGGTGTTCTCTGATAATGTACCGATTCGTGCGCTGAAGCGTTTCCACACTTTTGCCTAACTGTATATCAAAGAAATATGTTCATTGTTATCAACGGCTATGAACATACACATTGTTATTGTCTTTGTGTTGTTTTGCTTGATAGGTACAGAACGATAAATCAGTTTTGCACACTTTTACCCAGTTGAACATTGTTATTGTTTTAGAAAACATTGTTTCAAAACTATAAGAATACATAAGAAAATGAAGGTATACAACTGATATCCCATCACTAATCGTAACTAATAGTTTTCCCTTCTTATCCATAAAAGATACCAAATCAACTGTGTTTGCATAAAAACTAATTAAACATCCAGTTGGAATGCAATATGCTGGTTCCAACTGTAATGCAATTACTCATTAGTGACATTAGTGAGGCCATATCAGCGGAAAATCACGCTCACGTTATTTAATGAAACAACAGCCGACCCTTAGCTACAAGCGCTACCGTGAATACTAGCGAATTTGCCTTAATTTGGTAATACATTTCTTCGTCGGTTACCCCATTACGCCCATGTTACCCCTTTTTTACCCTTATGACCACTCTATGTCGCGTTGTTCTATGATTATCTACGGTTTGGTTGGTTAACGAGCAAAATCGGTCTATCAGAAGTGCCCTTTTGGGGAAGGGGTCATCCCTCCCCACCCCGAAAATGGGTGTATATAAAGTATATTATGATTCGATTTCGATTAAACTAGGTTGAATCAGGTTTTGTTCCACGACGTTTCGTTCTCTCTGGATCGTGAATAACTCTATTTCCTGTGGGAATTCACTAACAACAGTTAAGCTTTTTAGCAACAAAGGTTTTCTAAAGGTTTTGGATCTTGACTACTATGCAATTCACTCTCGGGTACTCGAAATTAACCAATTTAATTATACACCTAAACCTTTATTACGTAGGCTTTTGAAGATTGTATTATTTTACCACGATAAGCTTCAATTCTCAATTTATTGCCCGAAACAACACGTTGGTGGAACAATGCGTTTTTATTCTTCACTCCGACTTATATTGTTTCCACCTCATTTAAGCCTGTCAACAGTTATAGTACGGTACGCAAGTAGTATAACTTATAACCTAAAGCTTAATTTGCGTCTTTTCAAACTTGTGAATACGACTAGAGATCAGAGCTACAGAATATCATAGTAACAATGATGAGTCTTCACGTTTTTGTTGTTTTCACAGTATGTTACATGAATATTGAATCAGGTACAGACTTAAATAGGCCTAATAGTTTCTAACTAGCTGAGTACCCGTGCTTCGCCACGGATAAAATATTATAGTATCATGACTTCAAAGTATTTTGGTACAAAGGCAGGCTGTAGCTCGGGTACTGGCATCAAACTACCGATCCTTACATCTGTTCCTTCATGTAGAAAGTGGGCTTTAAGTTTTTCAGCTGACGAACTTGTTCTTTGCACGGTAGTGTTTAATGTTATACGTCAGGTTTGGTGTTTACAAAGTGTGAGAAAACGTAATAACCAAAAACCGATGGAATCATTTCAATGTACAGACAAACGGTAACCAAATAAGTATTTATCGGTGTTTGACTACCTTGTGAGAGTCATAGTAATTCCGCCATTCCGGTGCGTTTTCAAAACCAAGTTATGTCCCTCACCATTTATTTTGTGGATGCTGTATGGATAGCTAAAGGCACACTGCGTAATGGCACTACCATATAGCTTCAGCCGATTTTCAGTTATAAACGGTCCAATATGCCGTAAAACGTGTTCAGTGCCCACTTTGGTCCCTCGCCATTTATTTTGTGGAAATTGTATGGATACAAAATATAGCTAAAAACACACTGCGTAGTGGGTTAAACCCTAAAACAATGTTTCGCTGCCATAGCTTCATTCGATTTTCAGTTATAAGCGGTCCAATATGCCTTAAAAACGTGTTCAGTGCCCACTTTGGTCCTTCGCCATTTTATTTTGTAGATATTGTATGGTTATACGAGTAAGGTACAGCTAAAGACACACTGTGTAATAGGTTAAACCCTTTAACGAAGTTTCACCGCTATAGCTCCAGCCGATTTCCAGTTATAAGCGGTCCAAGATGCCTTAAAAATGTTACAGACAGACAGACAGGATTTTGTTTGACGCGAGTTTCGGTCTTTGCAAAGTATATAAAACACCAAATAACCAAAAACCGATGGATGCAATGTACAGACTAAAGTCTTATTTTATTTAAATAGATGTAAAAGTAACATAACTAAGGCAATAGGGATAGTCTTGGCTAACTCATCCAAGGTACATAAATTGATGAACTCTGTTATTTTCACCGTATTTGGTGTTCAACTCGATTACTATAACTGACCAATTATTTTGATGAATGTATAACTTATATTTTAGCATGAAATAATAATCATAATACTCGTATTTTGTTTTAAGCACTGTCAGGTGGCGAGAACTTTGACCTAGGTACTCAAGTTCGAGTGAAAGATGTTGTAAGTAGTCCTGCATAACGCTTAATCATTGGTTTAGACGTGTTTGATTGCTAGGTTTAAGTTACTGTATTTGGTGAGCGACAACTATTCAAAAATACGTAACATAATTAGCTATGTTATGAAATGTTTCTCGCGTTGAATTTTTAATTATATTTATATTAAACACATACACGTTAGGATTATTGTTGAAAAGAAGTAAAATGTTTTTAAATTATTAAATTTCAAAATATGATCGAGTGTTATTTTGAACACTATTATGTAGAAATTAAGAAAACTAACCACTTCAAGTTAACCATTAGTTTAACTTTAAGTTGTAAGCTCATTCGTTTTCAAGGTGGTACTCTGAAAACACATTAATTTAGTAAAACGTTCCCATGTATTCTGTATATATCGAGTTCTTGTCAATAATAATTATGATTTAAAAACGTGTACAATGTCATGATTGGGAACATAGGAAACATTATCTTAACTAGAAAACATATAAAATTAAAAAGATTTTGAATCAGCTCAGTGATTTGAAAGTTTTTTAGGACTCGAGAGTTTGATTAAACCCAGAACGCAACTAAGGGTTTGATTACATACAACAGCTTGTACACTTATTTTCACCTAAAAATCTTTAGAATTGAATATATAATCTCGGTTTTTAAAACATTATGCATGTTTGAAGCTCAGAAAAAAGTCCTTATATTCTTAACTGAAAGAAATATTTGTTAATTTTCTTTAAAAATGTCTTGAATATACTTATAGATGACGATAGAAACACAGTGTACATAATCAATCTGCAAATAAATAATTATTATTTTGTTTTTTTGTGTGTTTAAAATCAGCATACATTCTTTTCATTTCCTTTTTATAGGTCTAACCGTTCTCCAAGACATACACGGGTAGTCTGAGACATCCTGTTATACGCAATAGAAGGACAACTGAACAATGAAATCTGTTTCCAATCAAATATCGCTGTTCGCGTAGTTTGGCCACGATACCACCAGCAGGGGTACCACTAATATGTTATTATATGATAAGTTGGTTCTTATTATATGACATGCTATCTTTTACCAAGTCTACGAAACCTTTGACCAAGGACGCCGACGTAATGCGGGCTCAACTCACGCCCCGCTACACACTGTATTTGGTAACTCTTGTACTACTCTCACAGTTTGTCTAATCATGCGTTCTAGGGCGCACTGACCTGTGACGGTGCGGAATGCATCCTGAAGTTCTGCTGGCCGACCAGGCAGATTCCTGTAAAGATCGGCAAGTACTGTGAGCTGTGCAAGTGCAGTGCAGAGAAGACCCCTGGGAGTCCTTACGTGACTGTCGAGTCCTGTGAGGAGTACGAGTGCGACGATCCTCCGGAACTTGGCCCTGACGACGAGTAGAGTTCGAGAAACCAGTGGTGTTTTTAAATTATACCATCTTTAAAGTAAATGTTTCAAAAGTAATAAATTATAGTTATTGTTTGTGTTCACGAATAGAACCTTTATTTTAATAATTTAACAATTTATTTATCAACTAGCTGTGTACCCGTGTTTCACCACGTATAAAATATTAAAGTATCATGACTTTAAGATATTTTTGTACAAAGGCAGGCTGCAGCTCGTGTACTGGCATCAATCTACCGCTCCTTATACCTGTACCTTCATTTTGAAAGTGGGCTTTAAGTTTCCCAGCTGACGTACCTGTTCTTCGCACGGTTGTGTTTAATGTTATACGTCAGTTTTTGGTTTTACAAAGTGTATGAAAACGTAATAACCGAAATCCGATGGATTCATTTTAATGTACAGACAAACGGAAACCAAATAAGTGTTTATCGGTGTTTGGCTATCTTGTGAGAGTCTTAGTAATCCCGCCGTTCCGGCGTTTTCAGAGCTCAGTTTGGTCCCTCACCATTATTTTGTGGATACAAAATATATTTTAAGGCACACTGCATAACGGGTCAAATCCTTAATCAAAGTTCCACTACCATAGATAGCTTCAGCCGATTTTCAGTTATCAGCGGTTTAATATGCCGTAAAAACGTGTTCAGTGCCTACTTTGGTTCTTCGTCATTTATTTTGTAGATATTTTATGGGCATAAAGTATAGCTAAAGGCACACTGCGTAATAGGCTAAACCCTTAAACGAAGTTTCACCGCCATAGCTCCAGCCAATTTTGAGTTATAAGCGGTCCAAGATGCCTTAACAACGTTACAGACAGACAGACAGACAGGACTTTTTTGACGCCAGTTTCTGTCTTTGCAAAGTATATAAAGACCAAATAACCAAAGCTGATGGATTCATTGCAATGTAGAGACAAAAGTCTTATTTTATTGATAGATATACAAATATTTTTGTGTTGACAAAGAAACATTTAATATAAAAAGAACATATTTACAAGCAACATAAAAAAAGAGAGTGAAGACAACCGATAACAACTAATCGTCAATTTAAAATTATTAATTATAAATGAGCTAAAACTTTGATATGAAAAGTGTATATTTATTTTGGTCCATAAACTCACTCACGCTGTAAAAAATTGGTCACCAAATATTTTCTTAATGTTAATTTGAAACGTTTTAAATCTGACAATTCATTAAATGGTTTAGGAAGTGCATGAAATAGCTTAACTCCTGCATATGATGGCATACTTTCATACATGCAAAGTCTGTGAGAAGTTAGTCGAAGATTATGTGTATACCTCGAGTCATGGCTGTATTTATCTATTTAAAATATCTGTAAAACATTTACTAATAATTTTAATTACATTAAAGATTTGTTGTCATATCATTGCTGGTTTTTGGTTACAAATATAAACCATGCTACAATATTCAATCTAGCATGATCCAAGATTATTGAAGCTAACCGGTTAGGTAAGCTACACGATCGGAAAATTATGAATTTAAAGCAACAAATTAAACCGTAAGTGTCAAGCTGCTGCCAAGTTATTGGAAAACAACGAAACTGACAATGTTGCTAGGTAGTCATAAATAACAAACGAACAATTAAAAGAATCATTGTATAGCCTTGAAATCTCATTACTTGAAATGTAATGCAAAAATCTCGCTTTAATGTACGAGTAATGAGTATACCGTAGGGTCATTGATTATCTAAAAGCTGCCTTTTCACTTTTGAAGTTAAACTGAAAAAGTGATCCTAATATCGTTTATATGAGTTTTGTGCTAACATGTGGCTTCGAGATTATATTTTTATTGAAAACTGTTGAGTTTACATTTCATGTAGACAAGAAATTGTTTGTGTAGTAAATTTTAAGTTACCTTTTGAACACAAATATATAATACTCGTAAAGTTGCAAAAGCGTTTAGTTGTTTCGTTCATGCCCAACTAGTTTGGGCTGTGGTATTAAAGTAAGTAACTTATTCCTGATTTCTTTTTTACGTTTTGTGGTGAGTAAACGTTTATACTTTTTAAAAAGTATAATATGTATTTTTAAGTATTTGTTAACACAATTACACCAGTATTTAATTGAAGATCCAATAGATTTAATCCACCCAAAATGTTGATAGGATTTGTCAAAAGATTTGCTGAGGTAAAAGTAAAAAAAAAAAAAAAAGGTTGCTGAGGGCTGAGAAAATAAGTAAATAAAGTTAACAAAATTTAAGGGCCCATCAAGCTGTTTGTTCAGAATAGTCGCTTGCACTACGAATACAAACGTGGATCGGTGTTTTCAGTGCTATCACCGCCAGTCAATGGTGTTTATTCAGATATTGGAAAACATATTTATTTGCTTGTTCCGCTTGTCGAAAACACACTTTTGTTGATAAATCACTGTTAGTACAATGTTCTCGTATTCATTTCAAGTGCATTTAAGAGTAAACAAGATTGGCCATGTACAAAACCTGATTCAAACCTTGACATAAGAACTTTTATATTCATAAGTTGGTAACTGTATGATGATGATTTCTTGATTAATGAAGTATAAAGTTTTGTGGTTTACAATTCACAATATAACGAAGCTTTTGGATTAATAAAAATTTAGAGTTATTGAGTTTATGACTCATTGGCTGCAAAATCCCACTAATTTAATTATTCTGTAATTTAATAAAACTCGACTTGGAACAATTTAAACATTGTTGAAATTTGAAGGTTTGTACAGACGGATGATCATTACTTGTGGGCATTTTTCTAGGCTACGTCTGTTAATAATAACATTTTGATGTTTAAAACTTCAATATATTTCGATACCGAAGTTCTGGTATCTTCATCAATTAGGAAAATAATAATGAACATGAACAGATACAAATATAATACGACAAAAATATAAAATACAATAGTAATGTAAAGCAGCACAAAGCTGAAGAAACACCTATTTGAAATTAACTAATATATACAGTTTTGAATTTAAGTTATTAACTTATTTCAAAAGTTAGTTCTGTCAAAAGTAATTAACTTAGTTCTGCCAGACTAGATGTACGTCTTTGCTAGCTAGGTTAAATTGAAAATATAATTTAAATTCATAACTTTATATATTTTCAAAGGTTCATGAATTTCTTCAGCTTTTAGCTTTTATATTATTGTTGAATTTCATATTTTTGTCATATATATTATATATCTGTTCATGTTTATTGTTTTTTTTTAACTAAGGAAGATACCTGAAATTTTCGGTATCGAAATATATTGAAGTTTAAAATTTAAAAGTGTTATTATTAACAGCAGTACGGTTTTTGGGTGGGGGTGGGTGACACAAAGTACGCAAATCAAACTTCAGAATCCTATAAAAATAATCTTCAACGGGTTTCCAAAAATGTTTCCTTTTTCATAAGTTCAGGTGGGTGGGGACGTATAAAATTCACCCTGTATAATAAACATTACTGTTTTAAACATTAATTGTTAAGCAAACTTTAAACGGTTTGAAAAATATTGATTTAATGAAGCTCTACTGTACATTCAAGTTCTAATCTATAATTCCATCGGTTTGCAGGATGGCCAATATGTTTGCAGGGATTGCGTAGGGGTCGTCCTCCGGATTGATGTTGGGGTGGGTATCGCAGTCGTACTTAGTGCAGGGTTGGATCTCAGGGTCCACGTTGCCGTTCCCATCAGCGTTACAAACACAGATCATACACAAGTTCTCCTTGGGATGGACGAAGAACTGTTTACCCGGTGTACATTTCTGCAACACAGCACACTTATAGTAAATAAAAAGTTGGCCGAGCGTGTGTCTCTTCACCTTAAACTTTTACAACCTAAATTTTTTACTTGTGATGAATATTGTTTATTTTTTGCTTATAGTATACGTATTTTATCTTCCTGATTTTAATTTTACACACGAATATGACTACCATAGCCAAATCGAAACAAATATTTTTCCATTGTTAGAACGCACAACACAGAACATAGGAAAATGAGCTAGCCTAAAGTAATAAGCGTCAGCTGACCAGTCAAACACAACTAACAACAGCTGTTAAAGTAAAAATACAAAAAATTAAAACACTAGCATAGAAAACAAAACCACCTGCATAAGAAACAGAACTTAGCAACAAGAAACATCTTAAAGAAAGACGTCCACACTCAGTGAAGGCTCTCCGCAAAGTGACCGGTCCAGCCGGAGTAAAGTATTTTAACTTTAACAGTTACATGTTGTTTGGTTGTGTTTGACTGGTCAGACTACTTTAGGCTAGCTCATTTTCTAATGTTCTGTGTTATGTTTTAGGTTACTTTCACCTGAAGACTTAGATCCCGTCTTAGCTACTTACGTCGCCATTACTCGTATCTTGCTCACTAACGATGGACAATGTCCGCAATAGTAGTTTAAACTCTGAAATTCTCCCATCTTCAAACAAAGAACTAATCGAAAAGTTGTGTAGAAACACTTTAAATATTTCAAGTGGTTGTCGTAAACGTTTTTTACTAATTATAAATTAGTAATTCCATTTCGTTTACTAATTCCAATTCCATTTACTAATTATAAATTTCGTTAATTCCATAAAATATGTATGCAATCTTGGCTATAATATTAAGCAATTTTCTAAATATATGTAAGTCAACACAAAAGATATTAGTACAAGATGAACACTTACATCGTCTTCTGAAATTTTATAGACTTTTACGAAATTATCATCTTCTTCTGAATTTTGACAGTAATCTGAAATAGAGAATACAATTTTTTAAAGTGAAATGGTGATAGAGTATTTATAATTTAAGGGTAAGATTACTTCCATCAAAAAATTTACAAAAACATACACCCACCGAAAAAAATCAGCTGATTGGAGGTGAAGCTAGGACTAAGTAGCCAATCAAATGAATGTCCTGAGGAGATCCTAACGGGTCAGCGCGTTGGAGTTAAGAGCCAATTGCCTTTCGGCGCGTTGGACGCTTTTGTGAAATTTCAATAATATTTAAACCTACCCAGTGTTCACTCCTGATACTAATATTAACCATAAACGCCAAATGAGTAAAATTAATGAAAATATATGAGTTGAAGTCAACCACACTTTTAAGATAATTAGTTTCAGAACTCGTATGATACGGTTTGATCGTGATAATACAGTAATACTGTGAATTTAGCTCTATTTCATGCATCTGGTAAACCAAAAACATTATAAAGATAGCCACACTGAGAGGTACTTTATTTCAAGCCATAATTATCAATAGGACTAGTTGACTATTACCTGATGGTAAGAATGAAACAGCCACTATACAGAAAAGTGTTAGGTAGATATTCATTTCATAAAATATTTTGAAACAACGTATCAAAACTGCAACAGCACTACTAGTTGAAGTAAGATGTGAGCAAACACAATAAACCCGATAAAGTTTGAAAATTATTAATTACTCAGAACGTTATAGCACCTCTGCAGTATAACTTTAATAACTTAAATGATGTATGAAACTATAAATTAGTTATGTCGCACACTCACTGACACAATTTAGATTCAAAGGTTTCAGTTTTATTCCGTATACTGATTAAAGTGATTATTCATGTGATGAAATTGCTACATCTTATGATAACATTTAACATTTATTAAGGTCATTGTGCAATGTTTGGATTGTGTTGAAACTTCATAATTCATCCGGATGGCTTTTATGTAAAATAAATATCCGTATAAACCTTTGGTCTGAACATGCTCCCCATACAAAAATTCCATAATTTATGTAAGGGTGAATCAGAACAAAATATGCAGTTCTTAAAGTCGCACAACTACAGTATTCAGCCAAATTTCGAAGAAGAAAGATGCTTGATGCAGTTTTAGTATACTTTCTATTTGAGAATCCCATAATAGATTTTCATCAATATGGATTCCTAGAAACTTAACTGTAGGCACTTCTTCAATGGTATCTTCATCTATCATAAATAGAGGTTTACGTTCATTGCTATAATTGGGATGACGACAAACTAGTGAAAATATTCAACACAAGCGTTCGGTTCTTCGTAGCAGGATATTTCCAAATAATTGATAATAGGATTTCAAATTGTAATTGAAGTGTCATCAGCATACACAATGGAACTTTCAGGGTTGGTGAACAAATTAATGTAATTAACGTAAACCAAAAACAACAAAGGCCCCAATATTGAACCTTGATGTGTCCCAAACGTCTATGAGGTAGAGCTTGATGTTACATTTTCAACTTGAACTTGCTGAGTACTTTCGGATAAATAAGATTTCAGCCTGTTGTAAGGAACCCTTCAAATTCCATAAACATACAACTTAATAAACAAAATTGCATGATGATTTTGGCCAAATCAATGAAAACACTTGTAGTTTGTCTGCCTCTTTCTAACTGGTTCAAGACAGATTCAAGTAGCTCAATAACTGCATCCATCGTACTTAATCCTTTTCTAACATTATATTAATTTTTAAAGAAAACACCGTTTTTTGATAAAACAAAAATAGTCTATTTAAGAAAAGCTTTTCCATCACTTTTAAAAATGGGCAACAGAAAATTGGTCGATAATTAGCAACATCTAAGCTGGAACCTTTTTCTTTAATGAGGAACAACTTTTGCAGTTTTCAAAACATTCGGAAAAGTCCCCGTTTCAAAAGACTTTTTGACTAGGTTCTTAGAATGTGAACAATTTCATTTGAGCACAATTTAGTTAGCCAAGAGCATAGATCTTTAATGTCTATCGACCGCTTTGAAAGTGGATTTTTAAAAAATGACACGATTTATTTCTTTGTAACTGTACAGTTAAGTACATAGAATATGGATTACTTTTAATATGGTTTGTCGTAATAGCCTTAGTTACACCCATATCCGCTTGTAAGTTAATAGCCACAGTTGTTTAAAACGCAAGTGAATCTGCAACTAGTTCAGACCCATCTATTCTATATTTGTTATGTAGGTTTATCGATTAATGATTTATCTCAGCAGCTTTTATTATGACTAATCGATTAATGATATTAGTAATGTTAATCAATCATTAAAAATTTAATAAATCAAGAAAGATTACTTTCAGCAGAACGTTCGGATTTTATTTGAAACGTCACTGATTTCAATCAAGCAATGAACGTATGACTTCATAACCACTGAATTGCCACGTCGACCAATTTGTTACCGTAATAACCGGAAATCGAACCCAGACAGTCAATACCGTGGCTGCCAAGTTTTCTTCGGCCATATATGAGAAATTTATCAAACAACACTCAAATAGTTTCTTCTGAAAGTACGTTTTTTATTATTTCGATCTTCTTACGTGTAATTAATTATTAGATAAATGTGTATAAATCAAATACAATTTCTACCGTGTCTATGTCTCAATGGTGCTATATTAGCGATTAGCTAAATGAACGAGTTAGGCCGTACATTACATATGAACTCGTTGTACAAAACATAAGAAGCCTACAGGACTAGTGATAACTTTAGGGTTTTTGTGTAAAAAAGTGGGACACTATAATTATTTATTATTAACATATACATTAGTTCATACAGATGGACAACGTGAGGTACGTTGGTGACGTCTTGAAAAGTTGGTTTTCTTCGGGTCCGGACATGCTTCATTTTATCAGGAAGAGCTCCTTTTCATTCATCAGTCCAGGCTACTCCTCTTCTTTTAATTAATTCACACTGATCAACTTTCCAATCAAATACCTTTTTTCTAAGAGCGTTTCCATCATAAAGGTCTGTTCGTGTGATACCTACCGCTTTTGAACCGTCTCTAACTGCTGCGATCCCTTTAGCTGTTTACTTTGAGTTTTATAACATTCTACAACTTGCTTTGTTATTTTAGATCGTATACCAAATAAAGTATTGCCATATTTTAGAAATAAAGTCAAAAACCAAGTACAAGTGGCCAACTGATCATACAGAAGAGCCACCTTAATTTCCTCATTTCAATTCAGATCAACTCGTGGAATTTTTAATATCGTCTTAGCAAACGGAAACTGTTCAAAAACGCACCAACCAACTTTGTTTTGGTTGGCTGAAAGTACGTGCCGAAAATACTTCCAATTCACTAATTTAACCATTTATCAGTGAGATATTTGGAAAGGTTTGTTCACACAGGGTTACCTTGTAATACTAGTAAAGAATAAAAGACAATAAAGCACCATTTTATCATTTAATTAACCGCACTACCGGTTTCGGGACTTAGTCCAATCATCTTAGATGTTTAGGTTATTGAATATTTGACACAGTTTGTTAAAAAACAAACACCTAAGATGATGGTGTTTTTCCTAAACCAGAAAGTGTAGTTAATTATAATGATAAAAGGGTACTAAATTGTATTTTAATCTGTACTATTAGTAAAATAATATTTTTTACATCGAAAACTAAATACATGTAAAGAGAAGAGTTAGCGGAGCTACGCTCTCAAAGAAATAACTAAAGAACATGACAAATGCAGACTTAAGAGAAATACTGGTTTTTAGACGCCGCTGGCAAACCAAACATTGATACTGAACAACTTTGTCAATATTTCTCTTTTCTTGTTTACCGTTTTGATATCGTATTATTTTTAAATTGAAAACGGATGACAAAAGTTTGTATTAGATATTTAAAATTTGAAATACTATAACAACCCAACTTAAAAACCCATATGGAACGTATAAACATAGTCAAGTACTTTCTTGAACATCACATGAGACCCGATATGGCGTAAACGTACCCATGGCGGGTTGGAATGGTGAGCGTCTTCGAAGCTTACCACTCCACCGGAGTGGGTTCGATCCCCACTGTCACCACTTACAATTTGTAGAGTAGCTTTGCAGTAACGCTAGATAAAGGTCGAGATTTAAGAGTTAGAAAGGAATTTTCAGTACTTACCTTTACCTTTCTACGTTAGGCTATGTTACTAAAATAATCATGATCTGGAAAATTTAATTTCAAAATTAAGCTCCTAAACCAGGAAAATCAAAATAGGTCAAATTAATCAAGGTTATGTTTTGGGCAATTTTCAGACGGCTTAGAAAAGAATAGAACTTTTATTGAAGGCTGATTTTCAACACTTTTTCCACTATAAAGTTTGTGTGATTAGGACAACGATTCTATGGTCAAACCAATTAAAATCATCAGTTTTACTGCTTAACAAACACAACTACAAACCAAAATGGAATGAATCTCACATTTTAACTGGCTGACGAGTCATAGAAACGTTCTGGTTGTTCAGCATGCTGCTCAGCAAAGCTCGGAGGAACGGGTTTAATCAAGCAGCGGTATTAGCGCGTTGATACTCTGTTGTTTTCTTGGTTAGGAGCTCCTGGGGGCCTTCAACACAACTCCTCTAGGAGCTCAAGTAGGTCACCCTTGACGTTGTCACGTCCTTGCTTGTGTAATTTAATCACGTGACATCTCTGTTAGTTTCGTTGTTGAAACCATTTTTCATATTCGGTAAGATTTGCACATGTGTACACTGTGATTTTGATAATTACCCTGCCATACTCTAGAGTATTCTCAAACAAGACAAATTAATAAATAAAATGTCTTTTATTTGAGCGTTTCTCAGTACCATTGGTTTATAGAACAACTTATACTTAATTTAAAAACTACACTAAAAAACTATAATTACAGTCAATACAATTTAGTTTATTACATGAAATAAATAACACAAATATTACATGAATACTCTCTACAGACTAAACAAATTAAGTAGGCTAATTAATTTTAAAATGGTTTATTCTTTATTTCTAAAACTTTGTTGACCACTCGGGAAGGCCATTAAGAGGAACTTCTCCTACCTAGCTCCAGTCTTACTCTGCTAGCAGGCTGTGGCGTGTGCTGCGCTGGGAGATCATGTCCCTAGACAAAGTGCTCGCACAAGTTTGCGGCTCAAAGGGCCTTGTGCGTCATAGGTAACACCCTCATATTGTTTCCATTGGAGAATCTGGCGTCACTTCGATGAGAGGACACATGGTCGAAACGACCTACATCGAACCAGACAAAACCCCATCGTACGTATAGGTCTGGAAACTCTTAATATAATCACTACCCGCCATTTTGTATCGCTATTGATCAAGTGCATTTGTAAGTAGGTAATCAATAAAACAACCTAACACATCGGTTTTGGTTTTGAAAGTGGATAAATGTTTCACATTTGAACTGGAAAAGAAAATATAAACGAGGAAAAAATATTTCAGGAGAATACGTTTTTTAAGTAAGTAAATTTAATACAACTTAATATTATTAAGTGTCATTAAATAGGTATATAAACAACATAGTTGTGACTAAATACAATGTCTTGCTACTAGTAACTATTTTTAAGACATTTTGATCACAGCCTAGCTATTTATCAACTGAAGCTTTTTATCTTTTACGGATTTTGTCTAAACATGTCAAAAATAATCATCATTTTGACATTACTGCCTTTCAAAGTGTCACCTAAATAATAAAAACAATAACTTCTTAAGGAAATGAATTTACAGACATGTCATGACGTTTACATTTGTCCAAGTACAACAGATAACAAAGGTAAAGAGCTGCACCGTAGAGAATTATTTAAGAACGTTTTATGACAAAGATACAGAAGAGTTACGAGTTTACGAGTTGCCTTGGGTGTGCGACTTGACTTGTTTCAAGTTGTATGTTAAGAGGAAGTATCTTTAGTGTATATTCCACATTTAATATAGGTTGACTTAATATACAGCTTTAACTCTAAAATATATTCATACACGTGTTCCAAGATCGTTGACTTGCAAATTAAGCTGAATACACAACAACATGTACTGCGCTACGCTGTATTGGTTTTAACTATATGTTACATTCGTCTGGGAAAATCTTATCGTAAAGAAAAGCGTAAAGAAGGAACGTAGCCAAACATCGGTAAGACAATGCTCAGACCATAGACATAACAAGGATGGTGTTTTCTACTGGGAGCCTGGGGATTATGGGATACCTTCAGCAAGAGCGAGAACCGAAGATGTGCATCCCGGGAAGATCATAACATTTTCGTCCTCAAGAACTTTGAAAATGTAGATGCGAAATAATGAATTTGAAGCCCTTCCACATAGTTTTACTTACTTAGTTTTAGTTACTCGTGTTTGAGATATTGGGTTAAGATTTT
This sequence comes from Matsumurasca onukii, assembly GCA_018831715.1. Taxonomy (NCBI): domain Eukaryota; kingdom Metazoa; phylum Arthropoda; class Insecta; order Hemiptera; family Cicadellidae; genus Matsumurasca; species Matsumurasca onukii. Next base: position 6,732,558 of record CM032058.1, on the reverse strand, counting down.
TCAAAGCCTCTCTCGCTACGCCTATTACACACTTTCTTTCACCTGTATAAATTTGGAGTCATCTAAATATCATTGAAGATTGAATACTATCTGTAACTAACTGTACTATATAACATTTCATCAAATTTGGTTATACATTATCACAAACGATGAGGTAAATGACGGATCCATTTCAATGGGGTATTGTGCTTAAACGAGCTAAACCGTAGGGATTGTGATTGAACCTAACTTTCAACAAGATGTAACTAAAACTTACAGCATGGTATGAAGTACTAAAAAGACACCCTATCTTCTCCATTGGCTGGGAATTAGTAGGGATTTTGGTGTTTCTCTGCATGTTGCAGTTGGTCAGCCTGCGATGCACCTGGAGTTGTTAACAACTGATTAGCCGTCTGTTGCTCCCAGCCAGCCAGTCAGTCGGTTGGTAGTTATTACCAGTCGTGGACTTATTGAGTTCACTGATTGCTGATTATTATTTATTTCATCTCTTGTGCTTATCGTTTTGTTATTTTAGGCTAGTGTTGATTATTTTTTACATTGGCAGTTGTTTGGTTTTGATTAAGTAGCTTACACTGAATACTTAGGCTAGCTCATTTTGTAGTGTTTATGTTATATTTAAGATTACCTTTCGCCTTAAGACGGGATCAAATTAAAGTTCCCGAAACGTTGTGTTCTTCTTGATGATGAACGATGGAAAATATTCGCAATTATATTTTAACTTCGGACATTGTTGTCCATATGTTCTATTATCTCTTTCAATTTAATCTGCAATATACCTTTCTCCACCGGTTTTCCTCGTATTTAAAGCATAGTCAATAATAAAATGATCGATTTGTGTTTTTAGGCTAGTGTTGGTTATTTTTTATATTGGCAGTAGTACTTTGCTGTAAGCGAGTAAAGGACATTAAAAAGAAAAAAACTCAGTACAATCCTTGTTGCTAGAACATCTATCCACAATTTGCCTTAGTTATTGCCAAGCTCACTTAGTTTGAACACCCACATTAACAAGAAGAACTAAACAAAGTAGCAGCCTCAACAATGGTCCTGGTCAGGGCGGTCCTGGCGGCGTGGTGGGGGTTCAACAATGAGTGGGTGGTGGCCGGGTGGTTGGGAGAGGGTGGTTATACAGGGTGGTGGAGGATAGCTAGAGCTAGCTCAGAAGTTCACTTCAGCCGCAAGCCGCCCAGTGAACACAAGTGTCGAACTCAGCACATCCAAGCGCCGTACGATCACAGGTATAAGCGCACTACACCGTAGTACCCTCGCACAACCCTCACTTAACACAACTCTTCTTCACCTACACTTACTTCTGGTGCTGGCATTTCTATACACAATCTAACTTGACGCATGATGTTTCGAAAAGTAAGACTACTTTTGGGAATGAAATCGACGTCTTACGTTCTATTTATTTATCAGAGAACCTATCTAGATTGGTTTAAACATTTTAAGTATTAATGTTCGATAATATTGAACTCTCGTTCAAATATTTAAAGTGAAAATAAACGTTTCACCTAGTAAAAAAACTCTTTTTGTTCTCCAATTGACGGTAATGTTTGTATCCTAGGTTATTAGCTAACCTCTTTAGAAAATAAATTGTTCAGTTTATCTCGCTAAAGATGACAAAACCTCGTAAAAAAGGTTCCCAGTTTTGAGTTTTTGAAAACAAAATCGTCGTTCGAATCAAAGTTATATATTTAAAGTGCTTAGTTAAATCTCAGCAGGCTATATTTCAGCATATCTTTTAAACTGTAAAATAATTAATTGTTTTTCTGCAATCTTAGTCTGGCCGTTCGGAGTTTGTTGATATTTAGTACACATGGTACCATTAATGCGTACACTGAGTTTTATCGATATGGGAACATAAATGCAGTTTTATAGCGTAAGCTCCATTTTCAAGATAATATACACCTTATTAAAAGGGATATTTTGGTGTGTATTATTCCCTCTCCACTGGTAATTTGCCACGATTCACGGTAGGACTCGTCGGCTATGTTTAGTATGCAAAACAATTATGTAAAAAAAATAAATTCGTTAAGAGTCCAAACAAAATTTCTATTAATATATAATGATTGAAAGAGTCATAACATGTTTTGTAATAATATAGAAGATACAGTATTTTGTACAGACTTTTCTCACCAGTGTGTTTATCCATTTCTTTAAAAGTCGACTCATTGATCCGAATTGAGAGGAATAAACTAGGATGAATTAATTGTACTTAATTCTAATGATATTTTAAGCGTTTTACACTTTTACACGCTCTTTCGAATTATTTTAAACGTGTAGTTTTGTTTTGGTCTTATTTTATTTTGTCAATATACAATAGAATAATTGTGAAGACGACAAAACTAAAACATACACAGAATCTACCACCACTGGCAAGAAGCAACAGCTAAAAATTTTCAACGATAGTTAAAAATATAAGTTTACAAAAATAAAGTTAAACGCCATTTTCCATGAGTTCTCCCATTGAATATACGAATTTGACAGTAAAAGGTTCTTTACCTTACTCGAAAAAACCCTTAAACTTTATACCACTTTTTCTTTTAACCCTTTACTCACGTAATTTATCCAAAGTTTCCATAAGACTATTTGACGTCTTTTAAAATAAATATATAAAAAACAAGTTGTTTTACAGGGCAGAAAACCTTAATAACTCCCGTGTCGAGGAAGAGCAGAAAGCTTTGCATCAAAACCATGAGTGAAGTCTCCATCTAATCGCAGGGAAACATTTTGTAATAATTTGTAATTCTAAAATGTGTACCAACGTAGTTTATGATTTTCTAAGCTAGTTTTTAATGTCCACAATATTTTCAACGGTATCAATGTTTTGTAAAATCAATGACTGTATTTAAGAAACGTCTAGTAGGTTTGGACCAACCTCTGAGAATTAAATTAAACGCACACTATTAAATATTGAATATGCTCTATCAATTATACTGTTGTACAGAAATTAGCAAATAGAGTGGCTAGTTATTTCGATTTTCTTTTGGAAAATTAGATATTCATGCCACAGCATGGTAAGACCCAGGTTTGTACAAATGTTTTTGATGAAATTTAATACAATTGTTTCCTTAAGTTAATATCTCAGTTGAGTTTGTTAACCAGCAAAATCAGACAAACGGACCTCCTTTAGGGTGAGGGGGATATTCACGAAAAAAGTGTTTTAACTATCTAAAAACAGCAAATTTTGTTAGTTTTTTATGAAATGTGAGATAAATATGTATTTTGTTATTACAGCAATATACCAAACTATGTGAAAATCCATCAAATTGTCTCAAAATGACGGCTAAAACGATTTACACTATAACAGCGGAACGAGAAGGCCGATTTTATTGAATTTTGAAATGAGCTTTCCTTTAATAATGTGAAGTAGAACCTCCAATAATCCTTGAAACTTTGAGTCCGAAGGCCGAAGCTTGGCTGTGAGCATAGCAAAAAGCCTCATAACTCCCGTTGTAATGAAAACCTGAGGCCGAAGCCCGAAGCAAGTTTTCGCGTGGAACGAATTAGTGTTTTCAAAGGGAATTCGATTCTCTCATGCCAGCGGCGCTTTAGTGCTTAGCTGCGTATCGGCCCGGTTAAAATATTGAGGATTCATGTTAGGCTTAATTCTATGTTGTAATGTGTGTGTATGAGTGTATTTTACCATGAAGTAAACAGTTGACTATTATGTACCTCCGGTGAGTCTTAACCCGGAAAAGTTAAATCCACAGGACAAAATGCATTAAAAGCAAAAAGCTCGACATGAAAAACGTGTTTTTTTCAATAGTATTATTTAACCATGAATCAAATTGGGTTTGAAAACAATTAGTTTTATGAATAACTTTTTAACTAGACGGTTAACAATATTTTTGCACTTAATCTTAACTCTTAGGCTTTCGCGGCCGGTGTCATCACTAAGATCTAAGGCTTCCGGTTTACTCCGAACCCGGTGTAAACCGGAAGCCTTACTTAGTTTCCTTGATTCAGTTTTGATAGATTTTCCATTGTTTTTCAGCGTAAATAGCAATTATTACTACCCACAAAGTACGTACAAATAAATGCCAACCTTATTTCATGCCCTTACAGTGTAATGCGTTTTGCCCTATTGCAACATATTACGTAGCCAAGCGTTTCCACTTAACACGCAACAATAGTGTATTGTTAAGTCAACAGAAAAAAGAAATCGTTAATCAGCTGATGCTTATCCAGATTATTTAATAAATTCAACCTCACTTAACATGCAAATCCCGGCACGATATCCGGGTTGCAGTAGCCTTTGAGGCAATGAGGTTTACAGCTTTCTTTATTCTAATTCAATGATCGTTCACTACGTAATGTTTTCATAGAGACCTTAATCCTTTCTTTGATTGTGCTTTAAGGATACAGTTTTAGGATTGTTGGTGATCTAAATGTATTGCAACTTTTGACTTAGCAATGATTTCAAGTCAAAACTTCAGATATACACTTCCTCAAATTTCAAATTATTATTGACAAATTGTTGGACAAAGATACTAAAAGCTGCTATCGTAAAAATACTATGTCAAAGTTATCAGCTGCAAGTGAAGGCAGTTATTGAGCTATGGATGGAAATATACCTAAGAGAGTAACATTGAGAGATAATTTTTTGTGATATTGTAAAATATTTTATTATTGCATTGGAAAAGAATTACTTTGATGAGCTTTAACTTTCTATAGGGAGACATTGATCAAGTATTTGGCTGCGCCACGGATGCTGAACTTTAATATACAGGGTTATTAAAAAGAATGTCCTACTTTCATACAACTCTCCTTAGTTAATTATTACTTAAATATATATATAAATAAAGCACCAGTAAAAGCCCACTTTTCAGAGTTTGTTTTCCTTGGTACACTTCTATAAATGCACCATGTGCTCCCCTGACCACTCGGCAAAACCTAGCCGATAATCGAACTCTTTTCCCGTAGATCACGAAGTTAACGTTGATTTATGGAATTGACTGCAGCTCTGATACGGTTCTGCAGGTCACCTAGATTTTTTGTCAGAGAGGGCACGTAAACCTTCACTCTTACATAGCCCACAAAAGAAATTCACGAGGGAATCACAAATCTATGACGAAACTCTCGCTGAACTGAACTGACTGGCTTTTTGGAAATTCAAGAGCGCAAAATATCTTATGTTGAATGGATAGCCATCTTGTTGGTAATTAAAAGAGGAAATTACTTCTCAGTATATGTAAACAAAACTTTGAAACATCTTCTTTTCAACCACATGTAAATTATTACTGAAGCACAGATAAATTATACTACAAAGGTTACAGAGGAATGAAAGTAGGACATTGTTTTTGAATAACACTGTATTATCCTATCTTTGGTTTCACTTTTCATTTCATAGGAATGAAAGGACTGCTTTAATGGAATTTACTCCCTAAAGTTCACCGCTATAATAATAAAAAATACTTTCTCCTACACAGAATGTTTCGATACCTCAAGTTTAATACTGTTGGTTTTAAGATGTAAATATAAGATTAATTCTGTTTAAGTTGACTGCACTCGACTTAGATAAGATAAAGCATGAGTCTCCAACGCCTACTTCAGAGTTTAAATTACCTTTCACCGACAGTTGCTGTCATTTTCTTGTTTCCCATGTAACATTTTAAAGTCATCGTCAGAGCAACATTCTACCCTTGTTCCCTACCCTTGTTCTACACTTGCAAAGAAGTGGTAAAACGTATATTAATATACAACAAACATACATTAATATATGTCAAAACTTAGATATTATACAGGGTGTCACAAAAATGTGTAGCGCGCTATGCAGAACCGGATTTTACGTATGAAAACTTAAGTCGAAAATGTCTTGTATCATTTTTTCCATTTCAGATTAATGTGGCCGTAATTTCCCTATTTTGTAAATTTTGAAAATAGTTAATAATTAAAAACCTTTTGAGATACTTTTGTGAAACTTGGTATAAACCTTTATTGTTGTTCTAGTAACATTTCAAAAATATGTTTCATCTAACTTATCAAAATTCAAAATGGCGGCCATTTCAGAATGGCAGAGTCAAATAGAATCATGATTGGAATTTTACTAGGAAGTTTTAAAATGGCCGCCATTTTAAAGTTTGATAAGTTAGGTAAAACAGGTTTTGGAAAATGTTACTAGACAATCAAGGTTTTACTAAGTTCCCCAAAAATATTTCATACAGTTTTAATTTATTAATTATTTTCAAAAACTTACAAAATGACTGATTACGGCTAAACCAAGCCGAAATAAAAAATGTTACAAGACATTTTTGACTTACTTTTGAATATAGAATTCGGTTCTAGTTAGCGTGCTTTACATTGTTGTGACACTCTGTATATTATGCAAAAAAGAAACCCATCTGGGTTAGTTAAGTAAGCTTTATAAAGTTAACAGAACAAACATGTCGTAAATATTTTCATACTAACATTGTACCAAGTTTTGCCAAACTTAAAATAGTTTTATTCAAACAGTGTGTAGTGTTCAATAATTCAACAATAACTGTTATTGCTTTGTTAAGATAAAATAATTACACTGGTTTATTTAAAGTAACATTTTACACCTTGATGCTGACCACCTTTTTTAGCGGAAAGAAATTGGTTTCAACTCGTGACCCCTATTTTGAACTGGAAAATCAAGGACAACTATTACAATTCCAATACCCCCAATGGGAATACTTTGGAGAATACAAATGTTTTGAGACATTCCCATGTAAAAATCTATTATATGCTGTACTTCTTGTTGATTATATTAACTATAAAAATACTTTCCAAAAACAAAACTTTCTCACAGAAACTTTTCTTTGCAACAGAAAGTGACCGAACTGAGCCAACTGTGGGTCATAGCTTTTCCGAAATATGAGGTTATTTAACACTGTACAATAGATTAGTATCTTCATATTTCTTAAACAATTAAAGACTATTCGCGAAAATAGGCTCAGTCTACAAAAAATACGTTTGGTCACACCCTCTATGCAAGAACAAAAAGACAAAAGGTCTGTTTGGCCCAATCTTATTTTAAAGTAGAGACACCACATAGAATACCTCTTTTGGGGTAAAGATAAATGTCCAACTTTTCCACGTTCTTAACTTACAGGAAAAGCATTGAAAACAGTCAGTTACCTTTTGCCGTTTTACAACTATACGAATCGTATAGGTGATCTGTCTCACCTTGAAGACTTAATTATTTAAGTGATACAAGTTTTGTGAGCGAAAAACTTTTTCATATTCATGTAATGTTTAGTTATAGTCTGAAGCGATCAAAAAGTCAGTCACAGTATACAGTATTTGATATAAATATCTTTGGCTTGTAATTTGGGCAAATACTTCTTACGTTGAATCATTTAAATACATTCATAAAGTGCATTTAAACCCTCAACATGTAAACTACTGATACACTTTTACTTAGATTTTAAATGAAAAGAAATCCACTTAAATGAAAGAGAGCTCGGCCACACAGTTTGTCTTTGGGTGATCCAAAAGCAATGTTTCGGTCATTAACTCAAGGTCTGAGGTTAGCATGCAAAGTAAAGCGTTTCAAATTAATGTTTTGCTCTTTTCCTCGGCTGTTCTACCTTTTCATTAAACTTAAGTTAGTGGTGGCACTGAAAGTTAAACATTACAGCCAAACCCTTACAATCGCTTTTAGTTACAAGCTCTGAAGAAAAATCTACTTACCATCGGGATATTTTATTTTATGGTCAGTCGAAAGGTTTTGCTGTCTGCGCCGGCCAATGTTTACAAAATGTTTATAAGCACATAAAAACGTTAGGTGGTAGCGTTTGTATAATTTTTATATTTCGAACTTAAGTACATATTTTTAGCGTCACTGAGTACCTTTCAAGTACATCTAAATCCTTTATTTATGCCGTTACTCTTAAACCCAAAGGTTGACTTTTAGTGCGAAGTAAATCTGTTTATGACTAAATAAAAAGCAGCTTATGACATAAGGTCCTATGCTTTGAAAGGCAATTTACAGCTTTTAGCTTTAACTTTGTTTGCATAACTTAACAATGGAGTGCTAGGTGTAGATGTGCAACGCTTTCAGAACCAACATAAATTTGAACTTTCACGGAATAACAAATCTGCCGCACAATGTATCATCTCACACTTGACTTAAATGGGTTGCACGTACACTTACAGGGTGTGTCAAAAGTACTCCCGCTTAACCTTTGTATGGCCAAAATGTTTCAAACATAGTTTAACGCGCAATGAAAGTAGTACTGTTTGACGTGATCGTTTGGTGTTTCGCCATTTTCTTTGAAAGCCGAATGTTTTTGAGAGCCCCTAACGCGTGACCCTTAACTTTAAAGGTGTTCAAAATCAGCAAGATCTAAACACCTTATTTCCGACAATATGTTCTTGATTGGCTGAGGGTAAATTAAAAAATAAATGTGAGGCAAGGTATACATGAACTTACGAGGTTTTTGTTTTAGGGTACTAAGAACCTAAAAGAAATGTTACCCAATAGGTCATATTGGAATAGTAATAACCGTACAGTTACTAATTATACCAGTAAATGAATGGAACCATACCGTAATTTTGTAATTCTTGCTATGCAGTAATTCTTTTTTACGCTCTATTTGCCTTGAAAACCCTAAACCCTATTACGATCAGTTAAAGGCGACAAATTGCGTGTAATAGTATTGCAAGGACTATTTAGCTGCGTGTTGAAGCAACTAATCTAAATATAGGTAAAGCTAAGGGGATGACGCTTTAGTCTAAAAGGGACCTTAATATGTAATTTACCACCGGACCTTCATCCTCATCTTCAGTATAAGCCTACCCTCTTCGTGTATGCATTCATGAGTGTAATATATCACCTCTTTTAAAACTGGATACAGTTAAATTTTTTTTATCACGGTTTATGATGAATTGGAGTGTGTTTGAGAGTCTAAAACAGTTGTTTGTAACGATAAGAAAAAGTAACTTAACCTTTAATTACTTACCTATTTTTTCTTTTCCACTTTGATGAACACGCTTTTGAAAAACTAAGAGTATTATCTGTTTAACGTTTTTACATTTCTTTTAGTTGTGTTTTGTAATAGTTATCATTAGGTTTAGCTAATCTGAGGGGTTAAACAAATAACATTACAATTTAAAATGTATCCCCATTTCGAAATTATTTAACTATTTTTCTTTTTACTAAGTTGAAGACATTTTGAAAAAAATAATATATTTTTAACGTTTGTACATCCTTTTTAGTTACGTTTTGTAATAGTTATCATAAGGTTTAACTAAACTAAAGGGTAAAACAAATTACATTACAATTGTAATTGGCTTTCATACTTCATCTTACATCCTTCATGCATCATTCTTCATCCAACGCCTCTCATCATGTATCCTCCATTCCTAACTTTTCATCTGTCATCTTTCATACTTCGTTCTTTATCCTTCATGCTTTCAGCCACCATCATCTTTCAAACTTTCATCTCCTCACGACTTCATCTTTCATTTGTCAATCCTTCATCCATCACCTTTTATCATGTATCGTCAATCCCTAACGTTTTATCTGTCATCTTTCATACTCCGTTCTTTATCATTCATGCTTTCAGCCATCATCTTTCAAGCTTTCATTTCCTCGCGACTTCATCTTCCATCTGTCATGTACATCCTTCATCTTTCATCATGTATCCTCCATCTCCAACTTTTCATATGTCATCTTTCGTACTACGTTCTTTAACCTCATGTTTCAGTCATCATCATCCAAGCTGTCATTCTGCTATGAATTCAGCTGCTTTAGACAGATGTATTGACATTGCTAAAGTGTCACTTTTTCACTCAGGTAAATAAAGAATTGTTTTGATGATATTTTACTCCCTACGGAGAAAAAGATAATTTTAATGACCTTTTGTAGCATGGGCATCAGCTGCTTTAACGAGTTTGTTTTGAATTTTAACACTGACTAATAGTAAATCAGTGTAACAGCTGTTTCTTCAAAACATTATAATTCAGACTGCTAAGCTAAAAATAATGTTAACTTTATTAATTATTAAAATATTAAACATTTATTGACATTTATTTCTTATTATTATTTCCATCATGACAAAAAGTATCGTTCATCACTCGGCCCGAAAGTGTTTTTTTGACCCTCAGTCATTTAACGTCGTTTACAGTGTCACGCAGGACGCTTGACCTCGTGTCAAACAGTGTCACTTTAGGACCTAGTGATGAAATATACTATTGTAAAATACTAAGCACATCTAAAAAATCTATAGAAAAACGTTTATATTTAAACTTAACAAAACTTTACGATTAGACTTTGCAAATCATCTTCAGCTGTACACAAATTAAATTAAGAAGGCGAAGGTATTATATCAAATGTTTGGTATATTATTAACAAAAAACTATTAAACATCTTATTAAGAATCGATTGGTTAATGTAAATAAACAGTATCTTGCCAAAATAAAATAGAAATATCTATTTTAAAAGGCGAGATGTCATATTTACACGAGAGACTCAATTACATTGTTTACAAGTGTTTGCGATTTGGTACTAGTTTTATCGATGAGTTAATCGTTAAGTTGAGTTTCGTTGTTTCAGTGCAGAACTTCTAACGAGTTAATATCAAACGCAAACCTCGTGAAAGCACTGTTAACGAGAAGTGGACAGGCAAACATCGGACCTAAACTAATTGCTAAATTGAGGTCTGAAAGTCCTCAACCTACTATATAAATTGCTTCAACCCTAAGAACCCTAATTAGGCACAAAAACAAATAAGCTAGTTCTGAAAAGAGGTTATTTTTCTATGATTGGTAAATTGGATACAAATAAATAAATCGTACTGTTGTAATATGTCACGTCGTGATAGGAATATTTATTTATTTTATAGCCATTGGCACATATAGTGCATAGACCTTACAAAAAAGAGGTTACAATAAAAAAAATAAATATAAAAATTATTAAGACAAGTTCACAGATAAATTTAAATAGTATCTTCCAAAAATTGCTTGATGCTGTAATACGATTTTTGTACTAAAAAGGTTTTGAATGTTCGTTTGAATTTTATGGTGTTGTCTTCTTTCTTGATGTTAAATGGTATCTTGTTGTAAATTTTTAAAATGCTCATATTTTTATATATTATTAAAGAAATTTGAAGACTGGATTTGTGGACCATCCGGGACCCGAACCCGAATCTCTTATACTTGCCGGGTAGGTAAGCTAACCATTACAACATCTAAGCCACCTATTTATGTCATAAATTGTATAAATATTGAAATCTGAATGTTTATCCGAAACACATGACTGTTGATGACGATTGGAAACACTACAAATGTTGTAAAATATAAATCTTAAATTTTATCTTGAATTTACACAGTACGCACTTTTATTTATATATTCTATACTACTTACTGTCTACAAACAGATTTAAATACTATGTAAAATGACTCATAAAAGATATAAATTAACGAACGGAAGTTATTTTCGATTAGCTATATAAATCATTTAGTTTCATACCCTCGTCATTATATTTTTAAGGATTTACTAAAATGGTCTACGTAAAGTAAAATTTAGCCGATCCAAGCACGATAGTAAATCCTAACGCATTTTCTGTAATGGGGGCTATAGTTGAAACGTAATTCTCTATTTAACAAAAATATTTGATTACAATTAAGTAAATAATTGTAGCTAGAAATAACATCACGTCATCAATTTACCTTTAGTCATTTAAAAGTATCGGAATCTAAGATTAGATCCTGAAGAAGAAGAACAAAGTTTTCGAAACCCTAAAACACAAGATACGAAGTGTCGGTGTCGATCAAAACTCTGGAAGGAGGAAATCTGATATCGCCACGACTTTGTTGATATGTGAACTGAACATTCTCAACTAGTGGTTTCACGTGAACGTTTATACAGATCGAACTCGAAAATACATTAACTAGACGTGTAGTTTACACACAATTGTGTTCAATGTTATCCTAAATGACCCATTAATTTTTATGTATGTTCATTATAATATAAAGGGTGTCCAGGAATTAGGAAATCAAACTTCACAATGTGGTTTATCAGCTCATAATAAACAAAAGATTTCCTATAACACATAGTCCTATCTCGCTTAGTTTTCTGTCTGTCTGTGTTTTTCACCAAATAATTTTTATCTCCCAGGTCAATTAAGTTATAAACTAATTACTTTGCACACTTGTTAGTATACTCAAAACCAATATTTAAACAAAATAGGTTTGACTAATTTTTACTTCCGGTTTAAAAATGGTGGCCATATTAAATTTTTAAGCTAACTAACTCAGAATTCTTAATCCTTATGGTAAAGTTACAAGAATAACAATATGTGGTAAATGTATTTAGAAACATTTTAAGACCAAGTTTGTTGTTTTGAGGCAGTTAATAATGGAGAGATTTAAGTTTTCCTGGGCGCACTCCTGTATTTACATATGTTTCTTAAATGTAAACAAAGGAGTGCGCTCAGGAAAACGTCAATTTCTTCGGTTATAATTTTTTCAGAGCACCAAACTTGGTTTTAAATTGTTTATAAATATATTTTTCACATATTGATATTCTTGTGTGTTTACCATTATGATTAAGGGTTTTGAGTTAATAATCTTACAAAATTTAATACGGCCACTATTTTTAAACCAGAAGTGAAAATTAGTCAAATTTACTTTTTAAGTATTGTGTTTAATTATACTAACAAGGGTGCAAAGTCTTTATAAGTATTTATAATTTATACGTTCGGGAGATAAAAGTTATTTAGTGAAAAACAAAGATAGACAGACAGAGAACCAAGCGAGATATAACTATGTGTTGTAGGAAATTTCTTGTTTATTATAAGCTGATAAACCACCCGTGGTGAAGTTTGATCCCCTAATTACTGGACACCCTGAATAGGTAAATGTATTGCCTACTTATCTTCCGATATAATTGAATACGCTGTTAAACAAATGAGTCAACAAGTAAAAGCTTTTAAACAGAAGGGGAGATAATGAGAACTGGATTTAACAGTTGCGGAATAAATGGCAGATTTGTTCAAACATGATAATAAGGGAGGAAGAATTATCTTCCATTGTAAACTCCGGCACCGGAAATCCTTCCCAGCATCGACTGACAGATATGCACTCCCTTTACTCACTTCTTCCTTTGTATATCTCATTATGGTTCTTGAACGAAAATACCTCGTAGAAATTATTTCTTTTTCAAATTTCTTGTGGTACAATTGTACATTTTTCAGTTATATCTATTTTGTACGGATTAATTAGTTAGCCTTGAATTGCTTTATTAATGTTTTATTGGGTAAATAATAAACCCAGTGGTATTTTAGACTAAACGTATCTAGTTACTCGTATCTCGAGAAGGGCGCCCATCACGTGCACTCTGAAAAAAAACTCGAATGTTCAATTTAATAATATAAAACTGTTTAAATATTGTCGAGTAAAATTGACAATTTTAATTGATTACATCCAACGACTCCAACAGTTATGAACATTTTAAACCATGAAAAGTTACAAGTTTATAAAAGTGTTTCTTTTACTGGGTTGATTAAAGAAATATCGACAATTTTACGATAGAAATTAAACACTAGCTGCTTTATTTTGTTCTAAATTAAAGACCTTCCTTCAAATGACAATGGCCCTAGGCAAACAATATTAAAAGTTGTCGTTCATTGGACAGCCATTCATTTCTTTTCTTTCAACCAAGTAATGAACATTCTTTGCAACGTTACTGCTTGTATTTATATACAAGTTAAGAATGTTTTATTAGTGATTCGCTGTATTCATTACTTATAAATCCATAATCGTTTATGTATTTAAGTTTCGATGACTATTGGAGTGCAGCCGAGGGTCTAACACAATAATATACAATTTAATAATAGTAATAAAATTTGAAGTTTGTTGGTTTTTACAGATGGGTCGCAATGGTTGCGAGGCATTCGTAGGCTTCATCTGTTAAATGATAAAAAAATAAACATTTTAAAATTACAATAATTTTATTTTACGACTTTCAGTTTTTTATTATTTAACAAACAAATCCTACGAATGTCACTAAACAAGTAATAAAAGGAAAAGGAAAAAATCGATTGTGCAAATGTTTGTTTATAAAAAGGTTAACAAGCAAAACATACATAGATTAGGGGAGAACAAAATTAATATGGTGCAAATTTTTATGTATAAAAACAAATCGTACCGTATTTTTCCATCATTTTTCTTTTGTAACTATTATTATACTTAAATTTTGAAAGCGTTCTAAATATGGCTTTTATAAATATATTTAATTTTAATGTCTTTTTCAGGTATGATTATCTTTGGAGTATTATACTTAGCACTAAAGTAAGTACCTTTGAGTATTTTTGAACTTTATATCATTCACTTCAGAGCTTCACAAGTAATCATATCATTTACTATCTCCACCTAATTAGAAAACACTCAATTTTTATTAAACGAATCCAAAATCAATGACAAATTTATTTAAATAAGGCACATCTACTTCAAACGTTCCAATTGTGCACAACACTAATGGTTTACTTTATTGCACCATTTAGTTTATTTTATTGAAAATAGCTACTTGGGTTAAAAGGGTTCTTTGTTCACGGGTAGAAAATTTTAACGTAATAAATTTGGTTACCACTACCAAAAATAGATAATGGCCAACTTTAACTTCATAAGGTTATTTTTGTAACTGTAACTATCAAGGGAATGTGTTCTTTAGAATTTTTCTGTACTTGGTACCCACCAGCCACTGTGTTGCCAAAAATACTATCGTCCAATAAAATAATCTTATTTTATAATGGACAGTGCCCCTCCATCATCCAGAATAATTTGGATGTAATATTTCATAATGCAGTTTGTATAGTACATGTCCAAACTCAGACAAAACCTTTCTATATTATGTATAACGCTCCTATATTCAATGAAACGTCTTTTAATAATTCCTAACCTATGTGTAATAATTAAAACTTCTTTAACACCATAAAACGGCTTTCGTTTAAAGTTAAAACTTCATTACAACCTCTTTTAATCGTACAGCGGACCCGTGGCGGGTTGACATCGTACGCGACTCCTGAGCTTATCACGGGTTCGATCCCCACAGTCACCACTTACATTTGTAAAGTGACTATACGGAAGCGCTAGGTAAAGGTCGAGGCTGAGTGGTAGTCCTAATTTCACCTCGTTAAACATGACAAACTTTAACATTCACTTTTACCTTTTACATTGCCAGATAACCAATTAATTCTTATTTCAGTGCAATGTAAACTTTATTTTAAAACCTTAGTATACGCCTTAAAAACTGTAACCGTATCAAACTAACAAACCTTGCCTAATATACGCATTCATAAGTTTAGTAATTACCGGTTGTGTCAAAGGGGTGACAGAAATGTTAGACGACACACATACACACATTGACAAGTACAAACACAAACAGTGACATAGAAGAGCAAACTTACATTACCAGTTAAACACTTGTCTATCAACTACTCAACTCCCATCAGACACCTCTGCGCTAATGAGTTTTGTGCTGGACAAAAATACATTAATTTTAATAGCATTGAACAGTTCTTGGAATGTTGTATTTAATGTGTTCATTTTCAAAGTATTAATCTACAGAAAACGTTATACCATTATGTCTAAGGATTGGTATCCTGGAGTTTATCACTCCAGCCAGTGGCGCGGGTTCGTTCCCCGCAGTCACCACTTACAATTTGTAATGTGACTATACAGTGACGCTAGGTAAAGGTCGAGGTTGAGTGGTAGAGAGGACTTTGTAGTCCAAAATTCATCTCGTTAAATAAAACAAACTTTACCTTTACCTTTTAAAAGTGTATTGTGAACTAAATATGCAATTTTAAGAGGCCCAGTATATTTCGGCCATTATGTTTTTGTCCCCAAAACAGTGTAAAGATAAGCGTTTTATTAATACACCTCAAGCCTACAATTTTCATAAGTTTTATTTTAAAGATGAGATATAAAGATAAGAGTATACTGTAATGACTTCGCTAACTACTTTTTTTGAAATCCTATTAGTTTCCTATTAGTTTAAGTAAAATAAGAAATTCAAGTACAAAACTTCCTCAATATTTTATTCATGTCTCGGCCTTATACATGCAATAATGGAATTTAGCACAGTGATCTTACTGAAAAATAAATAATACCCCTTAAAAAAGTTAAGTTCACACAAATACTATGAAAACTGTCATGAGATATCCTAAGAAAATGAAAGTATCACATTACTCTTTTGGGTTTAAGTTGAGGGTATCAACCACTATATTGCACTCTTAAACAAAATTACATGATTTTTGACCGACTTCAGTGAAACGAGGAGGTTATACAAGTTGACTTTGGGCGATTTTTATTTTTTATGTCTGTTCACGAATTACCTTTGAACGCGGGCACCGTTTTACACCCAGTTTGCTTTGATTCGTAGGTCTTAACTCCACAGTGGTCCCATTTAAATATCTTTTTGATCGGACTTATATTTCTATATAAAAAAAGTAAAATACCTAAAAAAATCTCAAAAACTCGTGTACTTATTGCGTATTTTGCGTGGTAAAAACACTATTTCGAACCGGAAATGATTTCTATAGCACTATTTCGATGTAGAATTAAATTTGCAACAAGGTAGTAGTCTTAAGTTCTTCTAAATCTGGGTGTTGTTGAGATAAATAGATATTTCCGTCTAAAAGTACTCGAAAAATGTCTTTGTTTGTATTTACAGAGTACAAGACGCCAAACTATACACTTGATCAAAGTTTTGAAGGAACCAAGTGAGGGTCAAATTTTGTTGTCTTTAAGAAAATATATATATATTTATTGCATACACAATACTGTATTGAGTTTTAACACTAAGTTAAGTTAAGTGTCTCTGAAGATAAATGCCAATGCATTTGAAAGGCCTCAAACAACATACAAGTTTTATTTTTAGACTACAGTATTTTCAGTTTCTGTTAGTTCTATAATACTAAGACTTTGTAAGAAAAACGAGATGAATCTACAGTAAATCCAAAACTAAAGAGCCTTGCGTGACACTAACAAAAAGGAGTCTTACAAAGCCCATCACAAAACACAATCTTCGCTTTTAATTGAAGCAAAGGAACTACTGTATTGCACTGTGCCAACACTAGTGACTACAGACGTTAACTGCTGAGATTGGTTCTTTTATAGCATTTACCTTGTGTTCTGTAGCGTTTTAGTTGTATGTTTAGGGACATTAAAGTGTACAAAACCACACAGTTGTCACGTTGATTCAGTTAAACAGCTGTTTTACAACTCTCTTGTTACATAACACCTTCATGAGGATTCAGTATTGGTGTTTCAAAAGAGAATTCAGCTTTGAACTTAATAAAGTGTAACTGTGTTCTGCTGGACAAAGTATGGTTGCTGTGCACTTTCAGCTAATCTTCAATTTTACTGTTGTATAGTTTCTGATTTCATGACTTGTTTTTTTGTGAGCGTGACAAGTACAAAAAAGGAATAAGATAGTGTTCAACAGTGTTTATCCTAAAAGAAAAAGGGCTTACCTCTTTGCTACAGTGTTCGGTTTAAGGTGAACAACTAAGAAGACAAAAAGTACTACTTTTGGCTAAAAAAGGTAAAGTGTCTTTTGTTTAACGAGGACGAAACTTTCTACCAATCAACTTTGACCTTTACCTACCGTGACCGTTTAGTCACTTAACAAATTGTAAGTGGTGGCAGTGGGGATCGAACCCGTACCAGCACCGGAGTGATGAGCTCCGGAGTCACGCGCGATACCATACCACCAAGGATCCGCTGGGTGCATTATTTATTATTAACATGCGTTAAAGTGCGTGAAACAGTTTTCAGTCGATCAACAGTTTAGGGTGGAGGGGAAGAACTACAAAAAACCTGAATTTTAAGTACGGTACACAACTTATATTAATAACTGGCTTTAAAGGTTTACTCACAGACTAGAGAACTCTATTCGATAGTCTGTGGTTCACTCTTTTTATCATTTCCATAGCTCGGGTAAGTGTCAACTAACAATGTCATCCGAATAATGAGGGTGTTTATATGATACTTCCAGACTAATCTTAAAGAAAATCAGTACTGTGAATACTCAAAAAGCCATAAACCGTTCGTAATTATTTTACCCGACACCTTAATAAACCATCAGACAGTCAAAACAAGCGTTCAGTCTAGGCACTTAATTCTGAGTAAAGATTTTGTACGGAGTAAGAATAAGTAAAAGATTCAAAAAAAGAGAATCAGATGACAATTAAGAGAGCTTACAAATTAAAGTCGTTCATTTAGTTGACAATGGCTGAGACGATCCTCTAAACCAGTGACTTAATTCTTCAATATTTTAAAATTAACGGAGCAGTCTGTTTTATCTGTTAATTTTCTTCTTCGTTTAGTTGAGCGCCTGGTTTAGTTCGTTACAATTTCCTTGTTCAATCACTCAATTTGTACTCAAATACCCAATTTTGTACTGAATATAACGATTTTTACTTTAGCAGCCTAATTTTAAGACCTTTTTTATAATAACGTGTTAGATCGACCAAAACCAAAATTAAAACGAAAGTTATTTACAGACCCAAAACGTGTAAGTACTTCGTTAAAGGCTAACTGGATTTGTTATGAAATAATCTTTAGTTAAAAGTCCCATAGGTTAACGTATTACCTTTCCTTGAAAGTTCTTAAAACTAAGTGTCTTATTTTAAATGACTAAATCGAATTCAAAATCGTAAGAATATGCAGTTCCACTTTTACTTTATTTTCTATGAAGTTAGAAGACAATTTTGAGAACAATAAAGATGCCTGGGTTCAAAAAGGCGAATAGGTGAAGCAAATGTCTGAACGTTGTTTTGCTGAGAGATGGAAAACAATATGTATTCATTGTGTAAATGTGAAATGGAAACCCTTTCTACCTCGAAAACGTAGCCTGTTTTGGTCTGTTGTCCAACAGTGTTGAAGAGTCAGTCAAACCATGAAAAATTATGGTTTAACGTTTATTCAAAATGATATAGTAAAAAAATCGTGTCTGACAACATTTAAAACTTTTGGAGAGTGGTCAAACCCTTGAGCTTATTATGCTAATGCAGTAAAGTAATAACTCATTTTTTAAAAGCAAAATGAATTAACGTAGCTTTTTTATTAATTGTTATTGAATAAAACTTTTTCCGTAACAAACAGTATTACTAACGAAAACGGTTCCATCAGCCCTTACTAGTTTAACAATTACAAGGTATAATTATTTGTTTCAGACATATTTGATTAATAATCCCAAACATTGTTGGCATTACAATTTCCTTTTTGGCAAAGAATATTGTTGACGAATCGGTTGCACCTTGTCTGTGAAAACATTTTACATCAAAGAATAAAGTACAAAGTGATGTTATTCGTAATTATGATATTATTTGTACAGTTTTGAAATATTCTGCAACCACGTAATTAACAAATAAAGAAAGCTAGGGAGGTTTGTGTCAGGAAACCCAGTTGTATTTGGTGAAACAGTTGGCAAAAAGGGCAATCAAGGTAATTTGGCGTTTCACAACGATTGCCCATCCATCTTGCAGAAAGCACACGAGAGTTGTGGATATATTGCGTGCACTGAATATAAGTATACAGAGTGACCACTTTAACTGTGGAACCATTGCTGTTTCGTTAATTATTAAATTAACATCGAAGTTTAAGTGAGCTTATAATATTATTTAGGAAAAAGTAAAAAGATTCAGGGCCGATGTAGTTAAAAATACATTGGAAAACGATGCATTTGAAATATTCTTAGCAACTCTTTTCAGCCAAAACGAGCTAGCGTTATTACGAGTATAATTTAAGGTTAAATGGCTATCCATTTTACAACACTGTTTCATTTTGGACATTTTAGGCAGATTTTGTTTATTTTAAATCATAGGTCTAAAAGTAAGCATAACTTAAGCCAATTAATTGATTAAGTAATTTAACATCAGTTGTAGAGGATGTTGTAAGGTAACCAACACCGGTTCCACATGTATTATAACCTACGTTTCTAGACAATTTTTTTATTTCAATGATAGACCTCAAAATACTAATGTTAATATTTTTAAAACTTGCAATAATGTTTTATTAGTGAGTTTTAAAAAAACACAATGAATAAGATCTTCTAATGGTAGCATATCACTTAATAATATAAACTTACAGTACGGTCGTTAAAAATAAACTAGATCGCAAATATAATTTGTTCAAAGTTTTAATTTTCATGTGTTCCATGTTTGCAAACTTGCTGGTCTTCATGAATAACATACTATTATTAAGCTTGATGTGTGCAAGAAAGTGGCAACCATTGAAATATCTCAGTGCAAAGCTAAGAACTCAGAAACTTGACTTAGAACCGATACTCGTACTTTAAACGAGACCGATAAGCAATATCTTGTGAAGGCTTTTAAGAACCGAGGCTAAGATCTTGCTAAAAGCTTTCACTTTGAGTTTTCCTGTTACTTTGATGAGTGGAAAAAGCACAAACGCAAACCCTTGCGTTGAAACCATTCTCATCAGAGTTGTGATTTAAAAATGAGGGGAGACAATCTGGGATTCCTTTTACAATATTGTCAAATCTGTATGTCTTGACGAAATCAAGTTGAACGGTTGTTTTGATTAATTCTAACTTTTTTAGTCTATTTCTTTTTAATGAAAAAAATCTTTAACAGGGCACAGTGATTCAGTCAACACAACAGTCACTAACTATCTGGTTCAACCGTTTTCTTGCTGATGGAACAGCCGTTAAAAAATCAGAGCGCTCATTTGATGGCTTACCGCATGTAAATGTCACGGTTGTTTTGGTTAAACCACGAGGCTGAATTCGCCTCGTATCTCAATTTATCTGCCTACCAATGATACCATCAAATTTCAGTTGTCTCAACCGCTTGAGAATTGACTGAGAATATTATCACAGCGTCATTGGAGAGTCGAGCGTCAATGGTACGTCTATCAACACTAATTGTCTTCATAGTTCTCTGTAGAGTTTGTCGGACCCTTTGATTTTCGAGGAAAGCCTGGAGTTAATTTTCTGCTTCATTCACCCGTAGTTGAACGCCCGTTTCCACCTACTCATACAACCGTGCAACCGTTTTACAAATATTTTTGCTAAAGATACCATTTACCAGCTTTCTTTAAACTTTAGCAAGTCTTTTACTACATTAATTTCTTTGTACTATTTGTTTAGTTTTCCTGAAATCTGATATTGTTTTCCATTTGTTTCCAACATTTGCTTGTGTTAGGTTTCTTTTCATCTTCCTCAATTCATTACAAAAGCAACAAAATAGAGCAAAGAATAATATTAAGGATTTACAATATAAAAAGAGCATAATCCTTTTCGGTTTTGAAACTTTCAACCTCAGTGCGATAGATATGGGTTTTTATGAGAAATGTTGTATCACCTCAGTCCAAGGTCAGCCATACTATCAGCTGAAATAGGGTCAAACTAGAGCCTCGGGGGACACATTACTAGGTCCTGATCGATCCCGAGAGACCTAACAGTATATTGATTACCTTAAGGGTAGCTTTGTGTGAGCAACAGTATTTGTGGCTGCTATTTTGAACAAAAATGTATTTGTTATAAAGTGAATGCAATTTACTTAATCACCAAATTCAATATCCAATAAATTATTCGCTCGTTGATTCGCGAGGCTGAATACCGTAAAGGTTAAAGGTAAAGGTTTTCGTTGTAAAGGTTAGCTCAACAAGGTAATTTTACAAATAACCTTTTTTTTATAAACACCTTTACCACTGTTCAGACGGTAGGCCTATGTGAAGCGCTTGCAATTTTGCATATGATATCACTCAGGCCTACTTGTATAACGTGCTTTATGGGATCAAAGTAGAAAATATAAACACATATAAACATGTTTCGTTACGTATTTATGTTTACTTTTCGTGCAAAGTATGACTTTTCAGGCATGAAATACCTTTGGTTTAGATTATGGGTTTTTCATAATAGACATAATAATAACTTACGAAACATCCAGATTACACAAAATTGTTTACAACCGTTGCATTATCTATCTTGTTCTCATATGTTTCCTTATCTCAAATATGGAGCAAGTTGTGTCGTGAAAAGAAAATTTAAACGTGAAAACATAATTAAAATTACGCTAAAAAAGCATTTAAAAATTAAATAGTAGGTCAAGCTGCAAGCAAATATTCTTTGAAAACAGTTTAACGACTCTATTTACATTTTTTAGTGTAACTTTCCAATGTTTCATATGATAGCAAACCCATAATAATTGAATAACATAATGGTACTGAAATGTCAACTTACAAATCACAATTTAAAATTGTATTATAAACCCGTGTACAACTTGAAACAAAAAGTATTAAACGTTTTCTAACCAACATGAAACAGTAGCCTATCTTTAAAGAGGGCACTGTATTCCATACCTGAGTTTTTAGCTTAAGGCTAGCATAAATAAACTAATAATATTTTTCTTGTTTTATGTTTGTTTTATTAAGTTCAGTTTTCTGTCCGACTCATTTGATTAAAATGTAGTGGGATTTAATACAATATCTATCTTTTTCAATGTTTTTTTATTCTAATAAGCATAGAAACTTGAAGACATGGTATACAAATTACAGTTAAGGCCTTTTTTTCGTTTGAATAAGCCTTGTAAGGTCGTTGGCACTTCGAAGCCCCGTATGATCTATTAACACCAAACGCACACGCACATTAAGCCTCAGCGTTGCAGCAACAGAGAATGAATCTGTAATGTTGTGTGATATTAACTACTTGCCTGGCTGTGTGGTAGGTAAGGGTAGGAGGGGTGCAAACCTACCCTTTGTTTAATCAGAGGAGATTCAGCCCGCCAATTTGTATTCCGGGCATCAGACAACTCGGTTATGTAACCGGGAATATGGTAGTTCCTAGTCGAATGTGATCGACATTTACTCGTAGTTCTCCAGTTGGATGAAATTGGCGGTGCAAAAATTTAACGATAACCTGGGGTTTAACGGTATAAATTCTGTGTGAAGTCACCAGTACCTCATGACGTATTTTTGTTCATCTGTGATTTCTTTTACAAAAATGATAAGGCTTAATCACTGATCAACTTAAGTTGAACTTTTTTTTAAATGAAGAGAAAAACTGTATATATTGGGTTAAAGTACTGGACCTCGTCATAAAGCTTTTAGCCATGCCTTTAGTACAAATGCGATATCATCATAGTACAATATCAGATAATAGTTCCTTTAAGAGGAAAATAATAAATCTTTTAACCCTAAAGCTTTTGCCTTTAAAACGTCAATTCGTTTTGTTTTAAAAGGTAATTTCTTAAAAACGGAATAATTTACTGCTTTTGAGTAGGAACATTACATTCGTGTTGCGAAGCCTCTCAAGAGTTGGTTAATAACAGTAACCGTTATAAGTGTTTAAACCACAGATAAACAATCAATGCTATCAGTTCTGTGGTTATTAGAACACCGTCCAGACAGACATACAGGCACGCTGATAATCTAAACTAATATATAAAAATGAGATGGTGTGTGTCTTGTCTGTTCCTCAATCACGCTAATACCACTGGACCATATATATAGCTATTAACGTGTTTGATACTTTATTATTTTCAAGATGGCGGTCATTTATAAGACCTCATTACATGTGAAAATTTATAAGCCCAATACTGTAACGAGAAATTCTAGAAAACCCGTAAGATATATTAAGGTTTTGACAGCTCAGATGAGCTTTAAAACTTAATCCTCTACAAAAATGGTTTGGTGCATTTTTGTCGAATCTTCAACTGTTTCCTCGGAAAGTTTGCTTCAGTGAGGAGAAACAGGCTCATGATGCGCCAGGTATGTTAAAATATCTGCAAGTGGGCAGCCCTTACTCACTTACTTTTTCTTAGGAAAGAGAAGTTGGTGAACTTACAGGCAAACTTGAAATGTGCTTTTTTTAATATAGCCTGCACACAGCTATGTTAACAAAGCCATGAGGTGAAGCGTGGGTACTCTCAGCTAGTACGTTATAATAGGTTTTTGGTCTTCCCTACAAACTCTACAAAGGATGCGATGTTTGAAATTGTACTGATGACCATCATCAGCGTGTTTGTTCCTTATGACATTCATTACACGCAGATTTTTCGTTATTTTGATATGAATATAAGAAGACTGTTGTTTTAAATTATATGAATATGGATTATTAAAGTTACATAAATTGTGTGTTTACGAACGGGGATAAAGCGCGGAAAGCGGGGGTAACAATACATAGATCCACGATAAGACAACTAATGTAACCAGCCAGTTTTATAGTTGTCTTGGGAATCATACGTTCATATGTTGTGGTGTCAGGTTTAAAACAAATCCTGATAGTACGCTTTAAAATGTCTAATTTGGTTTTACTATTTGCCTTGAACAGTCTACATGATGTGTTACATTGGTTTGCTTACGTATACAGTAGGCTATCTCATGTTGAAACACATTTTAGAATTTTCTTTATCACACCATCGGTTTCAGAACTCAAGCCATCAACCTAAGTGCTTAAGGCCCAATATTATTTTAAATTGATTAAAACATAAACATTTCAACTTCGCGCTTTAACACTATTCAATCGACTTACAGTATGAGCTTTTACGAGTAATTTTTTCCGAAACTTATCAGTTAACCACGCTATACTGTATAATTAAGCTCATTAAATCAAAAGTTTCTAACAGGTCTTACGAGATTGTTTCCACCCAACAAAGGCGCTGGTTTTAGAATGTTATGAAACATAATAAGAGCCGTAATCTTTGACTTAAATAAAACTATTAATTTAATTATGTTTAAATCTTTAATTAAAAACCAATTTAAAAACTACTGAATTTAACTGTTGTTTAGTGCTGTTATTGAAAATTAAAACTGTACCTTAAAATTGTCAATATTCATATTGCATTCAGAAGACTATTTTCCACAGTGAGGATTAAAACATAATTACAATGGTAATAAGTTATTAACAAAGTCAAAATATAGAAAGGGTCTGGAAAACCATATGCGATGAGGTCTAAAGTTTAACATATCTTAAAGTAGTGAGTTTTAGCGGATAAATCTATAAATTAATAGTGCCCACTTAAATACTATTGAGTGAGATGTTGGAATATTCATATTTTAACCTTTATCTTGCATTATTTCATTATTTCGTATATAAAGTATTTTGCTTATTAAAAATAATGCCTAGTTCTTTAGAAAGTATATAAAAATTCATCAAAACATACCTTTAGGGGACAAAAGTACAATTTTATCACGTTATTACATATAATAAATAAATTAAAAACTCAATAAACCAATACAAGTACATCTTAGGGTTGTGAGGCCTTTCGCGGCAATGCTGGCATCAACGGACATGTAAAACTACGTTATTACATGTGTAAGAATAGCTCTTTTAGGCCACTGCAAAAATTTAAACCGTGAGTTTTAACACGAATTTACTTTAGCATGCAGAAAACCATACTTAAGTTCCTATACCTGCTGGCTTACCACTGAAGTAGTATTCACGTATATTTTGACAGTTTGTTAAACAACCTCGTTAAACCAAATAATCTTTCCCTTTTAGCTTTTAAATAAAAATTAGCGTGTTTTAATTGAGAGCGTGGACTAAATGTAACTTTTGAGGTTACAGTGACGCAGTTGGAGTGATGGGAAGGGGGGAGAGTCAAGGGCCTTTTGTGCCGGAGCTTTCTTCTGATTTTCAAGAGCCATTAACAAAACTGGGCACCTGTATTGCATTTCGTCCAGAGTCGCATTCCCTTTGATACATAAGCTCTCACACCTGTCCTACGTAGCAACGCGCGAAGCCAACACCTTTTTCAATCAACGCAAATTTTGTATGTGAAAATATTTATTGGTTTTGTGGTTTGAATGTGCGAGAGTTTAAGAGTATTGATATCATCACTTCCACTTCAATGGTAGTGTGTAAAAGAATCAATAGAGATACGTTTTATTTGATGTTGGATTGAATAAGATGTGTTGCTTTCCTTACACTAATCACACACACTATAGAGAACTTTTGTATGCTACTCACTGTGAGCCTCTTACTTATACAAATAATTTAGGAATATAATTTTCCATCTATCTAATAAAAGCCAGAAAACCAAATCAACATAGTATGTTTCAAATATTTCTTGTTTTCTATATATTTTAAAACATAACTATGAACAGCTGGCACAATCGCTTATTTTAGGTGTTAAGCTATGGTAGAAAAGTTCATAAATTACGGCCGTTATTTAGCAGTGTATGACGGTGGACGTAACACAATATTTAAACAGATGTAACAAAAATAACTTTTGACATGTTGTTTTTTTAGTTGTCAAAAGTTTATTTACGTATGTAGTAATGGACAAGCTAGACTTTTGTTTGATGTTATTGAGGAAAACCTTAACTAGTTTTCACCGCTAACTTTACGTCCACCGTTTTCTAGGAAACCACTCTCATCTGATTGTATTGAAAACAAATCACCGTCATAGCCGAAATGTAGCGGTCACCGCTTTCTAGGAAACCATGCTTTAGTGAAAACTATTTTTCTCATTTTGCCTTAGACACATGCATTGACGTGCTAAAATGTCACTTTTCAAGTAAATAAAGTATTGTTTTGATGGTATTTTCCCCCTAAGGAAAAAATAGAATATTTCATCACTAGATCCTAAAGTAACACGTTTTGACGCTAGGTTAAAGTAAATGACCAAGGGTCGAAAATGTACTTTTGGAACGAGTGGTGAATGTTACTTTTTGTCATGATGCAAATAACAATAAGAAATGACATATTAAAATATTTAACAAGTGTTGTTAAAGCTATGAATAAAGTAAAATTTACGAAATATAAGCATATTTTGGACTTGTTTTTTGTGTATGTTATAATATATTAGCCATAACTTCCAAGTAATAATAAATATTTTAATTGATTTCTAAAAGATGAAGACATATTAACTTTTGGTTGACATTGCCAACCAACTAAAGATTTAAGTATTTTAATATTTAAAACAAATGAGTAAAATGAGTATCAAGTAAACATGTTGATATTAGCAGTCTGACCTGTTATTGTTTTAAAGAAACAGCTGTTTCACTGATTTACCTTTAGTCAGTGTAACACATTAAACACTCGCTTTACGTCTTGACAAGGTAAATTGTTCAGTTTTAAATAGGTTAAATCTAATCAGACTTTTGTACATAAACTATTTGAACAGAAGAGCGGTCGGGGCTATGGTAGAATAAACATGCAAATAGAGTCTTTACACAACCAAACAGTTTCAGTGCTGCCAATCTCAACTCTAGGACTAAATGTCCCTTCTACAGAACAAACATTCAAATTTTAGATTGAGCTAACTTACAATTGCCTTCTCTCGTAGTTAAACTAGCAGGTTAATTTCAGTCCTGCATTCATACCATGAATCTAATGCACGATATTTTTCTTTTTATTGGTTTAATTTTGTTGACAATTTACCATGATAGCTTACAGTTGGGACGTTAGCTTTTTACCACTCAAAGCAATCAATTATATTGGTTTATTTATAACCGTCCACTTTAAGTATACTTGAGAGTTATGTAAACACGAACTGGACAAATGCAAAACAAATATTTCAGGGTTATATGGACGGTTCCATTTTAGTTTTACTGAAGGGTATCATTTACTTATCATTTATGATAAAATTATGCTTATTATTTTATAAGTAAATTGCAATTATATTGGTTTTTATGGGTCGTCTAAATAAACCCTGACGTGAATAGTATCAGTAAATTTAAAATTGTATTATACTTAGCTGCGCAGTATGGGTGGAAAACTGATGATGTACCTATGAAATGCCTTTAAGTACCAAAACGTACGTCTTTTATTACCTATAATGGGTACTTTCTTCGACAATAACATTCTAAATCATCATTCTAAATCATCTATCTTTCAACTGATGCGGCCTAACTGTTAAACCCTCCACTTGCAAGGATTTCGTACAAAGTAGATATCGCACTTATATGAAGTTTAAATGCAGATATGTTAATTTTTATGGAAAGAGAAATGGTTTAAATGAGTTAAATTTTGATAAACCTAATTTTAGCTTCTTAAATTAGGTCTTAAAAACGCTCCATATTTTCCAACTTTAACCGGTAATAGCATACAAACTAAAAGGCATTTTGAAAAACGAACAGCAGGCAAACCTAAATAGTTTGTTTATTTTTCATTTAAGAGTTGTTTCGTCAAAAAAGCATTAATACTTAAGTATACATTTTATTTCTCGCAAACCTCTGCAACGACGCTCTCCCGAGCAGCTGAGGCGGACCCTTAAAAGTAAATCACCGCCGACTTCCATGGAAGCCAAAAACGCCAAACGAAATGTATGACGTTCAATTGTATACTTAAGCTCTATACACAAAATTAAAACACTTGTTTTAAATTAAAAACCATATGTTACGAACTCCTTCCTCAATCAAATTGTTTTAAAATATTAGTTATTCCAAAGCATCGCTTCTTAAATATATGTCACAGACATTTCCTACTGTAGCCTAACACCTACAAGTAAATGTGTTGAAAATGCAGTGCTTTTGAAGTACTTTCTGGTTGAATTTTTTCAATGATGATTTAGAATGTTATTGACGAAGAAAGTACCCATTATAGGTAATAAAAGCCATACTTTTTGGTACTAAAAGGCATTTCATAGGTACCAGATAGTTCTTTGTTTGAAGTTTGTTGTAGAAGATGGGAGTATTTCAGAAGTTAAACAATTAAACATTTTCTTTTGTTAATGAGTAAAAAGATCACGACGTTTCGGGATCTGCAATATGCTCCCATCTTCAAGCACAAGACACACTGAAAAAGTAAAAAAAACAGAGTAAATTAAAAATTTAAATACACAATGGTCAGCTTACGCTGATTACTTTAGGCTAGCTCATTTTCTAATGTACTATGGTATTTTTTAGGTTACTTTCACTAGAAGATTGGATTAGATTGCAGATCCCAAAACGTGTTAGTCTTTTTGCCCACCAAAGATTGAAAATGTTCACAATAATAGTTCAACTACCAGATAGTGTTACTGTATTTTCTAATTTTAAAGGAAATGTCATTGTATTCTTGATAGCACAATAACGATTTTGTTGAGGCTTTTATTCGATTTAGTTGAGAGAAATAACATTTAAAACGGCAAAATACAGTATTAATATCTAAGGCTTCCGGTTTACACCGCGTCACAGTTGAAATACAAATACTGCTAAACGGCCGGTCACCAGTCTCAGCCAGTCAACTAGCTACTGAGGATGACTCTCCACAGCGAGGTCGAAACGTTTAGCAGTATTTGTATTTCAAATGTGACACGGTGTAAACCGGAAGCCTTAGATATTAATGATGACACCGCCCACGAAAGCTTAAGAATTAAGAAAATACAGTATTTTTAGAACTCCTAAAATCTCCGTTTGTATAAGCTATGTATACCCTTTTTTAACCCACTTATCACTTGTGCTTCAGACATTGACATCGTGATTTTTTGAAACCCGTATAGGGCTCAACAGTGTTTTTATACACAAAAGTATATTTTCTCTTTCATATACTATATCAGGAAATTTCTTCACAACCTTTTTAACGAAATTCATTCTGCAAACCAATAAAAATTCTTATTTGAAGCAATGTAAAGAGAGATAGAAGCTGTTGGAAGAGGTGGGCAAGGGAAGGGAAGCAAAGGATCGACCAGGGAAGATTTAGATCCTTGAATCCCCGAGCAACAGTTAAAAACTGCTTGTTATCTCTTCTCCCATTGGTTTTGCCCTTTACCTTACTTATTTTCCTACACCTACGCTAAACATAGAACGTACTGAAACTATTCTAGAACTAACACGTATTGGTTAATCTTTTGTTATCAGTAGAATACAGTAAGGTTTGTTAACATACTTGAGTTAAATAATTGTGACTTTTTAATATACAGGGTGTCCAATAAGTAAAGTGCCAAACTCCAGGAAACGTTTCTATGGGTCCAAATAAAGACAAATTCAAGAATAACATTTTTTCCGAAAACGCATTGTTTACCAGATATTTGCCATTTTGTATTTTTACAAAATAATTTTTGTCTCCAACATTGTTTAACCGATTTTATTAAACTCAGTATGAATGTTGAAGTAGAGGAGATCTGCCATTAAAAAATCAACTTGGTCCAAAATTCGAAATTTCAAAATAGCGTCCGGTTTCAATGTTTTAACTTAAATGGCAGGAAAACGATAAAAGAAATCAAAATTATAAAGAACAACATTTCTTTCTAAATATTTGTATATATATATATTTTAAAAAATATTTATATATATGTAAATATACAAAATGGCTGGCATAAATAAATATGTTCGTTAAGTATTTTGTAAGATGAATGAGTCGAAGCAGGAAATTGCGTTTAACTGAGATCAATAGTGAAAGAGGTAAAGTTAAGCAAAACTTCCGTGCAAAATGTGCTTCGAGTTTAGCACAATCCAAATGATTGATAGGTCTTGAGTATGTGTTCGTCGGGTTCATATTGTGAGTTGAAATGTGTTTTAAGTTAGAGTAAACTATACAATACATTTCTGTGACCTAAGACTCCTAGAGACTTCTAAAATTCTAGGTTTTATTTTTTAACGAGAATTCGAAAGCGGAAATTGTAGACGGTACACTCAAAGTTGAAGACTTCCGCTTGAAAATATAAATCCCTTCTTAACACATTTATACTACTTAATAATACAATTTAAATCATTTTTATTTATTTCTTCTTCGCCTTGGCACAAGCAAATTATGTTGTTATAGTTATGTTGTTTTAATGTAGAGCAGTGAGATATTTCATCTATTTTCCAACAGAACAAACTAAGTCAACAGGATTTTTGAAAATATTGCTTAAGCATACACCATAAGAGCCTTAAACTGTTAGTTTAATTTGAACTGTTTGGCGTCTTCTACTACAATACCACAATATCTGTATCCCATTTTAATAAAATATTTATTTTACATTTAAGCCTTGGAAACTATTTACGGAATATTAAAACAACAGTACACTATACTACAGCAAGGACCTATAGGTACGGCGTTCCCTCTGCCAGGCTTGTCAACCAGGCAATAACTCATGTAAATAGCGGGTATTGAGTATTGATTATTTTTCTCAGGCTATACATCGGCTCTAGTACGGTTGTCTTGTCTGGCTCAGTTCTTTGAAGAGTCGTGCGTGCCGCCGACTTTGCCAATCAAGAGATAGTACCGATTTTCCAACTTTGCTCCGCTTACTCAAAAATTGGCAAATCATGGTTTCGTGGTCTTCTGTTTACAACGCCGTTTATGAACCGAAACGTACAAATGTGCGTTTATATGATAGAATAGGTGTGTTCCTTATACACAAGGAAAACAAAGCTTTAAAATTGTGTTGCTAGTTTTGGCGTTAAATTTAAAAGGAAACCAGGTTAAACAAACCTAGAGACAACCTTTGAACCCGAAAAATAGCGTCCTAAACGGAGGACAGCTTTTGAGCAACCTTTTTTTTGTGATCAATCCTCTTAAGGAATAGTTCGCATAAAAATAACTTTAGGACATAGCGAAGAAATATACAAGCTATAACTTCTCAATGCTTCGTATGAAGAACAAAATCGTATAAACTTTATTACAGTGCGGAGAAGTTTGGAAACAAAATGAAGAAAGTAGATTTAGAGACAGTGGGACGCGGCATCTTGCTAATGACATTCATACAAGAACAGCTAAAAAGAGACTCAGACAAAAGGTGCAGCCCTAATGAAATCCTTCAGCCTAAAAAGAAAGCATTCCTACTTTCTCAGGGGTTTCCTTCAAAGTGATGAAGGCTACGCTCATGATATGCTTTGTATTTTTAGTATAAAGAGTGGTTTCTTTCGTCATGGTCTTTCATAAAATAGTTTGGAGGATACGTAGAGTCCAAATATCGACGTAATAGTATAAGCTCTGATAAAGAAAATTTGATTGTTCAAATATTCAAACGTGGAAACAAGGGTTCATATTTTTGGAGTGAAAGTCGTCAGTGTTGAGTTTACTGCGTTAATTTCCTCTTATGATTTCTGTTGAAAGAAAAATGCGCTATAACACTTTGATGTCACAGAAATATATTACGGTTCATTTTAACTGAAGCCATATTTTTATTCTTAACAGAACCAAATAATTACACAAACTAAAAACCCATCAATAATTTACGTGCTAAACTCGAAGAACATTTTGCAGGAAAGTCTCGACTAACTTTACCTCTTTCACAGTTAAACTAAGTTTCCGTTTTGATTCATTTTCCCTATGAAATCCTTTATGTCTGTAATTTGATATAGGTTCAAACTGTTGGTTTTAAACGGTTACGGGATTTTTCAGTGCTTTTCAAATACAGCTTTGATGGTTAAAGTAAACCTATTTAGTGCAGCTAGGTCTTATTATTCAAAACGTGTTTTAAAATACGTTGTATCAAAAGCTAATTGAATGAAAATTAAATTTAAAAAGTAGGTCATTAGTATAGGTTTTATTTCAAATTTATCCCTGTGGGTTATAAAAAACCAATGATATGACGTAAATATATACTTGTGGCTATAAGTCGTTCCGACGTTTTTTTTGTGACAACGACACTAAATGCGATTTAAATTAAAAATTTCTTTTTTGATAGGGCAGCTAGTAGTCGGACAGTTTTAAGTTGGTGGCGTTTTTGAACCAAAGCCCTGACTGCTTTGTTACTTTTCCCAACTAATGTAGGCCGCGATGGAGGGGTTGTAAAATAGACGATGACGTCTGACAAATTAATTTAGTTCCCGGTGGCAAAAGATGATATGTTTTTGAGCGAGTAGAAACCTTGCCTTAACGTCACTTGGAAGTACTGTAGGTTATTATTTAAAGTTCCTTTGGTTGAGCTTTAAAAGGATAGGATTATTAAAAGTTCACGTACGTAGCTTTCGAAAATAAAGGTTATTTTAAAATCTGCTTCCAAGCAATATATCGTACTGTATTTTATTTAAGACATTCAAACTTTAGATTGAACGTTCAACAACGAAGCTTTTTAAACTGCAGTTATCTGCATCGCCACTTTTTCCCGCTCATACTGCGCACCCTAAAATACATTTTCTCACAGCTTTCTCCTGCCAAAGTGACGTCATATACTACCTCAAAGTGTCACACTCTGATTCCTAAACACAATACAACACGTAGGTTGAACATTAGAGAAGTTTAGTTCAGTTGTTGTCAGTCAGTTAACTCGTCACGTGAATGTAATTTCCTCCTTCTAGACTTTCCCTTCATCTAACTTGGGCTACCATCTGATATAAGTTCACCAATGTGACTTCAAATAACAAATGTGGATAGCAGAGAAAAGGAGGGTAAAGGCGTAACTGTAGAACTTGTAAAGTATCGAATTAGATTAGTCTAAGAAAATAATATTGGAGCACGCTTTAGTTAGAAGAGGCTAATGATAAAAAACCTAGCCCTAAATCGTTTAAAAACTGCATCGATAGCTCCAATCAGATTCTATGTCGTATAAAGTCTGTGTTGGCATACCTTTAATCAGCGAGGCTCAGACTTACAAAGGTAAATTAATTTTCAAAAGAAGCTCTCAAAGCATAATATCTTATGTATACGATTTTATACAAGAGTACCTAATAAGTATAACAATATTGTATAACAAGAGTACCTAATAAGTACCTGAGTTTTATAACTTGTTATATTTATTGATTAAATTTGTTGAGTCTTTCAATAAAATGTATAAATATTTACACACCATGAATAATTTGTGTAGTTATTGCCAACGTGTATGGTGTTTATTACAATATTTATTATTTAATATGGTGATCTGTCTATGAGAACTTCGTTCTCGAAAGGCCTAGCCACTTATAAACAATTAAGATTTATTGGACAATTTGTGTTTTCCATCAATAATAAATATATAGTGTGTTTAACCATTACAACTGGTATCTGTAATCTGCTATTAACTTACGTCTTAATCATACAAGGCAAAAAAGGCCTAAATAGATTATATTTTGTTTTGTAGAATAATAAACATGTTTCTCGTAAGTTTTATTCTCTTGTCTAAAGCTTGCGGTCATGAGTTACATTGACAACTAAACATGTACTATATGTAATTAATTATGTATGGTCATGTTTTAGTGTCATTTATTCATTTAAGTTCAACATTTATCAGCTAAGTCAGTTGACTGGGACTCGTGGCGTGGTCCTGTAATCCAGCTACATGGAGGTCAGGTTTTGAGGATGATAATAGGTCTAAAGCGGCTCAGATAGTCTCAGTGATCATCTGATGATACCCGCATCAACTCCCACCATCGTTTAGACATATCGGACCCACCACCTGCGTGGTTCGGAAGTCACGTTAAGCCGTTGGTCCTTGTATTTCCATTGGTAAGTGGGCTATTAATTAATGACCCATTCTAAGGAAGAGCCT
The DNA here is from genome assembly GCA_018831715.1 of Matsumurasca onukii. Lineage (NCBI taxonomy): Eukaryota > Metazoa > Arthropoda > Insecta > Hemiptera > Cicadellidae > Matsumurasca > Matsumurasca onukii. The sequence continues at coordinate 6,698,299 of CM032058.1, read as the reverse complement.
TAGTTTGTAACAAGACTACACCTGATAATTCATTACTACCACTCATCACACTCATCCTTCACCACATATTTGCCTTAAAATACCCTCATGAGAGTGGTCGACATCTCAAATAGTGATTTAGTGATTAGTCTGCAGTAAATTGCTGGCGTAGTGGCTGAGTCAGTAGTGTGCGAGAACGTGGATCCAAAGTTCGCAGGTTCGAGTCCTGCCTCAGCCATCAGTCAGTAGTTAATTCTTTTTTTAGGCCAATGCACAGGCTGCATATGCCCATGATGGCTGGCAGATTAACTAAACAAATCGGGACTTTTCGCTATAACTCAACTCAACTTAACTGTCAAATGCGTTATTGATTCATGATTCGTAAAACTTGTAGTAAAAATATGTAAGTCTGAGTAACCGTGTATAAAAGTAAAACATCACAAGAGTATCAATACAAAATTAATATTGACCACTAGTTAGGATAAGATAGTGTTATTACTTTGCTCGTCGCTAAATAACTTAATGGTGGGTACGTAATGGATATATAAACAGGTGAAGGAAATTGGCCTGAAGATGTCACGAAGAAGGTTAAAGAAGAGGGTGTGAAAGTGACGCAGCAAGAATCTTTAGGTTGTTTTGATAATGACTCTCAAAGGAGAAGAAAGAGCTTGGACAAAAGGTCCTCAGCCACTCTCTTTCTCTCTCTTATTCTCTCTTATAAAGTTACAGCTTTTCGACGATATTACCTTTCAAAATCAAACTTTACATTTGGTCCTAGTCATTTCGGATATAGCTCTATCACAGAAATTATAATACAAGGTTAATCAGCACAAAGGACGATGGGCTAAGACCCGAAGCTGGATCTACAAAGGTAATAAAATAAAATTTTACTGTGAATTATTTTCAGTGTGTCAAGAATTAACGACAATGTATCGAATCAAAGCTAATGTTTGAAATTGATCATGGATAATATAGTTTAATCCAGTACTTTGCAGTAGTAAAAAGTGCAACTGTAACACATATGTGATTGGCGACTGAGGTGCTTCCATAGGTTCCACTTTCAATTCTTATAAGCCGTTTCGGGACAGCAGTTGATTGAGACATAATTCCGGATCTAGTGACGATACGCAATACGTACCGCCCTTGGGATGAGCAAGGAACAACGCATAGTGCGTATAATTTGGTAAATAGATAAAAAGCTAGCCTTACATAAATCTAACATATGAGATTATTAGATTATAAATTACTCCAAATGCTAAAATATCTACATTAAATTAAACAATACCTTAAATAAGTTGAACGTCTTTTGTTCAAGTTAAAACCTCCGATTGAAAAAACAACAGAGGATGAACAGAAATGAAAACAGAAACAAGCAAAGAGAAGGGGATCAGAGGTATCAATTTGCAATAGGGACATTGTGGTGCATCAAAAATCGGTGTTTGGCCTCCTACAGATCAATGCCCGTTTGATTACAATGGAGCAAACATACTTTGCACGATGACACAATCACAATTGCACAATCACAGCACAATGTCATAATGTTGATTGTTCCATCCCACAATGTGTCCAGATCAGGCCAGCTGCGATTAAACGGCCGATTCGTTCTTTTGGAATTATGGAAAATTTGCCAAAGCTTTACTCCATCACTTAACAATAAGAAAACCAACTGTTTACGTTTGATTATACTTCAAATTCTTAAGTGTTTTTTCTTTGGTATTATTTTGAAAGATTTGAGTCACTCAATTAAACAATATAGAAGGTCCAAAATACATGTTAACATTTATAGAACGATAGATTGATTAGTAACAATAGTAATAATGTATGACTGTGACAAATTATTTGGTTTAAATTAAGTTATGATTTGTAGTAACTATACTGATTCACGTGAGTATTGGTTTCGTATAAATATGTAAATGAATGCAGATGCTTTTTGTCAGTTATATGTAACTATGGTTTGATCACAAATGTATTTCACTTTAAATTTAGATGTGTGAATGCATTTGTACTGATTGATATCATGTAGGTTTACTTGACAATAATACGTTGTTTCGAAAGAAGATGTTAAAATGCTTTAACAGTGACAATTGCACTAAGTTTTTAGTAACAACTTTTTTAATTATGCGTTTGAAGTAGTTTAACGCATCATCACAAATATTACATCGCTCATCAAAATATAACATTAATATATTCTTCATATGCAAAATTTAAATTTATGAAAACGTACTGCCTTCCAAATAACATAAATATCGTTGAAATATATCCCTAAAGTAAACCAATATATCTCAATTATGTACGGTTGTAGGTTATATTGAAAGGTAATGACAGAAAAACACTCATTGGTACTGTATTAACTACATCAATCCTAAAAGCTATTTAAAATAGATTTAATTTAACGTCATACAGTCAGCAACTATTGTTGAACATTTTCAGCCGAATGAGTTAAATTTACCTATTTGACTATTCATAATACAGTAGGCTACGGTGATAGAAAAGAGTTGAATGAAATCCAAAATTGTACAAGTATTATCCAAACAATATTCGAGCAACTGCAACGATAACGCTTCAGAATCATTGATTTGTCCTTGACACACGAATCCTATTGGTTGCTTCAATAAACTGAAATCAGCTTAATTAATCCGATGTTTGGTTTTGTGGAAAACTATTGTACTCTAATAACCTTGCTGGCGTGTTGGCGGAGTCGATAGCGCACTAAATCGGGTCCGAAGTTCGGGGTTCGAACCTCTCCTTAGCCAACGTTTGGTAGTTAATTCGTCGTTTACACTAGAGTTGCTATAGCTTTGCATCTGGCCTTCTTAAGATGCAACGGCAACACTGTTCATCAATCTTCTACCTCTGGAATTATTAAAACCATTGATTGAAATTGGGTTAATATCAAAATATGTTTGCCAAGCTATTAGAAGGACGATACAGATTATTTTTAATAGGAATACTCGGAAAACACTGCCCTAGTAGGTGACTATTTGAACCGGAAACGGTTCTGAACGCGGCGAGTTTGGCACAGAGTATTCTTGGAAAACTCTTGTGCTGGCCGATTTTTCAACAATAAAACACTTGCAAAGTTCAAACAAACTATATTTAAAGTACTTGAATAATTAACTGACCTTTTTTATTATTTCCATCTAAAATTTAGTTGATTGGCCAGGCCAAATGATAGTTTCAGAAATCAGGATTAAAGATTGCGTAAAATTATCTTATTAAAGTAGACGTATTATTGAAGCCAAGATGGGTCAAAAGCGATATTTCCATATTGAGCAAATGCCAGATACAAAGTTTTAGCGGCTATAGTATAGGTTACCGCACCGGCTGCATAGGCTAATGGTGACTAATGGATTACGTAAATATAAAATAAATTGTTTTATGCTCGTAGCTTTAAGATTTAAGTGTTATTACATATCATACAAAGAAATATTTCTCTGAAACTACCAAACTTTACTCTATAGTCTGACTGACTACAAGACAGTATGTGTTTTGTAGCTGATATGTCAGTTGGTGTTTTGTCTCATCTTGTTGCCCATGACAACCCCGAACAAAGAATCGCTATTCTTTATAGAGTAAAAAATAAAGTAGTACAAAAGTAGGGATGGATCGGAAGATATCAGTTGCCAACAATTATTATCATTGATTATGTACCAAACGTAAGTTGTTTTATGTTCTCTTTCAGCTTAACACTATCGTCAAGTAAATAGGCATATAATAAAAACGGTGGCATAGAAATAAATTATTCAGTAAATGAGAAGATTACCAAGTCGTTGATGATCAATTGGTAGTGATTTAAATCGTCAACGTTTAAAATGTTCTCTTGTTTCAAATAACTTTATAATTAAGCTTTTTTGTTATATAGTAAGTTTTTTTGTTCTTAACATATTTGCTGCGTCTGCGTTGATTGTGAAATGTTTGAACTAACTGTTTAAGAATCAAACCGTAAAAAAAATCATATTAGTTAGACCTTCCGTAAACCATAAAAGACCATGTTATCTTGTAGCCTGCAAAACAAGTAGAACTGTAATGTACTATATCATGTTTTAAATAAGAAAGCTGGAGGTTAAAAAGCTACTAATTATTGCACTGTACTTCTACAATTTAGCTTATTCCTTCACAGATCGCGATAGAAACATAGTAATATTGAACAATACAACTAATTAATTACAAAAACGTCCAGCAACAATGAATATTGAATAAAGTTTTGTTGAACTCATCGTCCACTGACTGGTCGATGAGGCAGTGGACACAATGTTTGCCCAAACTGACATCCCTATACGCTCCACTGACATCAATCAATCATTTACATACTTACAAACCAAACACATTCGTTCCTCTTTGCAGTTATATTTTGACAAATTCAATAATGATTGTTAAGTTGGATGAAATTTCCGAGGACTTGAATAATTTTGTTTTTGTTTATCAGGGTTGTTTTATTTTATGCTTATTTTTTATGTTGCATGTAGGGTAGCCAACTGTTTGACAATCAGAATTTATTCATGCAGATATTACACATATTATTAATGAAGCAATTATGTTTATAAAATCAATACGCTTCCTTTGGCGTGAATGAAAAGTTGTGTTTCTCTCTGAACCGAGGGGTTTGGACGACACGTCAATATTTTTAATGCAGACCCCATCAATCGAAATAATAGATTTATCCGACCAAGAACAAAGACCTAACAGTACAAACTCATGGTTTCTTTGACAACCTATTACAAAATTGTGGCCAATAAAATTTGGGAGTGCAGTATAACTTTCAATGGCCACCACATCTCTGTATATTTAGTTTTTTAACAATTCTAAGAATAATACGAACTGATTTACAGTAGAAAAGTATACAAAATCCTTTTTTCCATTGAGCGAGCCAAAATTGTCAAGTATTCTAATTTAAATTCGAATAGTGCAGGATTCAGATTTCACTCTAAGAAATACTAATCAACATATTTCTTAAGATTGCACTAAAACCCAAAGGATTGTGCAATTTTCAACTTTCTGTGACGCCCCTGTAGAAAGGGGGCTGCCGTTAAAAGTTTAGGCAAGGGAACAGCACTTAATATTTTGAATAGTTGCCATTTTGTATGGGTTTATTGTGGTTATTTGGGGTTTGCGCCTGTGGGCTTCCTTTATCAAGGGCTAAAAATTGATTAAATTGATAAGAATTTGCATTTAAAACGGTTCACGAAATTTCCAAATCATCTTATCCAGTGGGAGGTAAGACATGTATATATTTAAAGTACTAAGAATACAATTTTATCCTAGAGAATTAAAAATTTAATTTTTGGGACTTTATTTTACTGTCAAATAATTGAAGTTTTCGGCCATGTTAATTGGTTTGACAACACATTTACCGAATTAACTATAAAGTCCGAAGTATCTCTTCGTGTTCTGGAAAAGGCTTAGATATAATTATTCAGGTTATTTCTTGCTTGTGTATTTCAAAAATCACAATTACTGAAACATTTTAATAGTGAAAGAATACTATGACTAAATAAATGTATACGCTTATTTTATATTGAATTATAAATTAAGACGAAGAGATTAAGGATTGTACTCATTATTGGAATAACACTGAAACCCAGTTAGAAAATCATTGTTGTTTAGTCATAATTCCTAGTGCATGGAAAGTTAAACTTGTTTCGTACATTATTTACAAGTAATCTACATAACATTTCATAAAGTTTCTAAAGAGGAGCGTCCTACTACTTAGAAGTTGGTATATAGTATAATTACCGTTCTGCCCTTTAAAGGTGTCATTAGACGGTAAAACCCAATTTGACACTAAGTTCGTCCTTTATAAGTGTCAAGTGGACATTACGCTCATAAGCATATTTTACAACCAAGCCGACTAAAATATCCATAATAGTAATTGAAAGATACTTTAAGAACAACAACTTAATAGCCGGTCAAAGATTTATTAAAACCTTTTACCATATTTAAACAGACCTCCTTCAAACAATAATTACTGTAATACATAATAGTACCTTTATTATGATACAGTTGGTTTCCGTTCATTTACTGTACTTTAACAACAAATGTATTTTAACTAACTTCTATACATCTGTCTAGCCTTTACCTAGAAGGATTTCGCAAAGAGATTTCAATTACAAAAGCTCTTCAGGTTAATTAACCAAAGCTTTCTTATCAATCAAGCTAAAGAAGTGGATTGGTTAATTAAGAAGGTGGCTCAAAGAGATATTTCTAGACGTCCTAGCTGAATACTTCCACCTACACTATGAACAGTTTTTAGTATCTATTACGTGCTCTAAAAAATTAACTTTAAAGAAAACGCACAGTGAAACTTTCTAGTTTAAGGTTGTTTGCCTTAAATGCTCTAAAAATAAATGTTGGAGCATTTTCAGTTGAAACTTTACCTGGACTTAATAATAACAAGTAGTTTAATTAGTACTCTCTAGTTAATTATGAAACAACAATTGTCGCATGTTTGCTACAATCGGTGTAAAAGAATATTCTATAAAAAGGTCAGGGCTATTCACCGCTGGTTCTTATTACATCATTGGAAGATTGACATTGATTGTGTATTCAGCGAAAGGTTATCTCAATAATTAAATATTTAAAGAGTTTATCTAATTTCATTATTGTTGATCTTCTCATATACCAAGGAGTAGGAAAACGATATTCAATACGTTATATGCCGTTATATGCTGTTTCTCAGCATGAAGAATGCCTTTAATGTGTGAGTGCCTATATGTGAATTACATTACGTAAAGTTTAAATTAAAGCTTTATTTTATAATTTTACTCTTTATTTTGAGTCATTATTGCGGAAGTTTTCCATCGTTAGTAAACAAGACAAAAATGACGTTTTGGATATGGATTCTTTTTAGTATTTAGGTGAAAATTAAAATGAAACATAACAAACAGCTCAAGAAAATAAGCTAGCCTAAATTAACCAGCGTACGTTAAGACAACAATCACTGGTCGTGGACGTGTTAAGTTTATCTTAACGTTTGTTACAGAGGTATTGTTTTTTATGCTAGTTGTTTTAAGATTATATTTTTGGTTAAAAAGGCACTCTTATGTTGATTGGTTATTTGTAACTGGGCGATTTACGTTGATAACTATAGACTGGCTATTTGAAGTGTTGAGTTATGTTTTAAGTTACTTTTCACATGAAGAAGAGAGCAAATTCCAGATCCTGAAATGTCGTGTACTTCTTGTTTACTAACAATAAAAACATCCGTCATAATATTTAAAATTTAGAAACCTTCTTATCGCCAACTACGATTTTAAGGAAAAGAATGTACTTTTTACTTGTAATATAGTTGCAAACAGTACAAGTAAAAGGCATCCTTAACGCATTCTTATTGCACAGCATACTTCTTCAAAAATGAACAACTACTATCATAACAACATCTAATATTCATCAATAATTATGCAATCATCAATTAATCAGTCAATTAATTAATTAGTAATTATTCTTCTCAAATTATACGCTACCGATATTTCAACACTTGCGCTGATTGCATCATTTGGTTTTAATTCAAAGTTTAAAAATATCTTTGAATTACGTCATTTACAAATATGTGGGCTGTGCATTACTCAACAACGATAAACATAGCAAACAGAATACGTAAAAGAACAGTCACACTGCTGTAAAACTATTGGCTGATAGCCACTGTTATCAGTGATAAGGGGATGATGCAGTAAAGGCTTATCAGAGGTCTCGGAACAAGGATCCTACATTAGTGATGGGTCGAGAAAGTGGCTAATGATAAACCTTACAAACCACCATCACTAGATTGTAGCAGTTGTCAGTGATCTTTCGTACTGTCGTCATTAGTGGTGAGATCTAGACAAGTGATGTATAAACAGGTACATCGTATTTTATGTTAAACTAAATATTAAATTATAATAAGTTTTGTAATTGTTTCATAAAAGTGAGACAATTGTAAGCCAAAACATTTTTCAACTTTTAAATATTTTCGGGAAATCGTGTAATTGTTTAATGGTCTACTTAAGAAAAGTTATGATTATGTTCTAAGGCCTATATATTTATAGGTACATAACAATGTTACCTTTATGAAAATTGGCTTTGTAGCCATTTTAAACCCAGCAAATGATGACAATTGAAAATGTTTGTTTGTTTCAGGTATTCTGAACACTGTGGTTAGACCCCTTTTAGGTCTCAGTTGCGGTAACGTATGTTATAAGTTTTACAATGTAAAATAGTTTATGTACTCCCTGTAATGTTGGATAACCAACGCCTGGTAAATCTACCCAGCTAGCAAAAATGTTATGTTTTTATACACGTAGTTTTACATTTATAACTACTTAGCTGACAGTACCCGTGCTACGCTACGGGATTTAAATATTGAACTTTTGTGATTATATAAACTTTAATGTTCCTTTTAAAAATTCAATGTTTATGTTGTTTGGTGAATTACACTGTTTGTCTATAAGTTCACCATTTAACAGTTTAGGTTCATAACCAAGCTTAGCGCCAAAGCGCCGATGGCATAACTAAACCAAATTTCCTTTGCAATGTGTTACTGTAATTCACTGATTTTAACTCTTGTTCACTCTGCTTACAACCTCGCTTAAGCCTTCAGGCTTTTGTGCTCTACTACCATGAGCGTTAAAAGCCTCTTGGCTACTTTCACAGTCTTACTTCCAGAAACTAATTCTCCGGGCTCACCGCAGAGCGCGACACTGCTGAAACGTTTTCAGAGCCCACTTTGGTTTCCTGCCATTCATTTTCTGGATGTTGTATGTATATTACATGTAGGTAAAGGCATCCTGTGTAATGAGCTTAACTCTTAAATAAAGTTTCACCACCATCATTTCACCAGATGTTGAGTGAAAAGCGTTCCAAAATGGCCTAAGAACGTTTACAGACATACAACAAATTTTGAACGCCAATTTCGGTATTTACAAAGTACAAGAAACCCTAATAAGACCAAAAATCGATGGATTTATTTTAATGTACAGACAAAAGTCTTACTTTATTAATTAAGATGTTTAAGAAAGTTACACGAAAACTAGTTGACGGTATTTAATTTTTAAGTTTTCTTTTATTTATATAAAACTTTCAATAAATGTGTGGCCAATTTGGAAGATTAATAGTTCAATTTCAACGATAAATTAAAAATATTATTTATATTTTATAGCAGTGATTGTTGTTTCTAGTTAATGTCAAAATTGATACATACAGTGGTGTTTTTTTTTTTTGTGAACTCTTCAAACGTACCGATAATCCGGATAACAGATGGAAGACGCAGGTGATTGGTTTGCGAGGAGAATGCTGGGTAAACTGACAGCGACTGATTGAATGCAAACAAAAAATGTCTCGAGGTTTTGTCCTTATCGCGTAAAGAGGCTTAAAATCAGCCTTCTGTACTATGAAAAAAAACAATAACAGCTGTTTGTTTTGGAGATTGGTGAGGCTGAAATATCATTACGGACGATTTTAATATTGTTAGAGGTTCCTAAGACTTATTTAATTACTATACCAAGCCAGTTTGTGGAACAACCATTGTATTATATTGACAAACGCTAACTGTCGTTTACATTCTTTAGTAAACATTAATATAAAACATATGATTCGTTATTAACATCCGTTGATACACAGATTAATAAACATTAACTCGTATGTAATATCCCTCTTTTCATTTAAAACAAAGTTCAAGCTCGTATACAATCATTTGAGTTCTTCTTTCAGGTCGTCTAGTTCGGTTAGGAGTTATGTCGAGTTCTATGTCACAGACAGGTGGATTCTTCTTTTAATTGAAGAATTATTATCCGTCGTTTTCATCAGATGTTTTCTGTTTCTTTCAAAGATTCTGCCATTATTGTGTTCAAAAAGAAAATTCTAAACCATCACATTATAAAAAAGAATAGTAATAGAAAAGATGTAAACCCAAGAACATTCAAAGTACAAGACAATAATGGAAGTATCTTTGTAAGAAACAGAAAACACTCGAAAATGTCAACAGATGATAATGGTTTAACTATAAAAGAAGAATGATAACCCTGGATTATGATATAGTGAAAATTAATACAGAAGTAAATCCACCTGTCCGTCTGCCTGAGAGCAAGAAAATAGTTTAAATATTTAAAAACAATAATTTTGTGTGGTTGGAAATACTTTTCAAACTCATTTATGACAACATTATAGTTCTCTTTACTATTGTCACCTTAAAATTTAAATGTGATAAAAATATAATTTCCTTCATCTTCTATCAGATTGAGTAAAACAGTAGTTTTATATTTATCTTCCTTTCCGTCTTTTTCTAAAGCCACGAGGAAATTAGTAAACTTTTGTTTCTTGTTTTTCAGTTGTTTAGCTAGGTTTCCTTGAAATCTCATCTCATCCGGTTTTTCAAAGACTACATTAGGTTCATTAAGTTTATATGGCAAAATTAAAAACAATTACTTTAACAAACAACTTTTAAACAATATTTAGTTCCAATTTAAGTGATATAAAAAACTGACACTATGTTAGATGTTTTTAAGACTGATTTAAATATTATACCAAGCCAGTTATGTGGAACAACCGTTTTATTACATTGACAAACACTAACTAACTATTGTTGTCATTCTTTAATAAACATTGAAACATAACAAATGACTCATTATTAACATATTAGCACACAGATTTATAAACAATAACTTATATGTAATACATATTTTTAAAACACAAGAACACGACAATTTTAGATGAAATGTAACATAAAACATATCACAAAACATTGAGAAATGAACTAGCCTAAAGGTAAGTAGGCAAAGTGAAGACTAGAGAAAATATCAGGTCCGGAAATGTCGTCTTATTTTTGTCCACTAAAACAATGAAAAACATCCATAATAAAATTTCAACCTCAAACGCTCTATCATCAACCTTAACTTCAACAAACTTAAAAAACGAAAATTAATGAGATACTCACGTAAAAAGTATAGTATTTTTTTGCTTGGTTCACTACTCTCGCAAAATTCACTAAACAAGTAGGCCTATACTTTCTATGGGCTAATTTGGATTATTTGTATTATATCCACTTTTCCCCCGACTACTATATTAAAATCATTAATATAATAAACTTTTGTCTCACATATCAAAAGTAAAAACTTATAATTAAAAGCCACTTCAGGCCGGGACGGTGACCTTGCAAAGTGAAACATGAGTAACACTTGTCACGGTGTGCGTGAAGTTAGCCGCACGCGACAGCTATACACGCTACACTCCACCAGCCATGCACTTACGGCTTAAAGTGGTGGTAAGTGGTATACAACTGTCGGTGAGGTTTCAGCTTGACGTGATTAGTAGGATTCAACAACCTGTACCGTATGTTAGCTGGGGATTTGAAATGTTTAAATTGGAGTTTCTTGAAAGTTTGAAAAATTGTCAACCTAAGGTTTAGACGGATATAAAACATAGCCGACGTGTAGACACTAGCGCTACCGTGAACCCAAGCGAATTTGGTTGGAGGGTGGTCGTTTAAATTTGGTATGGTATTCTATAAAAATTGTACTTATGATCCGTTTACGACTAAACATGGTATAAATGTTTCGTTTTCTCTGGACATAGAAATGTATTGCTCTATATTTTATTGAAATTAACCAAATACCCATTTAAATAATACAGGGTTATTACAAATTATGTTCCTGATTTTGACTATACATTTTACTGGGTAAAATTGTCTTGACTATTTGGTGGTACCATTGGAAAGAAAAACTCAAAGGTTTTATTTACACTGGTTTGGAGTACGTATTGCTGTTTTTAGTTAACTGTTGTAGGTGTCGTGTAATGCTTGAATTTGAAGACAATAAAGTTTGTTAAGTGCTGGATTATCACATTAACCAATATTTTATTAGTGTCCAACCACTTTTTAGTGCCAGGTTTAATGAAAATCCTCTTAATAACCACACTATTCACTGGTAGTAATTGAAATTTAAAACAAATGGTGCATTAGTAAAAGATGTTACTAATGGCTGCCTGGGAGGTCGCGGAGGTCTGAATGATGGTCCGAATCCAGTTCCAGGCTGCCATTAGTAACATCTTTTACTAATGCGGCCATTTGTTTTAAAATTCAATACTACTAGTGAATAGAGTGGTTACTAAGAGGATTTTCATCAAACCTGGCACTAAATGGTTGGACACTAATAAAATATTGGTTATGTGATAATAAGCACAACAATCTTCTTCAAGCATGCATTATAACAGTTGACTTAAAAACAGCAAAAGCTACCCAAACCAGTGTCTGTTGTTAGTTTCTTAATTCAATAAAATTGTCTAAGATTACCCATAAAATTTATAATCAAAATCAGGAACATCATTATAATAACCCTGTATAGATTATAGCTCTGTAAAGTAAATCTAATTCACTTTAGAAGGGTCACATTCTGGTTAGCTAATTAGTGAAAGTTGTAATTAATTTAAGATTGAAAGCCCAGAATCCGATCAAAAGCTTAATACATCTCGATGCAATAATTAATAGATTTAGCGCCTTTGAAGAAGGGTAGTCTTATTTGACTGACTATTTATAACATATTTATTTGGAAGCAACACTTTGTTTTTTACACATATTTTAAAATTTAAAATTAGTTTTAACAATACTTGTAGTGATGGTCAAAAAATATATTTAAATTTTAATGTAATTGAACAGTCACTAACAATCGGAATTTAATGCGTTGGTTTTAACATTACACATATAATGCAACATAGTTTTAGTATTATAAATTCATAATGTAAAATGCTTGATGTAATTACGAGTATAATATTTACTGTCTAACTTTCTTAAATGTTTCGCTCAGAAAGTAAAGCAAGGAAGACTATTTGAGTGCAAATACACCTCTGAGTGCACAAAAAGAAGAGTCCCTACTTACCTAATCAGCTGATCCTAATGACAATACTCTCTGGGGCAGTTGAAATCTGGTTTAATGAATCCAGTTCACTCTTTACCGTCCAGTCTAGGTAACGCTTGATTTCCCTCCGGATGTCTGCTACTCGCATCATTAGCAAATCCTAGTAAATACTTTCTTTTATTTTTAAATTTGCCTTGGTTGAGGGCCTGTAGATCCTACGAATACGCTGTAGGTTGTAGTCTAAACACGTGTTTCGCAGCGCTTGTGCTGCATCATCAGTAGACACACTAAGTCACTATGTACATTGATATTAAAACTAAACACTATTAAAACTAAGAAACTTAATTAGAACTATTTTCATGGTCCACGGCACTTGTGCACTCGCGGTTCACGGGCGACTCATCGGGTGGCCTGCCGCGGAACCGCATATTTGCGGAGTGAAAACAAGGTCCTGCAACTGGGAAAATAGATATTTATTTTAAATACTTTAGCGTGTCTTTTTTGCTAGTGAAAGATTAGGTACTGTAGACACAATAAAATTTAGACCAAAACTAAATGACATTAATTTGTTGTTTTAACTTATTTCAACGTCAGTGGCAATGTTTGTTTGATTGATGCACGAAAGCCCTTATGGTCTGCGAACAATATTCAGGTACACTTACTTATCATTTAAACGGATTGGTAATTGAGCTAGTGACCTCAGCTGTAAAGCTACAATTCCTAAACGAAACTACAAACGCTGGGTGTTTAACTTTTATGTTTAACTTATACTTTGGTATTTATAACTTATTTATGTGAAATTTCCGTTTGAAGACATTAGATCTCAATCAAGTGACAAGTATTTCTGAGCGCCTGCAAGTGTTTCTAAGTGGGCATGAAAATCATGTATACGTCATTTAAAAAGAAAATTACTTTATACTTTTATTGCGTATCGCCTATTAAAAATCTAGCTTACATTTCGAAACCTTCAGTTTTAAATGTTCTAATTTCTGTATTTGTATAAAGGGTAATATTTTGCATAGGTTTGGGGGATATCTTTTAGGAGTGTCTTTGCAAGTGAGTTTGTGTAGGAGGTGTCTACTTTAAAGAGTAACTAAAGTAAAGGTACTAGAAACTACAAGTAAAGTAAAAGATTTTTAAAAATAGAACCTTGAAAGAGTACTTCAATAATAGTTTATGAGTATATTTAAGCAATATTTAAAAAAATGCGATTGATAGATAGTAGCTGCACTAGCAATTTGGTAACAAAACTCCAAAGGCTTAGACTAATGTGAAGAACAGTTTATTTATTGTAAGTCTTCTTTTCCCTGAAAGCTATGTGGCAGATAAAATTATTAGCTATGATGCTCTATTCTAGGGAAAGGTACGTCATACATTCCAAGGCTTAAAATTAATATTTTATGTAGTGAATTAATTATTGTCACAGCCAATTCGACCGGGCAGAGTTTGCACGCTAAATGATTTAGCTTTAATTACCGGGCTCATGAAATTTTAATGAAACCAAACTCTCGAAACTATGCGAAATATACCGGGGGCATAACCTTCATACACTTCCATCTTTTGTCAACACCTATGTCTGCTTGTTCAACAAAGTTTAGTTATATTAATGCTGATTAAAAAAGCTTGTTAAAATCAAATATATACTAAAACACAAACAGGCCAACACGCAGCTAAGTGCTAAAGCGCCACTGGCATGAGTAAATCGAGTTTTCTTTGCAATTTTTACTCATAATTCGCTAGTTGTAACTAGTTTGCAACGCTCACAACATCGCTTTGGCCTTCGGCCTCAGCTTTATTGCTCTGTTTCCACGGGTGTTATCAGGCTGTTCGCTACGCTCACAGCCTCACTTCGGCCTTCGGCCTTGGTATTTTGATATAAGTTTTATCATATACTAAGAATGAAAAACGCTTTTCAAATTGCATTAAAATTGGATTACATCTTCCGCTATTATAACCAAAATAAATTTTTGGCCGCCAATTTGTTACCAATAATTGTTAGTGGGTAATATGCAACTGCATTTTTATTTAAATTTCATCAAAATAGGATGATATTCATTGCGTTGACAACTAAACCCGCCTTTTGCTGTGAAAACATCCAGTAGTCCCATGTTTGCTAGCTAACAAACTTTAACAAGACATTTTAAAAGAAGGAAAATTTGTACTACATGTTGTAAAAATCGGACAAAAATGTGACCTGTACACATATATACATATATACTTACATAAGTCACTTCACTCATCTTTGAAGAAAATCTACGAGATATACTATATATACTTTATATATATGGAAATAAAGTCTTGTGAAAATGCTCAAAACGTGCCCTGGGAGTACAAGTTTTGGTGTTCATTTCATTGTCCCAGGTCTGGGTCTTACCATGCTGACGGCAATAATATATAATTTTTCCAAAGAACATTCGATAATAATAAAGAAAACATTGACTCTCGTTGGAATTAAATAAAATTAGTGTCATAAGGGGGCTTTCACGAAATTATTGAAACATCAGGTACTCTCAACTGTTTGTATTACATTAATTAATTTATAAATAAAATATCAGCTGATCACAAGTGGACAGTGAACTTGTTCAAAGTCCAATATTAATACAAGTTAAGCCGCTTACCTATATGATGTATCATCGATAGGTTCACAGGACTTAATTTATTGGTTCAATAGATATGTGTATTAGTAACTTAATGATAAAGTGAATACTCTATTAAGCAAGTGGAGAGCAAAAGTTTAAAGGCATTTGGAAACAAATATTTAGAATTGATTATGCATTGATTATACCTCTGCATTTCTGTCATAATACGAGTATCAAGAAGTTGTTTTCAAGCGCCGTTTAAAACATACTTTATATGAAAATATATCTCGTAATAAATCGCTTTTGCGCATGTACATGTAGGCAACCGTTATAAATTTGTACTTAGTAATTAAAATGGTTAATTTGAGTTTTGCACAAAAAATAATATTAATATTGATATTTCAATTTCGGTTTGTTTTGCATTTT
Source organism: Matsumurasca onukii (assembly GCA_018831715.1). Classification (NCBI taxonomy): domain Eukaryota; kingdom Metazoa; phylum Arthropoda; class Insecta; order Hemiptera; family Cicadellidae; genus Matsumurasca; species Matsumurasca onukii. The sequence goes on along the minus strand of CM032058.1, from coordinate 6,682,497 downwards.
AGAAAAATGTGTTTGTCATTTTGTCTTTTGATGTGTTTTTTGTTTATAAATTTGATTAAAAAAAGGGATTTTTACTTGTTACACTCAAAAAATTCACTGTAATACGTGTTTAACAAAAATAATAGTCATGTTTTTAAAGAAAATTCGCAAATAAGAAATTCAATATCGTTTTCATACGATTTTCCAAAACCACTATTAACATGCTTGAGCTGCCTTTAGCAAAAAGGATAAACTGATTTGAGAGAGGCCGTCTTCCTCAAAGCCTTTTACGTTAAGGCAATTTGTTTCAACAAAAATCAAAACCTCAAACCCAGCTGGTTAGATGTTATAAACTAGTGCTTCATCAATATTAACTCTCAAAGCGGCTTGAATTGATTTGATGTATTATAAGATTAAACCACATCATGATCACGACAAAACCAAATATTGCCCATAGTCATGTTTAGTTGCTTTGGTTTCGTCTTATAAATAAATTGTACCCAAAGACGTGATTGAGAGAGTTATATTCAAAGATCAACAAAGGACTGTCACTCGATAGAGGATCATTACAAGTTATAACTACCGTGGAGTTAACTTAACTTGGAAACAGATGCTACACAGAACAGGGTTATCAAATTGGTTACAATCGATATTATTCAAGATGAATTCAAGGTAAGTGTTTAGAACCTTTTTGTAATGTTCGTGTAGATTATTTTAAGAGTTTGGTCAGTGTGTTGGACTAGTTGTGGGTTAAGTATTTACAATGCTTATTACAGCGTAAGTTAACTGTACTTTTATTTACTCATATGAAACAAGTGAATATGTATGTGGTTATTGGTTCTCTATACCATCTTTAGCTAAAGGCAGCAAATACTGTAGAACTTTATAACTTTACACATTGTAGATGATCCACATATTAAAATAAAGTTGTAAAATTTTTCTTTAAGCAAAAATCAAAAGTGAATTTACTGTAGGCCTATGTTTTGTGGAAGGTTGGTACACAATCCTGAAGGTTTATAGGATGTTCATATGGACGTAGTTAACAAAATCCGCCGAGATCTCCTAAGCAAAGTAAATATAAAGCAATCAGTATATAGAGTGATTTAATTCTTTAATTCTCTTACCAAAGTTCGACGCAAATCAGGGCTATTTTGATGGTCACCCAATAGCGAGGGCGGTGGGAGATTCACACCGAGATAGGTAATAAGCTACCGGATCAATTTTGGCACTTTCTGCTTCCACTGTAATTTAGTATCAGGTTATCCGCTGTTTCTAGAAGCTACTCAGTATTCAACTGAAGACTAAGGAAAAAAGAGCCAGGCCACTCAATAGAAACCCCATTATATATAGCAAGTAAGCTATACACGGATGACGTTTTAAAGATGCTTAAGAGGTTTTAGGTTAGCCTATGTGTTAAAATAAAATGGCACTGTTAGGAAGAGTATCTTGAGCCAAGTTTGCGTCAACAACTGAACTAAGCTCATGAATATTCGTAGTGTCTACAAACTCGACTAGATGGCGCTGCGGGCTGTCTAACAGCGCACTCAGGTGCAGTTACATCGTACTAACAAATGTTGCACCTTGTATAGTAAATGCAATAGTTAACCTACAAGCTGATCATCAGTTCTGTGATATGCTCAATAATTTAAAAATTTATATGACGTATTCCTTCGATGAATAGATAAAACATCCATTAGCCTTTCTTTTATATGAGAAATTTATACTTGACAATCTTCTCCTTTTTTTCAGCGTTTCCTTCTGTTCAGTGTTCCTTCTGACCAGAGTTTTGATAAACGTGTTAAAACGCTATACAAAAAAAACATGAATGAGCAATAAACTACACAAGTGGCAATGAGATTCAGAAAAACAATCACTCTGTACACTAGTGCTTTGGGTTACCTTTTAACCGTTGAAAGTTTACATTTCTGAATTTTGTATAGAAACAACAATATTAATTAGAAATACTACCGGTAATTCAAGAACAAAGTAGACAAAGAGGTAAATACTAATTGAAACGATAAACGTTAAATACACGGAAAGTGTGTGTTGAAAATTGCCCATACTAAAGACTTACGAGGGAAAATGTTTCGATTGAATATCAACGACCAACCTAATGCAATTTCTGCATGAATACCTTGAGACTGCTTACATCGGAAATCCATCAATCTCTCTTATTGTTTCACCAAAGTTGTGTTTTGTTAAATCAAACCACTCTTGTGTACTAGCATTTTAGAATATTCATTCCAGTGCAAGCTGTCTTAAAGGTTTCAGATTTAGAGTTATGATTTAAATACAAAAATACTTTCTTTAAACGGTGCATACTTGAAAGTGTTGCTCGAACTGAATGAAGATGTATCCTTAGAAATTCCTCTTTAGAATAATGAAGAGTTCAGTAATCTGTGGTCTCGTATACAACTCGAGGGAAATCTTGTTTTACTCTCTCACGTGACCACCTGAAGTCCCAAGTGTTTCAAGAGCAGATCTTTCATCAGAGGTTACGTTTTATCTCTAACTCAATCAAGAAAAGATCGAAATCCATTTAAAACCTTATTTACTGGGGGAGGCCTATTCGTAGTTTATTATCCACTACAATACTAAAGCCCATCGGATAAATTCCTGACACTATGCAGCTCCATTAATTCAGCTTTTAACATAAAAAACAGTAAATATGATTTGAAAAAACTTTCAAAATCAAGTGGTTTGATAATCTATCCTAAAACAATCAACGGTTTGACTTTTCTATTCGATTTTTAGGCACAGATTTACGTCACTCAAGGTTGATAAAATTAACATCAGCATAACCTTGTTACTTTATATTAAATATATACAATTTCTGTCAATACAAACAAACGCAAGCGCGAGCCAGTCAACGTTACTGAGAGGAATAACCTCAATTTGTTGAGAAAAGCACGAGGCTCGGGAGACCTCCGGTATATCCCAGCTTCCGGTCAAATCACATCCGGTTCATTGTTATTGCACATCCGATCAGTCTTCTATCAAACGTTTCGACTTTGTTTGGTCGATAACACGTGTTAGAGGATATCAAAAGATTTCACTAAATACACATAGAAAATTAGTATTAAACGCGTAGCTTTACGTAACACAAGGTAAATCTTGGAAAGTGTTGATCGCCGAGGCTCACGAGCCTCAGTTGACTAAAAATATAAAGTGTTTCTTTATAGTGTGGAATAATCATGTCCCTAAACAACTTTAAAATGCATCCGGAATATGTTACCTAATTAAAAAATCAGATAACGTAAAACTTAAGACAAAAAAGGTTTATAGTTTACACGCGCTACCATTTTGTGTTTCACTACCAAACTCTTTGTACTGATGACGTTTTCAATTCAATAATCCTGAATTTAATTTCCTAAAATTTGAGAAACACCACAAGACAGTTTATTTTCTTTTACCATAATTAAGGCCGAGTATATTAATTTGCGACGTAACATTGTCGTCGCATTGGGTACCTATAAGAGGATATGTAATTGCCATGTTTTATCATGTCCACCGTTGTTGTGAACGGCTTAAATTAATGAAAATCAATCAACTTTAAAACAAAACGGTGATATTTTTGTTGAACATTTTTAACTAACCCAAGAGTTTATAACCGTGAAATGTTTAAAAATTTAAGACATGTTAAAAGTGCGATTAGGAACATAATGAAACGATTTACCCGTGTTTTTAGAACCATGTTCTCACCTTTTATGATTGTTCTTTCATATTCTTAGTGGTTCTAGATATGTCATTTCATTTCCTATTAGACAGTTGTATATGGCGATTTTTCGTACCATTCACTACTCGCTATTGCCTAGCCCCTTATTGAAGAATGTAATATTAAAGGGTGTTATTGCAGTCTTAGCCCGTTTAGCACACATAAGTTTTAAACTAAAGCTTTTAGATTGAATAGAAATTTTTACTTTTAACTACGTAATTGGAAAATGTTGAAGGCAACAATATTTTAAATTGGCGTCTTGTAGCTTAACAAAGTAACCTTAGAGTGGGATACCCTGTGTTGACTTTTCGACTCTGTTTAAAAACAATACAAGAAGTTTTCAAGAAAATAAGACAAAACAAGCCAGGATTGACATACATCTCTGGTTTTGATATCTAATGTCTACTCGGAAGTGGATAGATTATCGCTCTCGAGGGAGAAATAAAGTGAATCGTCTGCGATACGGTTTTGTGCTCTTTCAACGTAGTTTCGATTTAACTTTCGTCTTCATAGATGAAATAAAGATATCTTTATTCAGTTAATCTAACGACAAGCAACTCTTCTTTTACACTTTACTTTGTATAAGGGATAAAGATACAAATCTTTAACTTAGAGCCTTGACTATTTTAACTACGTATAGATAGAATGAAACCGCTGTTCTGGAAAAATATAAAGCATAAGTTAGCAATATTTGTATTGAGTTCTACGTAGTAACATTGCTTGAAATTTTATATGAAATATACCAAGAACTACATAGGTTGCAGACATTAGACACAAATAAATTATTACTATTCGTTTTCCTTTAACTCATAACTTATAGGAAGGCAAGATATCTGAATTTGGAGCGGAAACCCCTGGACATAAAAAACAGTTTGAGACTTTTGTTTGCACTAAGACGCCTATAAACTAAGCAACAATGAATAAAATTACGTATTTCTGTAACGTAGATTATCTTCTCAATGTGCAGTAGAAATTCATTTTATTTGACTGGGACTCGTGGCGTGGTCCTGTAATCCAGCTTCATGGAGGTCAGGTTTTGAGGATGATATAGGTCTAAAGCGGCTCAGATAGTCTCAGTGATCATCTAATCATACCCGCATCAACTCCCACCATCGTTTAGTCATATCAGGCCACCACCTTCGTGGTTCGGAAGTCACGTTAAGCCGTTTGTCCTTGTATTTCCATTGGTTATTAGGCTACTAGTTAATGATCCATTCTAAGGAAGAGTCGGCTTTAGTTTGTAACAAGACTACACCTCATAACTCATAACTACCACTCATCTCACTCACCCTTCACCACATACTTGCCTTAAAATACCCATGGGAGTGGTTGGCTTCTCAAACAGTGTTTTATATTTGTGTAATTTTATTCAGGAGAAGAAAAATTTCTTATCCATAAATTTGATAGGGTAAGTAATTTATTAAATTCGCCTAAGAACCTGGTAAAAATAAATAGAAAATGTCATGAAATAAGCAGGTAGGTAACCTAGCCATGTCCAATGTCCATTCTTGCTGATTGACAGTTCTCTTTTAGAACTTTGGAAACGTAGTTGGTTAAGTGTTTGGGTATGGGAATATTCCAGCTGAGAGGGGTTGGAAGGGTTGAACTGAAAGCACGTTTCACAATATCATGTGTCGAGCCAATCAACCGTCCCAAGTCCAATCCTGGAGTTTTCCAAACCAATCATTGCCAATCGCTTACTTTTTGTAAACTCCCACGGAACCTGCATGACCGTCATAGAATAGCAAATAAGTGTCACTTTTGTTTTATCTAGCATACGATTTTTAAACCACAAAAGCTCTGTTGGGTAATAATTTTCTCCATAAAAACCTCAGACGCACCGTACACATTAGTGTGCACAATATTGACAGACTATAAAACAAGTAGATTTAGTAAATAAAACTTTTAATGTAAGCGAGTCCAAAATTATGAAGTGTTATTATACGAGATCAACCTGTGAGAAAATAAACTAGCCCAATAACAAGAGACAGTATTTTTTTGTGATTTCACAATACATTAGAGAAATACTACAAAGTGTGTCCAATCGACCCCTTCTTATATTTAAATCATATTTTATGGGTTTTAAAACTATGTTTCTTTCATAATACCTTGAGAGATTTACGGGATTGCTGCAAACACCCTTGAAACCAGCCTGGCTCGAAACAAACGATATCGAACTCATCCATTGCGTAGAGCCATACGCAGAATTATTGCAAAGTGACTTAAGACATTACCTCCGAAATTTCAACTACTGTCGGGGTCACAGTTTATCAGATTTTGTTCTTAACTCAATTAACCACTCAATTAAACTTATGAAGTCAACCTTATTAAACACGTCGATACAAAATATCGTAATACTAATAATTATAATTATAAAACCATATACAAAAGAAGTTGTTCCTCCGCGCCTTGTAATATGGTAAAATTGTACGGTTACTTGTCAGGATTATTTAAATAACTTGTTGAGAGCGCGCTTGCCTGTAAACTCACCACAAAGGACCTCTTTGAAATCTTCGGATCATTAAAAGTTTAAACGTACATACAAGTTTTCTGCTTTCGAGTGGCAATTATTAATTGTTGTTAAAATTTAAGCTTGATTGCTGAAATATTGTTTTTAAAGTTAGTTAAACTGGAGATTATTAACGAATTTTGCCGGCTTAAATATTGATAGGAAAAGTGGGATCATTTAGTTAAATTTGATACGTAATCTTCTTCTTATACATCTTTTGATGGTAACATTTTTGATGTCTTTGTAAAGTAACATTTAAAAATTACAATGGTTGACTTGTTATTATTATAACTTACTACTAAGTAACCATGTAAACTTACAATCTTTGTATGCTTTTTGAGTGAAATGTTTTGCGACTCGCTTAGAACCAAAGTTCTTTTATTGGTAAAACGTTTTTAAACTATCAACATAACTATAATTATAAGACATGATATGAAAACAGTCTACAAAACATTGTAAATTCCACAAAGTTCATCTCATTAATTTTGGTTGAAGTGACTGAAGAAGAAACCCCACATTGGACTTTGAACATAGTTTTAACTGATTCAGTGTAACTGGTTTTATAACTGTATTGAAGCATGAAAATAAAATAAAATCAGTATCAATCTACATTTCTAAATGGTTTTTTTGAACTTAGAAGGCTTCGGTGTTTTCTTTTAAATTAAGGGATATTTTATTAAGAAAGGGAGTGTCTCACATGAGACTTGTGATCAACAATTTCTTTAACTAAACAAAATGAGCCAAATCAGCACGAAGGTTCAATAAAACCCAAATTGGGTCAAACACTTACTGTAAGTGGCTTTACAAGACAGTATTAACAACTAACTTTTGGAGTATATTGACTTTCTGCGTGTCATCGTTATTAATCAGTTATGAATAGATGCATAATCAACCTGAATTTCAAATAATAATTATAAATAAGCCTTCACAATCCACACTGACAAACCAGAGAATAGGAAGTGAACTATAAGTTTGATAAGCTTGGCTGGAGTTTTGATTGATTGTCAAGGTCTTGTTTTAAGTCAAGAACTTGTTGACATCTTTCTAAACTTTGACTCACTTCTTAAAACTAGATCAAAACCAGACGATTTCATAACATCTTTTATGTCTTACAAACCTTGGTAAATTTAAATATTGTTAAAATAAAATATGACGGTTGCAATGCATTATTGTAATGTTTTATTGCAACAAAACCTTATTATTATCAGTGCTGTCCTATAGATCTCAAGTTAAAGTTATTGCCAAATCGAGTAAAAAAATGAGTCAATGCGTCAAGCCAATTGCTTCTAACTTCCATTAGCATTCAATAGGTCTGCAAACTCATTCCAGAATGGCCCATTAGGAACTATTTAGCTTCACACGGAGTACAAATGGATTTTATTTCCATGCAAATGGGCTGATTTTCATTAAGTAACATTGTTGCAATACGTCAACAGTTAGGTGTGTATATGACCCCAAGTACTGTTCTAATTCACACTACTAAATGTCATCGTATCTCGGTGTGTGTATTGTTTCACGTTTTATTTTCTTCAGCTTTGCTTCAATTAAGCGAAACAATAATTTCGATCATTTCACACTCAATACACTAAGAGTATGATTTTAATTTGATGTGGGGAAGTATTTATTTGGTCGTTGAAAAGTCACTATCAATTTGTTCAAGTGTTGTTTTCTTCTGTTTAGATATTTGATATTATTGGTAATTGAATGATACTGAAATATATCTGAAAAGGTTCGTTTTAATTGGCCACTATTGATCACAGATAGAAAGTGCCCAAATCTTAACAAGCTATATTTATCCATACAAAAGCGTATTTGCATCGACTTTTTAAATTATAAGCCACTTACCAAAAAACCTGATAAAACAAACCTGACCTTAAATTTCAAAATGTTGTGTTTGAAATTTCAAAATTAATTTTAAATAATTTATTTAGTTCAAAAACCATGATTCTAAAATATTCTAATTCTGATAATACTAGCGCACAAACATCTATACTTTTTCAATGACTTTTTTCAGTGTCTCGAAACAAAATGTTTGACTTAAGTAACCGTACGTTACGAAAATATATGAAAATATTTGTTTCGACCTGATTCAGTAAATTAAAACACAACTATTCATTATAGTCCCAAGATAGGAGATAATTTAACCAACGAAAATTTTTTAGGATACGATGACAAGGTAGTTACCCTAACTATTCGAGAAAATTATAAACTAACGTGACAAGAAAGGCTATGTAATCTGTACTTTTTCAATTCAATCCTTGTTTAGAGAAGTATTGATGAGCCTCTGTCAAATAATGCAATTACCGAAGGAAAGGACCCTGGCAAACAGCAAGAAGTTAACTGATCAAATCTAAACTCGCTTAAGATTCCTGGCGGATATTTCATCCAACGAATTCTTCCAATAGAGATCAAACTTTACCTCGCTTAAGTTTACGTCTTTGCGTGATCAGGTTGATAAATCTTTATAATGTTGTACATATTTTTGTTTACGTGGTTGTACGACTAAAATCCCGAATTCTATTGATAAAGTCATCTAATAAATATCAAACGCTATTATGTTTTTAACATAAAAATGTCAGCAGCTATTATTAGGTTCAAATACTCTTATGCTCAAATAATAATAATAATGAATAAATAATTAATGATGAATAAATGACGTATTTTAAATGTTTTATCACTGTTTTAGGCTGCCAATAGCTACGAAATACCGAAGAGGAATTCAGGGGCACCGTTTGGCTCCTTTAAATTCAAACTAAATGATGGGTTACACAATACTGAGCTTCTGACACAAAAAATCAAACTTGCTCCTTCAAAAGTCTAACTTTGGAGTGGGGGCAAAACGTCGACTACGTCAAAAGTTTATCTCAGAGGTATTTTCAAACAGGTGTCATCTCGTTCTTGAATTTGTCAAGAGCCGTTCAAATAATTAATTAGGAAAAGTGGAGGTTTTTTAAAACATGTTAATGTGAGCTTACGGCTCTTCTTTTAAGTTAACACCACACACTAGTTTCAGGTGTGCTTGTTTTACATCATACTATATGGAAGACAAAGGAGACTCAAAGGCTGTTAGAGAATGTCAAATATTCACAAGCTTACATGAACCACCTGTGCTGAAGTTTGGCTTAAGTGAAAATATACGGACTCGAGCAGCTCGCTAGATCGGTTAGTGTTTAAAAACTTATGCAACCGTTTCAAATTGATGGATTCAGATTTTGTTTTCAAATAATACAGTAAAAAGTATTTCAGTTTTACCGTTTTTAAATATTTCAATATCATCTGTACAGTGGTAAAAGCATGTTGTTTGATGTACTGCAAAATGGCACATCTAACTCCGTTTTATTGTAGTTTTATATGTACAAGAGGTTAGGTACACGACGCTATGGAAATAGTTGAATACCGTAAAATCAATTTACGTGTTGATAGATCTATTTTAACGTAATAAATAGAAAACTAAATATGACTATTTCAATAGAGTTGTATTTCTTTCATAACATGTTTACATTAACAAAACAAAACATAACAAAACAAAACACTCATAATTTAGGTTCAGCTGATTAACAATATCTATCAATCCTCCCCCTTAAAGCGTGTCTTCAGTAGCTGGTTGACATGTCTTCGCCAGGTCTCCCCACTATCCAATTTCACAATGTATATCGATGAACCTTCTCTACTAACGACCGAACCAAACTTCCACTTCGGCCCCCCTCGGATGTAACATCTCGCTTGAACCCTTTCCCCCTCTTCAAATGTTCTTCGTATCTGTGTAGAAGGATAATTGTGATTTTCATTCTGTTTTGGGACCATCAAATCTATTTGAGTTCTTATGGTTCGCCCAAACATTAGGGTGTAGGAGTTCGATCCAGTTGAGTTGGGAGCCTTTCTCAGTTGCATAACCAGTCGCTGAAGTTTTGTTATCATGTCTCCTGGTTCATCCATCATTGCATAAAGGGATTTCTTTACCGTTTGTACGAATCTTTCAGCTTGTCCGTTGGAGTGTGGCTGGAATGGAGCACATGTTTTGTGAGTCACTCCATGCATTTTCAAAAAGGTTTCAAAAATCTGGGAAGTAAATTGAGAACCGTTATCAGAAAACAGAATCAAAGGTAGTCCAAAAGTTGCAAACAGGTCTCTGAGTTTCTTTACGCACCAGTCTGATGTGATGGTCTTGGTCTGTGTCACATCCACCCATTTTGAAAACGAGTCAACTACGATGAAGTAATAATTATTTTTGAAACAAGGGCCAGCAAAGTCGATGTGAATTCTTTCCCAAGGGGTCTCAGGTTGTTTCCATGGATGAATTTCTACCTTAGGTGGGTTGTTCTGTTTCAAACAGCATTGTTTACATGATTTGGCTAAGTTCTCAATATCTTGGTCAATGTTTTTCCAGTAGCAGTAGGACCTGGCTAATGCTTTCATTTTGACGATACCTAGATGGCCTATGTGTAAATCATGTAGTACTTTGTTTCTTAGACAAGTAGGAATCACGATTCTACTTCCTTTAAATATGCAGTTTTCTTGCAAGCTGTACTCAACATCTTCAAAACCGAGGCTCTTCACACTTGTTCCTACTTTTAAGGCTTCGACAATTTTTCGAAGATTTTCCTCTTTCATTGTTTCTTCAGCAATTTGCTTAGCTGTAACAGGCATAGTTTGTAGTTGGTTGATTTGAAATAAAGTTGAAGTGTCCATGTGATCCTGTGATTGCTTTTCAACAGGAAATCTAGAAAGAAAATCTGCATTGGAATGTTTGTCAGTGCGTCTGAACTTGTAGAACCCTGACAAAACATAGTTGAAGATAGGCAGTGATCTGTGAGGATCAAATATTGAAACTAGTGGTTTGTGATCTGTAATTAGTGTGAATTTTCTTCCATAGCAATACGAAAAGAATTTCTTTAGTCCCCAAAAATTGCGGTCGCTTCCTTGTCAATTTGACTGTATCGGGCTTCACTTTTACTAAGAGTTCGAGACGCAAACGATGGGTTTTCTGTACCATCTTCTAGCCGATGAGAAAGAACTGCTCCCAGCCCAACCGGAGAGGCATCAGTAGCTAAGACAATTGGCAGGGTTGGGTTGAAATGTATCAAGGTGGTTTCATTTGTTACTTCTTGTTTCACATGGTCAAAGCTCTTCTCACACTCCTCATTCCAGACGAATAATTTGTTCTTTTGCAAAAGTTTGTTAAGAGGGTAAACGATATCAGAAAAGTTGTTAATAAACTTGTTGTAGTAGGTTGCTAGTCCGAGGAATGACTTAAGTTCTGTCACATTTGAAGGTCTTTTAGCATTCTTAATGGCTTTGATTTTTTCTGGACTTTTATGCAATCCCCTCTCATCTATTATATGTCCTAGGTACTGTACACTTTTTTGAAAGAATTTGCTTTTGTCTTTGTTCAAACGTAGGTTGTTTTTCTGAAGTATCTCCAAAACAGTTCTGAGTCTTCTGAGTGTTTCTTCAAATGATGGTCCTTGGATCAAGATATCGTCGAAGAAACATTGCACACCATCTAATCCCTGAAGCACTGAGTCCATGTATCTTTGCCACAATGAAGGGGCCACTTTCACACCAAACATAAGTCTGTTGACTTTGAACAACCCTTTGTGTGTACTCAGAGTTTGCATTTTTGCAGATTCTTCGTCCATAACCATATGTAAGTATGCATTAGATATATCCAAGGTGCAAAAGTATTTACCACCAGACATTGAACTGAAAATGTCCTCTATCCTTGGAATGGGGTGGTTTTCATCCTTTATCATTTTATTCAAGGTCACTTTGTAATCTGCACATAACCTTATATTACCATTGGGTTTCACTACTGGTACAACCGGGGTGCCCCATTCTGAACGTTCTACTTTTGATATTATGTTCATTTTCTCCAATCGTTCAATTTCACTCTCTATTTTTCCTTTTAATGCATAAGGTACTGGTCGAGGTTTTATGTAAATTGGATGTGAATCTTCTTGAAGAATGAATTTTGCACTGTATTCGGGTATAGATCCAATATCGTTTCTAAAAACATCTTCAAACTGTCCTAAAAGAGTATTAAGTTGTGATCCCTCAGTTTCATCAACAGTCCTGATCTCCGCCCAGTCGAGCTTTACTTCACGCATCCATTCTCTGCCTAAGATAGGATCGACATCTTGATTAATCACATATAGCTTGCCAACAAATGTTTGTCCCTTGTAATTGCATTGAACAAATGTAAACCCTCTAGGTCGGATGATTTCTCCTGTGTATGTACGAAGTTCAACGCCAGTCTTAAACAATCTTTTATTTGGGAGAAAGTGCTTGAAATCTCTAAAGGAGATGGACGTCAGAGATGCGCCTGTATCAAGTTCAAAGCAGATATCTTTGTTTTCAACAAGTACATTGATATTGAATTTGTCATTTTTCTTAGCAACTGAAAATAGGTTGATTTCGTGTACTTCAACATGATCACTAGAAAGGTTTTCATCTGTGTAGTGGATGTCTTGACCAAGTGTGTTCCTATTTTTGTTAGTAAATTTACTTTTCCCCATACAAACACGTGCAATGTGGCCCTCCTTATTACATGACGAACACACTTTGTTTATACAAGAACACTGGTTTGCTCTATGTTCAGAACTGCCACAACGATAGCATTTTCCTCTTAATGAATGAAAGTCTGCATGAGATTTCTCTATTTGTTTTTCTCTAGGCTGGTATCCCAATGGTTTGCTGTTCTGTTTCATCTGGTATGTGTCATGTTCGGTAGTATTTTTTGTAGACATCACTGCATTATCGAATTTAGCCAATTCAATAGAAGAAGCAGTTTCAACAATGTCTTTAAAAGGTTTAAGTTCACGGTCTTGTAGCAATCTAGTCTTAATTTCAGTGTCTCTCAGACCTTTGATGAATTGAAGCCTTAGAAGCTCATCACATATAGATTTACCACATGAACAGTTGAATTTGCAATCTGTAGACAATTTCCTTAGTTCTGTAGAAAACTCTATCACTGTTTCATGTAAGTGTTGTTCTCTAGTGATGAATTTGTGCTGTAAAGCAAGTACACTTGCTTGTGGTTCCATGTGATTTTTCAATAACTCTACTATTTCATCATAGCTCTTGTTCAGGGGATCCTCCGGTGCGCATAAGTCGTGAAGCTTTTGATGAATAAGGGGTGTCAACGCATGTAAAAGTGTACAAGTCTTCACAGTTCCATCGGATATTCCTTTAAGTTTCATAAAAACCTCTAGCCTTTTTAGAAAATTGGAAAATCTTTCTCTTTCATCAAGTGGTACAAAGTTCAGGTTGGATGCAGGCAGGTTGCTCACAGGGCTAGAGCAATTAATGTTACCGTCTATAAAATCAGGTTTGCTAGTGTCTGAATTTAAAATGTGTTCTAATTTAACTTTTATGGCAATAAAAGTGTCGTCGAATTCATTTCTGTAATTGACCTCATCATCTATTGAGTCATCTTCTGTATTTATGTCAACTAAATCTTGAACTGAGTTCATCTTACCGTACATTGTATTTAGTAGTTCTAATCTTGACTTAGTTTCATTTACTTGTGTAGGTGTGTAGGCATCAGCCCATTTGTTGATGTTGGTCATTTGCATTTTTAGCGTTCTTCTTATAGATTTCAACTTCTTAAGTTTGTCCTGTGCATTTTGAATGTTACTTATATCTTGAAAGATCCCATCCTCGTCGCCATTGATAGATCTATTTTAACGTAATAAATAGAAAACTAAATATGTATGACTATTTCAATAGAGTTGTATTTCTTTCATAACCTGTTTACATTAACAAAACAAAACATAACAAAACAAAACACTCATAATTTAGGTTCAGCTGATTAACAATATCTATCACGTGTAATCTTTCTGTAAGTGATATCCAATAGCACTTGTCTCAGTTGCTTTGCGAGATGTATTTAAAGCACTTTGAACTCTACCGTAACATGAAGAACTACGTTTAACGAAAAATATGAAACATATTTACAGAAATAAGATAAGTTGTCTGCTAGTTCTTCAAACAACGGTAACAGACGCATTTCAAGGAAAGTCACTTTTGTTTTTTGAAATATTTTCAAATACGTTTAACACTATTTAAACATGCAAGCACTCCCTAAAGGTTTTATGAACCCATGATAAAATAATAAATGAAATTTCTCTGGCATAGCAATTATTTATTAAATAAAATTGTATTGTACTTTTGGACGTAATTCGATTTACCGAATTCAACATAGCCGTTTTCGTCCAGCCGTACTTTTAAAACTATTATTGGCTTGAGGAGGTATACCTTTACAAATTTAACTAACACCTAAAACTATTCCTAAAAAAACTATTTAAGTTGAATCTAATACCCTATTGGTTTCTACGCTCTTGGTATTATATAGCCAAAGCGGCTTCACACAATCTAATTACTAGATAGAACAATAGTAGATGAAACAGTGCAGTGTGATCGCTTTGTGGGATATCGGACCTGACATCGGTGTCAACAGTCGGGGTGTAGCTTATCTGCAGATCCTGTCCCACACAAACACACCATCACTGGTGAGTAGGCAGGTGTTTAGTTACACGGCTACAGCACAGTGCACTCAAACATTTACCTGTTGTACTACAGTTGTCTGTTTTGTTATGGGGTAATAATACTCAACAACTGGGTAAAACAGAGTCCTTGAGTAATACCTGCGTAGTTGTGTAAGGAAAATATGCAACCCATTACATACATTAAACCGGAAAAGTATCGTTCGTTAAATGTCGATAAAAAGGAGTTTATCTCATCAATATTTCAAATTTATCTTTGAGGAAACCGATGTTGGGTAAGACATCATAAGGGTTTATACTAAGTTTAATCAAAATAAATTCATAAATACACTTATTATAGCAAAGATCCATGGGGAGGGCCTCCCAAAAGAAAAGCACCTCCGGTGGTTCAGTTTTGCTGGTAAAAGAAATTGATCTAGCATGTGATCTAAATTTTGTGAAAGTCTGTCAACAAGAGGTGCATCCTGTAGATTGGTCACAAGGGTAGATAAGAGTCAAAAGGTCACTTCCGGTTATGGATAATTTGCTAGGATTCACGTTAGCACTTGTGACTACGCTTCGTATGTGTTCTTATGTTTTAAACTTCGAACTTACCCAACAGTAAAGTTACAAAGTGCAACAAGTTCTCTCCCACTTAGAAAAGAGCCATTTAAACTAATCCTAGAATCAACCTTTTCCTAAATGCCTCAAACAGCCAATAATCTAAAAATACACTTAACCACAAACTGGATTTATAGCGAATGCTAGCTTGCAGGCTGTTCAACATTAAACTGCCAGTGAAGGGTAAATAGAATTGCAAGGTTGGCAGTACCGTCACGTAGCAAAGCTTCATGTGCAAGTCCATCCAATAACATCGTACACTTGCAATTTACTTGCTTATACTTTGAATATCGTGTCACATACCTGTTCACAAGGTAGCCAGTAAGACAAATAGCGCATTAAATCTAAAAATTAAATAAACAACATCTAAAACATATCTGACACCATCTTGTTGATTACGAGTATTATTGGATGTTATTTTATCAGCATGGCTAAATGATTTTTACAAGATATGATAAGTGCTCAGTGATCGGTGAAGGCAAAAAATACACTCAGTAAATATTTATCTCTTGAGACGTACAGTTAATGTACAAGTTTGTTGCTTACAACAATAGAACAAAAATTAAACTGATAAAAAATCAACACACACTAAGTACTAATTTAATGCTCAAATTCGTTCACAACTAACTATATTTTTATCCGTAAATTGGCTTTAATAGTAAGTGCAATAGTTGATTAATTTTGAAAAAAAAATTGTACTGTTCATACTACTTACTCCTGTACAATATACTATGTTCTATGTATCCAAAGTGTATGTTTACCAAATCTTCAAAAGTGTTAGATACCGCCATAATGGGGAGTAATCTCAGCCAACAAGTTTTCTATTTCAGTTGACCTTCTTATATATAACATTTTTATTCGATTATAAAGTATCCCAGCACAGTCTTAATATATGTGTCAACAAAACGTCACAGAAACATGACAAAACAGGAAACAATCCATGAACCAAAGAATAAATAAAATGTGATCGAAACTGACTGGTTGTGGGAGCGATCCAATTGTGTTTGACAAAAGGAAGAATTCTTACAAGGACTTTGTTGCGGTCCGATCTGTAGAGAGACTTGACAAAGTAAGGGCTTGGTACTGTACTGTACTTTATACTCAACTTCTAGTAATACTAAAATAAATAATATAAAATAAATAATAGTTTACTGTACAGCTTTTAGTACTTTTAAAAATGTGATAGTTTATTTTCAAAAACGGTGGTGCGTCCAAGCCAACTTACGACTTATAAATGTAGTTGAAACTGCCACTCTTGAATTACGTACAAATAAATATAAATATAAAATAAATAGATAACTATGTTTAGTTAAGGTAATGTTGAAGCAATCGATGAATAGTCTGGTGCGTGTATTTTCACTTGTTTCAGTTACGCTTCTAACCAATAATTATTCTAACAGTAAATGTGTTTTTTACTTGCTTAAGTTTTGAGTGATAAACAATAATCTAATTCCAAACAAATTACACTGCAACAGTAATTGTATCTAACTAAAGTAAAAGGCATGTGGGTTAGTAATTTTGCAAGTTATTATAAGTGAAATTAATATTTAAATCCAGTTAGGATAGTTTACGTAACTTGAAATACATATGATTTTACAATAGATGAAAGTGTTGTCAACTATCATGAATTTGCTTCGGTAAAAGGTTTCTACTCGTAAATCGTCATTAGGCCAAATGTACTTTACATTCGTGGCTTATGAATAATACCTACGTAATATTTAGTGTTATATGTTTTGCTATCCAGAACAATAAATACTTTACACAAATGTTTTACGGCAACATTTAAACAACCGCGAACAAAAAAGTTACACTCAGTAAAACTTAACGGGTTTACATTATTTTATAACACACGACCAACAAAAACAAACTGAAATTGTTTACGTACAAACATCTCGACACGTATTCGGTATAAAGTAAAATGGCAGATGAATAAAACAAGTGTGGGTGTACCGCTGGTTCAACTATCCTCTAATGGACCAAGAGATAAGAAGGTACAGGATAACATTTTATGGTCGAGCATAAACCCTTACGTCAATAAAAACAAATCACTAGAAGATAAAAACCAACTCCATCATTAGTAATCCTTTGCGACCCAGTGACAGGTCTAATTGAATATATTCTGACGAGTTTATTTTGTTTCTTTTCACGTTGAAAGTATTATCTTACTTTACCGTATTTACTTTTAGAAAAGAATCAACATTCATATGGCTATTTAAACTGCATTATATATAATTTCCTAAAAAAGCTCACTGTGCTTGTCTTTTAATAATTTGCTTTAGCTTTTAAACGCAGACTTCAAACTTTGCTACCTTGAATCAAAGCTGTAGTCCTTTTTTTATTAGACTTTTAATTACGATATAATGACTCGCTTTCATGGAACTGTATTAAGTTTATAGACGTTTCTGTAATGTATGACTTTTTTGTCATTCTGTTCTGAAAACAGCTGCTTTAGACACGTGTATTGACAGTGCTAAAGAGTCACTTTTATACCCAGTTAAATAAAGTTTCGATGATCTTTTTCTCCCTAGGGCATTTTAAATGATCTTTTCGTGGCATGAGCGACAGCTGGTTCAACGAGTTTGTTTTTATTGTTTTGAAATTTAACACTAACGTATAGTAAATCAGTGTAACAGCTGTTTCTTCAAACATTATAATTCAAACTGCGGAGCTCAAAACAATTTTACTTAATTAATTCTTTATAATATTAAAACATTTATTGACATTTATTTCTCATTATTATTTGCATCAAGACAAAAATATCGTTAATCACTCGTTGAAATCGCTTTTGACACCCGGTCTTTAACGTCCTCGGACGTTAACTTGACCTCGTGTCAAAAGTGTCACTATACATTAAAATGCATAGGAGTTGTAGTATAAGAATTATTTTGAGCTTATTAAAATATTAATGTATAAAACCTTTTACATACCACTATGTTAGAGTATATACATATAATAATTAATCGAAAATAAGGCTTATGCATTTATGGTAGCCTCACTGGGGGTCCATTAGAATAATTATCATAACTTTTACAATAACTTCTTTATTTGTTAGTTAAGTTGTTTTTGCCAGTGGTAGAACTTACTGAAACATCTTTGAATTCTTGAAGGTTTGGAGCTTTTCTAGTATAGCCTAGTACTGTTTATAGGTGTGTTTTCTTATGCTAGGTAGCTCTATCATGAAATAGCCTACCACCTTCGTTACAATCCATATTTAATGTTGAAACAGGGAAACTGTTTTTTCCATGTATTCCAAAGTGTCTCACAACTTTTGTTTGTGTTCAAACTTGAAATTATTAGCTAAAAGGACTAAAAGAGAATATGAACAACAAAATCCATGATCCAATCTCAACTGAGTTCCACAACTGATTCAGTTTGCTTAGGGATATTTATTTGATCGCAATGAAGTAATCGAATCACAAGTTTGAGGTCAGGCTTTAGCAGTTTCAGCTGCGTTCACAGAGTTTGTTTATTTTATATAACTTGTAGATTGTAGAAGCCTAATATTGCTTCATAAACAGACTCAAAAGACTAAATAATACATCGACATAGTCTTTCTTTGATAAAAGCGTATTTTTTAATTGAATATCTATTTAACGTCTAGAGTGCTGCTGGTTTGCTCATTTACTCATGGGTTTCAAAATAATTTTAAAACATGGCAGACCCGACTCTCAGCCACAAGCGCTACTCCCAGAAGTGGGGGAGGGGGTTGAACTTACCCAAAAAGTGCTTCATTTAAGGAAGAATTATTTATGGGAGATGTGAATATTGTGAAAAGAGCATACACGTATATGGGAAGTATTTTGAACAGCTTTGAGTTATAGGCCTACTAGTATAGTTTAAGTTTAAAAAAATAGTTGAAACAGTTATATAATCTTTTTATTTTTTTTAACAAAGGTTTGTTCACACAGGGCTATCTGTATTGTTAGTAAAGAACAAAAGACAATAGAGTACCCTTTTATCATCTTTTAATACCGACAGTATGGGTCTCGGGACTTAGCCCATCATCCTAGGTGTTTAGGTTAATACAAAATTAACTACTTAGGTGTTTTGTATTAATAGGATATTGAGTAATAAAATCAGTTAAATGGCTAGAGGCTTATACTTTTAATTAAATAATGTTATATTTAATCTTTTTTTATATAAACAAAACAAAAAAAAGGTTGTAATGGTCAAATAAATAAATAAATAAATAAAATGATAAAAGGGTGCTTTATTGCCTTTTGTTCTTTACTAATAATCTTTTTAATTTCTTTGGTTCTTTTGCAAAACCCAAAATAAGTGATTTAATAAATTAATAATTTTATACAGTTACGCTATAATTAAGCCAAGGGGTTGGCTGTCATAAAACATGTTTTAAATGTAGACCTCTGGTTAACTTTCCTTGTGTGATAAAAAGATAACATACGTAAATTTGTACACAGTTTTTCCTTTTGACTCAATAGGCGTTTAAAAGCTTAAACTGCTTTCTTTTTCGTTCCATATAGTGATAGTAATGATGGTAATGAACAGCTATACTTCCTATGGACATTCGCTGATGAATTTTAATAGAATAACATAGATTGCATTCAAATAACTCATCATTATAAATGTTTCTTATTAGACATTACTGGTGCTCGGAAATGTATACAAGTATGAATTTATGATTTCCGTAGAATATTGGATTAATATTTTGCTGATGAGTCGGGTAGGGTACGTCAGCAAGCCAGGCAAGGTAAGCAATCCCCGGGGTCTTGCATGTTTAATGCTCTCTAATGGTTATTGAAAGGTAGAGCTAGGCTTTAGTGTGAACGGCTACGTTTGATGTATTATCATTAGGAAATGCACTTGAAAGCTTTGCGTAAACACGATGCATCTAAACCGTGCATTTTAGAAAGTAATTGCATCCTTTACGCTTTGGAAATATGTTTTAATATTCAGTGTTTGTTTTAGCGGAAAATACATTTTGTATGTAACTATAAATGTGTTTGTTTACAGTAGTATGTGCTTTGGACAGTAGTTTTTCCACAAGGTATATCTATACACTTTACTATCTTGGTCTTTAGGGATGGATCACGTCGAAGTTTTAACAAAACAAAAAACGCATTCTTAACCGCGCTCCGTTCACAAATCAACCAACGTTTCGGATGTAACAAACCAATCCATCATCAGGTTGGGCAATGCTCGACTGTGTTGAACATAATGACGGATTGCTGTATCGCATCCGGAACCTTGACTAGTACTTCGACCTGGTTTATACCCCTTCAGGTATGATAGTGAGTTTGTATACAAGTATAAGTGGTCGTGGAAGCTTACTTGTTTATGTAATGTGTATCTATTGCCATAAAATAAAGCTGGAAACAATACCTTTAATAAACAATATTGGCCGATAATTAGTAAACTGCATTATGTCCACCAGGTAGGTGTCCTTTGTGCATTGTTTTCAAAATAAACATCGTACTGTTTTATATACAAATTAACAACTATATTTAATTTTGATTTTATAATGCTTTTTTAAAGAAGCTTTTATTGTGTTGTAGACGTACCGACAAGTAGGAATAACAAACTTGAAAAGAGGTTTCTTTCCAGCGCTCGTATGGTCAGTGATATTGATTGTGCTTGTCAAACTGCATTTAACACTTATGTTCAACTCAACATGCAATAGTGTTCTTACGTATATCCTTCTAAGTAATAGGAGTCGCTAAGGATTCTAAACTATATTTAAATCCGTTAAATATACTTTTAAAAGTTGGCTCCTGAAATTTATTCAACCGAAAACCCGTATGTAGTTTACAGAAAATAAGTGTGAGTTTTGATAATTATTTAGACATTTTAGAAAGTGTTCTTATAATCATTGCTCTATTAAACCTTTGACTGGACACTACATAAAATATAAAATCAAATACGAAAGAAAGTGGCAACCATTGGGTTGGATTGCACCTCTTTCCCATTCAATAAAAATAAAACGTTTATTTTTGCACCTGGAAGTATTGAAGTTCACTAAAAGGTTTCCACATTTGTTGAGGTATCACGACACAATGATATCTCGCCTGTCCAGCGCTCCTTCGCCATTCCAGTACAATTGCGGAGAAGACCCAAGTGGTTTTCTGTAACACAAAGAAATGTCCAACAAACGGAGTTCTCAGAAATAAAAGTCAAGTGGTTCCTGTAAGATTTCGAAACAGGATATACATAACAAAGGAAGACGCTACTGTATGAATTGGTTTTCGACGTTTTGCGGCTATGGAATGAAATGTTTCCTGGAACCAAGTAATTTGTAAACGTTCTGTTCTTATTTTATTTCAAAGAAAACCCAATTTGTTTCTTGCCCAATCGGAGCTGGGAGATAATCGCTACCTTCGAGTTTTAGTATTGGTAATCGCTTTAATGATTTAGGACAAGGTACAAATAGACGAAAACATAGCAAATAAAGATAAAGTTAGTGGCAGTATGTTTCTGAAAGTAGAACGTATGAATATAAATTGTGTAGCTGAAATATCGTATTTTTCTACGTGTTGTAGCTTTTGAATGTAAATTTCTTTCGTACTCTCTTTTTCTTTGAGATAAAATGTCCTTCAGTTCTTGTATCTATTCAAAGAGATCTCACAACATTATTTAACTATGTAAAGTATAAGCAAAGTTACTAGTGTGGTAAAATAGTAGTTGTAAGTAAACCACAATACTAAAAGAAATTTAAATAACATGTATAGTTACTAAAAGATTTCATTGAATTTTCAAGCAATAATTTAAGAGGGTTTTAATGCATAAACAAGTTGTTAGTCTAATTGGTATGTTAACGACTAATTTTGTGCATATAACAAAATTACGATGAGGTTGTAGGTTAGGCCTACAAATGTAGCATTATCCATAATTTGTTATAACTTTTAAGTTACAAATTAAATATACGAGTAAACATGTTTCAATGCTGACAAAACCAAAAGTGCAAACATACAAAATCGAAAGAATTTTAGTCCGCCACAAGCCCTTACTTGTAAGTAATTATTGAAATATTCCCTTGTTAAATTTCACAAAGTGGTTTAAATTATAGGAAACACGAAGCCTACCGCACTTTCTTCAAATATAAAACTATATATGTAAATAGAGAGGATCTAATCCACCATTTTGGATTTTACCTTATACACATTTTAAAACTGAACGTTAGGTTTCAATAAGGTATACATTTCGTTAACTAGCCTTTTTAAAGTTTAATTTAGCATTTTTAACTGTCAAAGTTCGTGGTCTATATTTTTAAGGTGCTGTGACATTGCCCTTAAGACCGTAGGTACGAAGTATTTGCCATTCAAACGGTGTGACCGTGGTAGAGAGTAATGTATTGTGGTTCTATCTATGTTTTATAAAATGAAACAAATTCCCTCAGATCTCTTTAGATCAGATGCTAGTAAGAGATGATGAATGGCAACATGTTGGACAAGTTATACAAATACGAGCTCAGCCAAAGAATGTATAAAGATGGGAATAAGTTGATCGGTATAAGGTGACAGTTGAGTTCTTCTTCTCTGCTAAGAACTGTATGGTCCTGAAAGGACAGGACTACTTGAGGTGTAATGTTTAGTGACAAAGAGGTATTCTTTCATATGCTTAATGTGTGGACCCTATGGGTCATTGACATCCTTTTTCCTCATCCTACGAAAAAAGAACAAACTAGTAAAGCAAACTCTTGAGTTAAAAGTCGAAAAGTATAAGAAAGGGTTGAACCATCCAATCTTAAAATTAGAACAATTTTGTGAAACAGATTACTGGCAATATTGAGTTTGTAAAAGAAAAGTATGTCTGAACTTCTAAAGTGGTTTGAGAAGAGATTCTTTGCTTAAATTGTATTTTTATCCAAACGTCACAAACAGAATATCTTCTTTATCCTCCGACCTCTTGTTAACTTTATCTTAGAAAGTAAGCCAGTGATTTAAGCGTCAAAAGTTTATTGTTGGGTATGATCGCTTTGTGACGTAGCAATATATTACGGTTGTAGGAGATTAAGAGTTTACAGTTTGAGTAAGACCTTTATTTTGTTATTGAAAAGTGTTTTACACAATTTCAAAGGTGATTTAAAGGTAAATATAGTGCAATTAAATCAAAATAAAATCATTTATAACAATCTGCTATCAAAAAATGAGCCAAACCAGTGAAATATCAAGATAATATTTTACTCTGCACTGTAAACCCGCTGCACATTACTCCTTGTTGCGTTAAAAAGCTACAGGTAGTTATGTCCAAAAGACTTCTTTTGAAGCCAAAATAGAATGGTTTCTAATTTTAAAAGCACCGATTACCTGTTTCTCGTATTTATCTCTATATCGTCTTCTATATATTTCTAATATCTAAATATATATGTTATAGCCAAAGCATTAAAACCGTGTTTTAACATATACAGGGTGAATTTTAAATGTCCCCCACAATGGCTTTAGAACAAGGAAAGCTTTTATAAGATTCTGGAGTTTTTTACGTCAAAACCCCTTTGTGGCACTCCAAAAGAAAGATAATTCTAATACAAATTCAACGACGAAAAAAGTATTGCCTTCTATTGTTGTAGTGCCATTTAAATATTACAAGAAATCAGGTTTACAATGCTACATTAACATAAAACTTTTGTTTCACAAATTTTTCTTTAAAATGCCTTTGGAATAATATAGGGTTGTAATTTCTAAAAAGTTGTTCAAGAAGAATGTGTCATCAAAAAATATTATATGTGAAATTTGGCATTTGAAAGCTGATTTTTGAAATCTTTAAAAGGATATAACTGAAAAAACGAGTCGAGAAAATAAAATGTATTGGATAAAATTTGTATTAAAATTACCGTTCTTTTGAGGTGACACAAGGTTTTGATGTGACTCTCCTACTATTTTCTTTACGCAAAGTACGTCAAAACAAACTTCAGATTCCTACAAACATTCTAGAAATGGTTTTTAACAAATCTTTCCTTTTTCAAGAGTTTGGGGGGGACACTTAAAACTCATCGCGAATACTTGTTCAGTTGTACACGTATGTCTCATTATTATTGCACACTCATTATAATCCTTATTACACTCATAGATCTTGTTCTTGCTATCTTTCATCTTTCACCAAATCATTGTAACTGTTATGTAATTGTACTGTCGAACTGTAATTCTATTGGAATGTATTTTCCGACGGTAAAGAACATTGCAAATTGAACCGTTTATAGAACAATTATATTGATGTATTTTAATGTATTTGTTAACAAGGCACCAAAGGCGGAGAGCTTTAGTCAGAACGGCTGAATAGTCCAGCAACAAAGGGATAGGGAATGAATATGGATTGTGTTCTATAAACTTAGCAAAACAGGACCTTAGAAACGTGTACCTCTCTTACCTAAACCTTAAGTGGCGTACGCTTGTGGCTTAGTTCAACGTAAGTATTTTCAATTAAAATAATGTATTATCATACATTTGTTTAAAGGCTTAGACTAAAGCGACTTGGTTAGATATTATTATGAAGTTTTCAATATCAGTTTAAAATGAATAAATAAATAAATAAATGAATAAATGATTTTATTTCTCAAAATTACTTTTTATACATTTATACAATGAGAAATTACCTAGCCACTCTTCCTAGTAATGTGGCCAGGAAAAACAAAAGATCATGCAAATTTCATTTTAAATACAGTCCAGTTATGGAAATTGTCTTAAAAAAGAGCTCTCTGCAGCACTTATTTATTTATATATACGGCTTAATACATTAATTTACATGAACATCTTAAACTTAACAGTACAAATTAATTTAAAATTATATTTAATGAACAAATATTTTCTTGAAGAAAAATCCAGTTTTTAACTTTAACAGAAAATGTTTTAAAACTATTACAATTTTTTATTTCATATGGTAATAAATTAAAATACTTGGGTCCTAGATACTGATTTGATTTTCTAAAAATTGTTTTTTGTACCTTAGGTAATTTAATTTTTTTCTATTGATACTTCAGTTAAATAAGAAAATTCATTGGAGGCCATATTACCACTCCTCAGAAAAATAGTTTTAAAACTTTGAAAACAAAAGGTGCTCGATGGGAAGAATTTTAATTGTTTAAATAATGGAAATGAGCTATCTCTTATATTTTTGCTTAAAATGATTCGTATAAAATGGTTTTGGGTAGTTCTTAAACGGTTTATTAAATAACTATATGCGCCACCCCAACAGCCTAAGCCGTACTCAAGACGTGACTGAACAAAGCATAATAAAGGGTTCTTAGTAAGCTAACTTCACAAAAGTTTCTTAGATGGTAAAATTTTCTTATGCTGTATTTTAATTTGTTATGTAAAGAATTTATATGCTTATCCCAACTTAGGTTTTCATCTAATGTTACACCCAAATACTTGAAACAATCGACCTTTTCTATCGATTTACAACTACATATCACTTGTTCGTTACAATTGATTTCATGAAACTTTAAAATATTTGTGAATTCAAAACTTTTATGATCAAAATTTATGTATTTCGTTTTGTCTACATTTATTTGCATTTTATTGAATAAACACCAAGATCTTATTAGTTTTAAATCGCTTACAATACAATCCCATCTCTCGTTATTCTTAAAATAAAATATAGCTAAATCATCAGCAAAAGCATTGATTGTACCAAACAGAGGTTGCGTTAAAAGGTCATTAATAAAAATCAAGAATAAATTTGCGGAGAGAACAGCCCCTGAGGAACCCTGAGCGGATGAGTAGTGGGTCACTCAAAGAGTCTCCCTGCACCCGCTGAGTCCTCCCAGTGAGGTAGCTGGTAAACCAGCTCAAAGCAACGCCTCTAATGCCAATAGTTTCCAATTTGTTCATTAAAATTGAATGATCTACTAGGTCAAAAGCTTTTCTAAAATCAATGAACAAACCTGTAATTTTATTTTTTGGTTAAGATTTGAATAAATTTTGTCTGAAACTGTTATTAGCGCATCCTCTGTTGACTTTTCTTGATGAAACCGAACTGGTACGGGCTGAGAAAGTTATGTATTTCCAAATATTTCACTAGTCTACATTTCATGGTTTTCTCAAAAATCTTAGAAAATATTGATAATAAACTAATTGGTCTTATATTGTCTATTTTAAAGATATTTGGTTTTTTGAGAATAGGAATGACTACACTTGATTTGAGTTTTTCTGGAAATACCCCTTCTTTGAAACTTAAATTTATAATAAATGATAACACTGGTGCTATGTAATTGGCAATGCGCTTGATCAGTACAGTATTAAACCCATCAAAACCAGAAGATGTTTTGTTCTTTAAACTGTTTATAATATTTACAATTTCAACTGGAGTGGTCGGAGCTACAAAGAATGAGTCAGCAATATTACGTGAGGGTGAATGAATGGCATTAGCCATTGTATGATTGTTATCACCAGCTGACTGCACACTGATAAGATAACTATTTATACACTCTACAATCTCCTTCGGGTCTTCTATGATAATACCTTCAAGTGATTCAATCCTGTCTATATTTTTACATTTTGTTTCCCCAGATAAATTATTAATTATTTGCCATTGTTGTTTTGCATCCCCATTACAGTTTTTGATTTTATTTGATATATAAAGATTTTTTGAAAAAGTAATCTCAGCATTTAATTTAAAACAAAAGTCACTATAATATTTTCTTAAAACTAAATCATAAGGTCTTCTTTTAGTTATTTTAAAAATCTTTTTTCTTGTCTGAAACTTTTTAACAGATTTTTGTTGATCCAAGGACTTTTAAGCCTGGCTTTATCAATCTATTTCGACTACCTGTTTTGTGCACTTAGACACAAGTGTTGATAAAATTGAGTGGAATTTATCAGTATATATATTTACATCTGTGAGCAAATAGCTCATGGAAATCAAAATTACTTAACTTATTTACTAGTAAATCGTAGTCTATTGATTTTACCTCGACTAACTTGGAACTGTTCTTAATATCTAAAGAGTTGTTAATTCTATATACTAAACCTAGAGCACAATGATCTGTAATTCCTAAATCAAAAATTGCACTTTCAAAACATTGATATTTTTGTGCTTTACAAATATATGGTCAATGCAGGTTCGACTACTGTTTGTTATTCTAGTAGGTGAGTTTATCAAAGACAAAAATCCATTGTTATTTAATAAATTATGATATTTTTGTATACACTGAGATTGGTCAAAAATTTAAATTAGCATCACCTACATAAATGGTATTTTTTGAAATTTGAGATAAAATACTTCTAATTCATCTATGAAATTTTTAGTAGAAAACTCCTGTAATCTATACAAACAAAATAAATTAAAATATATCTTATTGTACTCTATAGTTAAAAGTAATGTATCTGCAGTTGTAAAGGCGTTATTTGAAATTTGATTTAGAACTTCGTTGCTTACAAAGCAAATTACTCCACCAGAACGGTAGTTGTCATTGCAATGATAGAATTTCTTATACCCTTCAATATTATAAAACTGAATTTCGTCACTTCCAATCCAAACCTCTGAAAGAACAATGAAATGCAACTGATATTTAAATTGTGCCAATTCAAGTAGGAGGCTATCAAAATTTCGTCTTACGCTTCTTATATTTAAGTGAATAAAGTTTAAGTTTTTTGTGTTATTTTTAGGAAGGAAAAAAATTGAATTTAATGAGTCATATGTCTGTAAGTTGTTAGGGCTCAAAAAAAAGTAAAAACTCACAAAAAAATGGCTCAAAAACTAAAACTTATTTGAAAAGATACATACAAAGTGTCCGTTAGTTTCCTTCCGATGTTTACTTGAGTCTGTCGATGTCGTTGTCGGTAATGATCCTCTGGTACCTCTCTCCATCAGACTGTCGAGCGTAGAATTTTCCGTCACGGCACCAAGCGTATTTGAAGCCAATGTCTCTGCATTTCCTCTTCAGTTTAGACAAAAAGAGTTTATTTTCCGGCGAGAGATGTTCATTCACCCACACTCTAGAAGTAGGAAGGGAAGTGTTTACCTCAGATGCTGTAAGGGTCTTCTTCTGCTTGAAAGAGCTGATCCACGAGTCCCTGGTCTTACGGCGTTCAAACTGCACAATGATGGAAGGTTCGACATTCTTGTTAAATGACGGGATACGAGACTGGAAATATGCGTGCAAAGGTAACCCCTGCCCTGTTTAATTAGTGAGGGCTTAGTGAAGCCTATGTCAATAATTGTATTAAGTATATTATTTTAGGTATGGGTTTTGTTCAAAATAGTAACAAATAGCACAAACATATGAGTAGTATTTAATATTTATAATATGTAAAAAGAAAACATCGAGTACCCTGTAAATTTTTAATGGTCACGACCGCGGTTTCGGGTCTAGCCCATCATCCGGTGAGTGGTACAATACAAATAATTATAAGGTTATCTAGAAGAAAATAAAATATGTAAATAAATAACGTTTTAAAACTAACAAAAAACAGATGTCATATGTTCAAACTACACATTAATTATGGTAAAATAATAATTTTGGAAAAAGTTGTGCATTGTATCTAGTGGGGTTTCTTAATATCTGCAATAATTTCAAAAATGGGGTTTTTTCTATTTGCGTTTGTAGAGTTCAATAAAGTGCTTTGATCTTTTAACTTTCTTAAATAAATGTGCAGATCTTCTTTACAATTCATTAGTTCCCCTTTGGTCAAGTACTTTCATGTTCTCTTGTATATTTTTGAAGTTATGTCTGGATTTCAATAGATGATCAGCAAATGATGATTGCATAGTAGTACTGTTGTGAGAATTGAAGGCTTGGACGTGCTCTTTATACCTATTATGGAACGTTCTTCCAGTTTGTCCAATATACGAACATTGACACTCGCTGCAATTTAACTCGTATATGCCTGATTGTTCGTAAATATCCATGTTTATGTTTTTTGGTTTCTTTTTGGCAATACTGTTTATTAGTTTGAAGCTGTTATTCTTTGTCGTATAGGAAATCTTGAAGTTGGACGTTTTTAAAGTATTCTTTATAGCTGTCTGTAAGTTCTTATTAAAAGGTGCACAAAAGAATTCTTTTTCGTCATTACTATATCTTTTATCATTGGCTTTCTTGTTGTTAAATTTTCTTTTGATCATATTTTCAACTATACTTGGTTTGTATCCATTTCCTATTGCTAATTGCTTGATTATTTCTTTTTCCTTGTTAAATTCTACTTTATCCAATGGTATATTGACTAAACGGTTCACCATTGAATGGAAGCCAGCCATCTTCTGTTCCCAAGGGTGGTTGGAGTCTGCAGGTATTAGAAGGTCTGTTTGTGTCAGTTTCCTGAAAATCTTAAAGTAGTGTTGGTTTTTGTCATTCTTTCCTATTGTTATGTCTAGAAAGTTAATTTCGTTTTCTTGATATTCTTTTGTAAATTTTATACTATCTGACATACTATTTAAGTAATTCAAAAAATCTTCACTGTCTTCAGAATTCCCATTAAAAAGACACAAGATATCGTCAACATAACGAAACCAATAAACAACTTTGTTCCTGAAAGGATTGCTATCATTCATGACTTTGTTAATCTCCAAATGGTGCATGAAGACGTCTGCAAGTAAACCAGAAACAGGGGAACCCATTGCCAGGCCATCATTTTGTTTGTAGATTCTGTCTTCATACTGAAAATAGTTTTGGTTTACTGTTGTTCTTGTGAGTTTCATTAAGTCATTGATCTCACCTTTGCTTAGCTTACTATCTAGAGACAAATCATCTTTAAGTATAGAAAGTGTTTCTTTTATTGGAATATTGGAGTACATGTTGCTTATGTCAAAAGACAAAAATACAGCGTTTGGTGGGATTTGTATGTGTTCTATATTTTTAACTAAATCCTGTGTATTGTTTAAACTGTACTTTTCGTTCCACTTAAAGTTACTTTTAATTTTCTATTAAGATATTTGCATATTTTATAGGTTGGTGCTGAACGAAATCTACAACGGGCCGTATTGGGGTGTTTGGTTTGTGTGTTTTAGGAAGACCTTTTAATGTGGGAGCTTGGGGTTGGTCATCTTAAGTCTTTTTGATCTAACTTTGAGTAGTATTTAATATTTATAATCATGAACCAAATACATATATTTTAATATTATTGAGTACATTATTACTAGCTAAATACTAAATATCTTTCATTACATATTTAATCAAATTTACTAAAAAGCTAGTCCTTGCATTATTTCACCTGCGCTAGTAACGATAAATTTCCCATTGTACTTGTTTTAAGCTCGCAATTTTGTTTAACAGTTGAAAATATTGATAAGTTTCTTCTTAACCGGTTTTTTTGGACAACAGTGAAAGAAAATTGAATGAATTCTAGTTAAGTCATAGCCTGTTATAGTCTTGTTTACAATAGTGAAAGAATTAGTTTATTTTAAAACAAAATATGAAACAACAAATGTTTATTTCTTTTGCAGACGTTTCGATCATAGTATTATTATTCACCCACGATTCTATATAAATAAAATAAGACTTTTGTCTGTACATTGCAAGAATCCATCGGGTTTTGGTTATTTGGTGTTTATATACTTTGCATGGACCAAAACTGGCTTCAAACAATTGTTGTCTGTCCGTCCGTCTGTAACGTTTTTAAGGCATCTTAGACCGCTTATACCTAAAAATCGACTGAAGCTATCGCGGTGAAACTTCGTTTAAATGCTTAGACTATAAATTACACAGTGTGTATTTATCTATGTTTTGTATCAATAAAACATCCACAAAATAAGTGGCAAGAAACCAAAATGGACTCTGAAAATGTTTTAGGCATTTCGGACCGCTTTTAAGTCAAAATTGGCTGAAACTATGGCTATGAAACATTGTTTGAGGGTTAAACTAATCACGCAGTATGTCTTTACTTACCTTTTTTGTTCATATAACATTCTGGAAACTAACTGCAAAATATTAAAGCGGACTCTAAAAACGAGTGAAACAGCGGGTAACTATGACTCTTACAAGGTAGCCAACATTTATAAGGAGAAGATGGTGAAATAACAGGCAAACTAAATGTTTTTTCTAAGGCTACATAGGAAAATATTTTTGTTTATTTTGAATTTGCAACTGTCTTGTCTTAAAATAAACACACAGCTATGTTAATTAAGCCCCGAGGCGAAGTGCAGGTAGTCTCAGCTAGTAATAACTAAACATATTGTCAAATAGTTGGGGATCGCACAGTACAGGTATCATCTTTACTGAAAATGAAGGTAGTTTTCATGCTGTAACTGGAAGTAAGCTTGAGAAGTTTCCTTTTACATCTATGGTAAATAATGTTTTAATAATGTTAATAATTTCCATGGTAATACTTGTCCAAGTATTTTTATCAAACTGAAACTTCTGCTAAGATTCTCTTACAACGGAGGTTTTGTTATTCATGCAAAGTCACGTGGGAGGTTTGGGACATGTAAGAAACGAGCTTTCTGTCTTACTTTGTGTTTTCATTACTTTAAAAGCCTCTTGTAGTGATGACTCAAAGCTAAAAACTTTAAAAGATTAGTTTAAACCGATTGTTTTAATGGTCGTCCGTCTCGCGAACAAAATATAAGTTTTGGTTAGTCTGTCCTTTGAAAAAACTACAACTCCAGTATAACGTATTGAGATAAATGGTCCACAAAATATGAAATACTTAAATAATAAATAATTTTACAATTTTATTTAACTAATACAATAAAATTATAGTACGTTTTATACAAATTGGCCGTATAATTAAACCACGCTTCAACTAGAAACCTTTTATTGTTTGCAGATCTTAATCATTACGTTAAAATATTTCATTGTTAAGTGAAGGATGTTGTAAACTCTCAGTTTAATAACTATGAAGATCTTATAGCTGCCGTTTTCCCGAGCTCAAAATATTTTCTTTTGCCGTGTACTCGACTGTAAGTGTAAAATTAATATTCATCAAAACAACAATTTAACTGAAGCTTAGAGTAGATGAAAATCAAACATGTTCCAAACAAACAGACAAACAAACAAAGAAGTCCAAGTTAAAGCAGGAAGATCAACTCAAGTCCCAAGTTCACAGGAACTTCACGGGAATGATTAATGTTGAGCTCCCACTCTTTCACCTGGCTCTTTTCTTTTCCCACGCAGTTTTTGAAATAAATTTCTTTGTTTTTAAATTATTATTTTCAATACCTAGAAATCATAAATTAGTTATGATCCCGCGAGGCCGAAGGCCAAAATTTCGACTTGAGTAACAATTTCTTGACCATCTTAACATCATATCTCCATCCATTCGCCTGATCATGGAAAAAAGAGGTCCAAACTAAGCTTCTTTCTTTGGTGGTGTGTGTAGAAAGAGATAGGGACGTTTTAAGACAATAATTTTATTTTTAATACAAATACTTATACGGTTCATTATTTAAATTGTTTGTCCAACTATAAAAAGTCTGCCAAAGAAAGGGTGGCTTACTTGTGTAAGACGCTTCATTCTAAAATCCCCGTGTATGAGTTGCAAAATCGTGTATCTAACGATCAGTTTAGTTATATAATCAATCGTCTTAACTCACCACGTAGGAATTTTCTAAATTTTAGTCAACCATTATAACTATTTAAATAATTGTTCATTTTTGAAAGTTTCATACAATTTAATTTTAAGAGCGCTTTCGCCGGTCAAGGCATCACCAGTTAGTTGTTTACAAGACAGTAACATCTATTCGAAAAATAAATTCAAAGTTTAATGTTTGAACCGCTTTTAAATCGCAAAATAGTTTGAAAAGTCAATTAACGAAACTAAAACCTAAAAACAAAACCCAAGACACTAAAGAATCAGTATACAAAATTGACTGTGAGTGTAATAAGGTTTATTTTGGACAGACTTCTAGGCCAGTTGAGGCAAGGTTCAAGGAACACATTTATAATTATAAGATTAAAAATTCAGAAAAATCCAAATTAGCAGAGCCTGCTATTAGTGAAAATCATACAATCAAATTTGAGACATCCACATTAGTTTGCAAAGAACCGTCTTGGACAAAAAGAAACAAAATTGAAAGTGCATGCATGACCATTTATAAAGACCATTGTATTTCACAGTCTTCTCTTAATTTCAGTAATATTTGTATTCCACTCATAGAAGATGAAATCAAAAAGAAAGTTCAAAATTCAACACAAATTTTTAATTAAAAATTACAATTACTATAGTATTAAGAGTCTGTTCTAACTATTGTTGGCTTATCTTTGAAATTGTATTTGTGTAATTTTTAGTTGTGTTATTTTTTTATACATATGTTACTGTCTTGTAAACAACTAACTGATGATGCCTTGACCGGCGAAAGCGCTCTTAAAATTAAATTATATGAAACTTTTTAAAAATGAATAGTTATTTGAACCCAAACAAGTTTTATCAATTATTCAACGAAGAAAATTCCATTTTAACTATGTTGTTTGTGAATCCTGATTAATTCTTCAGAACTCTAAATCATTTCCCCTACATTGTCTGCGTATATAAATAGGTATTTTTTGTGTTCTCTGTACTAATTGGTCGGTCTGATTCACGGCTTTGATTAGTCATCCGCTGCTCCAAGCCAGCCCACAGTTTGGTTTTAGTTTACTTTTCACCTGAAGACGGGGTAAGATTCCAGATACCGAAACATCGAGTAATTTTTGTTCACTCAGAAAACGATGAAAAATGTCCATAACAATATTCTAACCTCAAAAGGTTGTTTTGTCGAGTTATTATAAAAAAGGAAAATATATATACTCTTTGAGCAAAGTTTTAAGTCCAAATAGCAGAATACACAAAGTACATCACAATATGTTTTTGTAATTCTGTTCTGAAAACAGCTGCTTTAGTCTAATGTATTGGCAGTTCAAAGACAGTGTCATTTTTCACTCAGGTAAAAAAGTATTGTTTGATGACATTTTACTCTTTAGGGATTTTTAAAATGATCTTTTTATGGCATGGGCATCAGCTGGTTCAACGAGTTTATTTTGAATTAAAACACTGACTTATGGTAAATCAGTGTAACAGCTGTTTCTTCAGAACAATATAATTCAGACTGCTGGGTTTAAAACAATGTTTACTTAATTAATTATGTATAATATTAAAACATGTATTGACATTTATTTTTTATTATTACTCGTATTTTCCTTATGACAAAAAGTATCGTTCATCACTCGGCCCGAAAGTGTCTTTTTGACCCTTGCTGCGCCTTGGACGTTAACTTGACCTCGTGTAAAAAAGTGGTACTTTAGGACCTAGTGATGAAATATACTATTCCTAGCTCAATAAAATTTATGTTTCTGTAAAAGGGAAAGAAAGGAGTAGTTAAAAGCAGTCTGGGCCTGCTATAAATAGGCAAGTATTCAGCCAACTTCCAACATGACTAAGTTATGAGCGGCGGAACATCGATAGACAAGTTTGAAGGTGTTAAATACAAGTTCCATCTTGATGAGCTCGGGCTATTGTCAACAGGACAACTAAACCAAACTTGGGCCAGTCTAAGTCCTTGGCCTGACACATCAACACAAACTTTCAAACTGTATCAGGTACTCTATACTACCTGGTTCAATCCAAGGTACTAACCTTGCGTTCAATCAACAAACTACAAACCATTTAACTAAGGGATGTAAACTTGTTTGTAATTTTTCTTTAATAAAAACAACTTTTTTTGCTCATCCGTTCTTCGGATGTTGAACTTATAACAAAAAGCTTTACTTTAATACGATCTAGTGATGAAACGTCCCTATTTTCTCGCTTTTCTTTAAGCCAGCTGTTTTCAACATGCAATTACGTGCTAGAGTTTATTCCCAGGGAATTTGATGTAAATTGGACTAAATATCTTTAGATACTTTTATTTATATAACACATTTTATTATTATTAAACCATTTTATGTATATTTTGTATTTATGAACAGTTTGTATTTCAAACTATTGCATGTATGTATTGGCTTAGACCGTTGAAGGAATAAATAAAAGAAATTGCATTGCAGAGTCATTAACACTTTCAGTGAATTATTTTTAAATTTTAATACTGACTAATAGAAATCAGTGTAACAGGTGGTTCTTCTAAACAATATGAATCATACTACTGATTTCTTATACGTTTATGTCAAATCATTTGTGAATATCGTGATATTAGTTTACGATCTTAGAGCTTGAGAAATAATCAAACATTGACGAAAGATTAGTCACTATGGAATTATAACTTATTCGATCTGTCGTGACTTTAAATCAGCCAAGCTAATATAGATGTTATAATTATTTCCATGTATTTAAAAGTTAATAAACAAAGAACTTTACGTTGCGAAATTGTCTCAGTAGGTAATTTATGAGCAGACCGGAATAGATACGGACTAAACTTACTTTTGAATTGACTCTTAAAACGTCCTTTTCGTATACTGAAGTTTACAAAACATCATGTTTTAAGTAACAGAAAACATACTACGCTTAATAAAAAACAATTTTAAACATCAAAAACCAATATTTAAAACTTTTATTTGGACTTTTATTTTATTTTATTTTTTATAATATTTGTTTTGATGTTTAAAATTGTTTTTTATTACTCTTTCCAATATTGAGCACCTTCTTCCTTCAATACTACGCTTAGATAATAATGATAAATATTCCAAGTTATTCATAAAATAATTGTATTTGGCCTTCTCATAACCATAAATGGTTTGTATTAAAGATAAAGAGATGTTGCCGTACGAATCAAATCTTGGGAATATTTACATCCTCCTTTGTGGCTATATCTGTAAGCAATATCACTTATTATTTAATTGTGTTCTCGACATGTCCGTTATCATCGTAAAATTAAATACAGTATATACCGGGTGTACGTTAAGGTGTCTAAACGGATTACAGAGTACTATTAGAGCTAGAAAGATGAAACAAACTTTTCTATCTGGAAATCGTACATGGAGATTTCAGGAAAATATTTTAAGATTCTCAGTATACAGGGTGTGTCAATACTGAAACTCACGGGGTCAAAACTCGAGATTTTTTAATACAAAGGTGGGTCATATTGTACATAGTTTTAATCAGAGACAATTCTCGACATTTTGGCGAAACAATTTTTTGATATATTTGCCATTACAAAGCTAGAGCTATGAATGCGTTAAGCTTTTGGGACGCCCTGTGGTTAAACTATAAATTCGATTAAAATATGGAGTTTACGTATTATTTATCAGAATTTGACGAGCTTTTAATGATGTGGTACAAGCATGTTTTCAAAACATTTCTAACCTCAAAATCTATGTAAACATTTAAGTTGCTATTATCATGAATAAGTCAAAATATTAAATAGTAAGATATAGCATATTGCATATCATTGTAAAGATAATTTAAATATAAACATTTTTGTATAAAGCATAACTTTGTATCTTAATTCGTTTAGGAGCTATAACAAAAAAACCAATTTTAACCTTGATTTTGCCTGTATTTTAGTAGTTTATACGGTCGTTTGACTTGCTTGGTACCTAATTTAAGAGCCACAGTTCTAATAAAATAGTTCTTCTTGGTAAAAACTCATAAAATGACATAAAACAAACATAAATAAGAATATAACAATAATTGTTTGTAGCTGTTATAAAACAGAGTTGGGAAACCAGTTGTCGTGGTTATGTTACTGCGCACTTTGCAATATTTTATCTGCTGTGTTATATCAGCTGATTGATTTCTCAAGCTGTTGAATTGTGTTTTAAAATTCTTTACATTGTTACGTGTCAAATAAAATGAATACTCATTTGATATACAAACAATACTTAACAGCTAGAAAAATCAATCAGCTGATATACAGCAGATAAAATATTGCAGTGCGCAATAACATAACCACGACAACTGGTTTTCTCCGAACCTGTTTTATAACAGCTACAAACAATTATTGTTATATTCTTATTTATGTTTGTTTTATGTCATTTTATGAGTTTTACCAAGAAGAACTATTTTATTAGAACTGTGGCTCTTAAATTAGGTACCAAGCAAGTCAAACGACCGTATAAACTACTAAAATACAGGCAAAATCAAGGTTAAAATTGGTTTTGTTATAGCCCTAAACGAATTAAGATACAAAGTTATGTTTTATACAAAATGTTTATATTTAAATTATCTTTACAATGATATGCAATATGCATCTTACTATTTAATATTTTTGACTTATTCATGATAATAGCAACTTAAATGTTTACATAGATTTTGAGGTTAGAAATGTTTTGAAAACATGCTTGTACCACATACCATTAAAAGCTCGTCAAATCTGATAAATAATAAACTCACATTTTTAATCGAATTTATAGTTTAACCACAGGGCGTCCCGTAAAGCTTACGCGACGCATTTCATAGCTCTAGCTTTGTAATGGCGCAACATATCAAAAATTGTTTCGCCAAAATGTCGAGAATTGTCTTCTGATTAAAACTATGTACAATATGACCCACCTTTGTATTAAAAATCTCGAGTTTGACCCCGGAGTTTCAGTATTGACACACCCTGTATACTGAGAATCTTAAAATATTTTTCCTGAAATCTCCATGTACGATTTCCAGATAGAAAAGTTTGTTTCATCTTTCTAGCTCTAATAGTACTCCTGTAATCCGTTTAGGACACCTTAACGTGGCCACCCGGTATATAAATAAATAAGGGTATATAAATAAATACGAGTATACTCAACATTTTATTCACCTTGAGTGGTTGGATGTAAATTGTGAAATATCATACTTAGGAATATTTTCCTTCAGCATCAAAGTCGCTTCAGGCTGAGTTAGGCTTTGGATTATTCAACTGCAATCCGTCTCTGTTTTCGTCTCTATTTTTCAACTTCAGTCCTCATTTGCTTTTCTCTCTGTTCTCTCTTCTCTTCTTTGCAACGTGGCAATCGCTAGATGGTACTTGTTAGGAATTTGTCAATACTTATGATTAGGCATGTCTTACAGTTTTCATTGAAAAGTACTTGTTTTTTAAGTACACGTAACAAAGCGTAACATTTTTTATGATTACTGGTTGGCGAAATTTAAATAATTGAAGAAAACGTGTAAATAAAGTGTAAACTATGAATATGATTAAATTCAGCTTAAATTTAGTAAAACACACAAAGCTAATTGAAAATGTCAAGTACTGTATGTAGACAGAGGTTAATGAATATTCGTCTCTCTGCCGAGTTTCATGCTTCCTGACTCGCTTTGTTTGATGCATTTGCATTAGAAAACGCAACGTTTAGGATAAACACGCTGTCACTGTATCGTAGGAGGAGTAGTGGCAACAGGTAGCGTAAAGGACATGTAGGAGGCTCCGGTTCGATTTCTGCTTTGTACGTTGTCAAAAGTATTGGAAAAAATTGTTTACAAAAGGCTCTTAGATCACCTCGACAGATTTCAAATCCTTATTCCAAATCAGTATGGCTTCAGAGTAGGTCGATCTACGACACAAGCGATCTTAGATTTCACTCATGAAGTTATCAACAGTCTTGATCAACGGAACGCTTTCGGTGTCTTTTAGATCTCTCAAAAGCATTCGATCGAGTAGATCACAATATTCTTGTAAGAAACTAGAAGACTTTGGGTGCGAGGCATTCCTCTTCAATGGTTTAAGTCTTACCTGTTGAACAGAAAACAGTTTGTTGAGGTGTCGGGAATAAGGTCTGACTGTGCTGAATTTTTTGGTGTTCCTCAGGGTAGTGTTCTAGGGCCTTTACTTTCCTAGTCTACATAAATGACGTAAATATTAGTGTCCCACTTGCAAAACCAATCTTATATGCAGATGATACGACCCTTTTGTTTCGAGGCTCTGTGAATGATTTGGAAATGAGGGTTTCAGGCACAATCAATTCTTTTAAACACTATCTGAGGGAAAACAACCTTGTATTGAATCCGGACAAAACTGTCTTTATGAATTTCTTAACACGAAATAAATGTCCTTTTAAAGTTAATTTTGATAAATTTGGAATAAAAGAGGTCTCCCAAGTTAAGTTTTTAGGATTGACTTTTGACCATAGTCTTACTTGGGCAACATATCTCAACTTTGTAGTAGACTTAGTCGAATCAGCTTTGCCCTTAGAACGTTATACCCTTTACTTGATTTAGATAGTCTCATTTCGGTTTACCATGCATGTTTTGCCTCTTTAATGACTTATGGAGTAGAGGTTTGGGGTGCCTCTTCGTTTGCTTCAAGGGTATTTATTGAACAGAAAAGAGCGATTCAGATTCTTAAGGGCTCTCACCTCTGAGTTCATGTAGAGGTGTTTTTAAGCAACTGAACCTTCTGACCTTCACTTGTCTCTATATATACAGAGTCGTAGCCGTCACTATCAGCGGTCAGTCAGATTTAAAAACTGTCGGCTCTGGTCACAGATTCCCAACACGTCACGGCTCAGATCTCCGTACACCAAATCATCGCTTGGCGTTGACTCAGAAGGACCCCATGTGCGCTGGAGCAATGTTTTTTAATAGGTTGCCTAAAGAGATCAGATCGTGTAGAGGCTCAAGTTTTCTAACTCAACTTAAGAAGTATCTCATACAAAAGAATTTTATGATGTCCGCGAACTCTCTGGCTGAGATACCTTGGTCAAATTAGATCATTAATAATTATAATAACTTGTTTTAATTGTAGAAGATTGTAAAACTTGTATTTTGTTTGTATGTAATCTGCTATTTTAACTATTAAGATTTTCAGTGATATTGCACTATATGACGATTGAGATGTACATGCATATATTGTATTCTATTCAATAAAGAATTTGACTATTGACTATTGAAATAACAAGTTTTTCGGGCATATTTTAGCTTGAAAATAAAATCGTGGCTTAAAGTTACGACCGTTGTTCCCAGTTCATCAAACTAGTGTTTAAAATGGTGGAGGGAATCATAAATTCAATGTGGTCATTTCTACGTTTAAAGCGACAACTATTTATTTTATGAATAATTTGATCTTGACCACTAGCCTCAGAAGCAAGAGGTTGCGGATTCATCTCCCGCTCTACAGCACGTTTGGTTTTCACCCCCCAGGTAACCCCGGCAGTCCCCTCAGCCGCGTGAGGCAATCGAGTAACTACCCCTAGAGACACATCCTGGGGAACACACCCTGAAATAAAAACTGTGTCGGGCTCACATTGAACAAGCACACTTCCAGACCCAAGCACTGCCCAGTCACATTGTTTTAACGGATTCAACCGCAGATTGTTTTATTAGACATATTTTGAATGAATGGGGAGGTCATGTATGGACATAAATAGTTTAGTTTAAACCAGTATGACGACTAGATAAATGTAAACGTTCAACAAATTGATGTATTTATTAATTTGAGAATAAATTATGTATTTACATTTTAGCAGACAATACCTTAGTAAACAATAACCTCAACTCCATCCAGCCTGGTAGGTTCTTCCCACCAGCGGGTAGGTAAAACTGTACTAAATCACTTTTCCGTTGATAAAAGGTTTTTTAATGTTCTTCTAAACAGTAATATTACACAGAACATTTGATGAAAGTGGTAATTACCCTGTAATATAGCAGAAAATTCATACAACGTTGATATAATTTCAGATGTACGTATGTTGAGGTATGATTTTCGTTGTTTAAAGCTGAACGCATAGTATTAGCGATCAAAATTAATAGAAATACCTTGGAAGTTGTTTAGAGCTACGTTCCAATTCAAAATCAAGCCTGTGTGTTAGTGTTGTATTAGATTTACTATTTTTATACAGCGATTACCTGTATAGTTTATATGTTGAGTTCGTAAATTAAATGAGTAGCAGTGATTACTTTACATGGTTTTTACCCCTGAGCTATCGTTAAGAGACGAAAATAACATCCATCGGGCTCCACTCCAAACTCTTACTTCCATTTTCATTTCAGATAGGTGCGTAAAAGGGAGTGTAAAGAATGAAATATGGCAGTAAAGCAACTTTCCAAGTAAAGGAAAAGAGAGTATACATAAATTATTTACCTTCTCATAACGGTTAAGTGTATTCTACTCTTAACCTTTCACTTTCCGCAATAACGGGTTGAAAAGCCATTTTGGCTCAATACCAGTAATTTATTTTGTTTTAAATATTTATGATCATTTTAATTATTAAACTTGTACTGTATTGTGCAAGGATTAGGAAACATTCTATCACTCTAAAATTACTAGCAGTGGTGCAAACTGGTTATATAATCAAACAAGTATAGCTATTACAAAATCCAAAATATTAATTCGACTTGTATATTCGTGTAAGAGTTTGGGCTTTGAACAATTGTATGATAGTTTATACGTACCTACGACTATCCCACTATGGGCAAATAACATAAATACGGATCCCTTTTAAAGTTTAAGTACCTGTATTTGAATAACGTGCTTGGATATATTTTCCTAAACCCAAACTTTCTTTTGTCAAACCAATAGACAATTAAAAATTGGCGTCTAACACTAAATAAGAATATTTTTCTTTTTAGTTATAGTGAGACCGTTTAGTTAATTCATAGAACGTTAATTGAATACAAATATACCTTTACACAGCCAAATATCAGTTTTTGGGACCAATGCCTGTAGGTGCACTACTTGTTTTGAAAGCTAGTCATTATGAAGGACCATGTTCTCTAATTACCGAGTCTTCAAAGGTTTTCTGGGTTGATACTAACAGATTGCGGGCTAACTCTGCGAACCAGAGTCTCATTACGGTTAAGCTTCTATAATTACGCTCAATGTTGAGATTTCATTATTATCACTTGATATCACCAATGCTGAATTTCAAGACAAAGTGGAATATTTATGTAATTTCTCACGATCAAAACAAATTTCAATATGCTCAATACAAGTGTGGCTTCTCCAATATAAATAACAGCAATCGTATAATTCGTGCAAGAAACAACCGATTACTTATTCAACGACACTGGGAACTCCTATTCAATTGTATATAGTCTGATTAGAGGCTTAGTGAGCGTGGGTCTCCCTCAAGAGATGCAGCAAATATGCTTCTCATAGAGGATGTAAGCATCACAATGGCAATTTGCTTAGTCTACAAATCAGCCCTTCTATATGAATAACAGTACCTAGTGAAGTGATAGACTGTCCTACCCAGAAGAGGTCACTAACCGATTTGACATCTGCCCATGTGCGTACGTATTTTATTGGCAACAAAGGATTTGACTTTCATACCCGTCAAGACAGGAACTTTCCCTGGGTTGAAAATTGAACTAGGTTAAAAGGGTTTCCCTAATTTGGACCTACAATGTACAATGAAATCTTCGATAACCTCAAAACCATGTCTCTGCCTAGTGTTAAGGAAGGCCTTGTTAAATTATTGTCGCAGTGTAGTTTATTGTTTAATGTAACCATGTTTATTCAAACCCACGGATTTTATATTATTATTTAAACCCATTTATTTTGTTATATTTCCGTATGTTTTAGCTTGAGACTGACTGGAGTTCTTTCTTTTGTAAACAGTTTAACTTAAGGGCCCTCCACAGTTCTCACCTCAGAAAAACCTTAAGTTTTCCGCACTAGTAACACATGACAAGGGTCTTATGATAACGGGCGAAACGACGACCCTTCTTTCAACTAATGCGGCGTAAATGTCAAAGGCTGAGTGCTTTCAAGGGATAGGTTTATCACCTTTTTAAATAACTTTCCGACACGTGTATTGAACCCATTTGTCATAATTGGTTTAATAGTTTTAAGAAACTTTGAAATTGTTAAATTATATTGCACTCCATTTCGTTCTGCATTCCACTTAAAGGTTTTAAAATTAGTTAAACTACTTCATTTTAACTATTATAGTGTCGGCGTGTTTTGTATTATAGCAGACCCTTGCATTAAGCGTCACCCCGCAGCTGAAGTGGATCCTTAAATATGCTCGATAATAAATAAGTTTTATTTATTTATTGGTAAAAGGAAGTTACCACTCACTAAACTCACAGTAAGTGTTTATTTACAAACACGTAAAGCTTGATGGAGAGGTACGGAGGGCTCAGGGGGCCAAGTATTGCACCTGCCCACGAACTGCTCAATACATCATTCTCTGCCCACCTTTCCTCGTTCCACACTAAATACGTTTGCTCACGTGCGTCTTCTTTAACGAGGTGAAGTTAGGCCCTCTCTACCACTCAACCTCGACCTGTATCTAGCGTTAGAGCGTAGCCCCTTGACAACGTTTTGGTGGTAAATTCTTCTCGTACTATAGGGCTACTTTTGGTTAGTTGTAACTTTGAACGTGTCTAAGCTATGTATAGCTTGGTTACAGGTTGCAGTTACCTATGA
Organism: Matsumurasca onukii; assembly: GCA_018831715.1. Lineage (NCBI taxonomy): Eukaryota > Metazoa > Arthropoda > Insecta > Hemiptera > Cicadellidae > Matsumurasca > Matsumurasca onukii. The sequence goes on along the minus strand of CM032058.1, from coordinate 6,639,110 downwards.
AGTCCTTCGTCCTTCTCAGTTTTAAAGCTATGAGATAAAAGGAGGTTATAACAATAATGTAGCTTTGAACAATACGTTTTAACCCTTACCACATACACACTATTTTCTTAATCTGAACATTGAGTGTTTCGTTAAAACTAACATTTTAGGCCCCTCGAATCTTAGCTCGATTAAACTGAGTGGCTAGATGATTTAAAGCAAAATTTTGTTGGTTTTATATTTTAGCATTTTGATTTCGTATACAATGCGCTTGTTGTACAGAGCTCACATAATATTACATTGTTTATTTCCATTTGAGTTGAGCCATTTAAAATGTTCATAATATAAATAATTGGCTACTTAGCCGCCTTATGTAAATAGTATATTGATTGATGATTCAAACATCTGTTACTAAACATTTTACACTTAGTGGTGGTTTTAGGAATATTTTTTAAAATGTTTTCCTGTTAGTGTTCAGTCAACCATTGTGCTCTTGACTACCATGAAGAGGATTGATCAACCCAGAAAAAGTTGTTCAAAACACGCTCGTAGTCTCCCATTTAGGACGATATTTTTGGTCTAGAGATAAGAAAATGGTTTTCCATCTTCTCACAGGTTGTCTCTAGATTTGTATAACCTGGTGTTTTTAATCTTACGCCAGAATTAGTAAAACAATATCTAAGTTTGCTAAATATAGGCTTATAAGTGTATAATATTTTTTCATAAGCAGGTTTTGCAATTTTCGTGTATAAGGAACATAGAACCACTCCTACCCTATCATATGAACCCGCATTTGCACGTTTCGGTTCATAAACAGCTTCAAGCGGAGTAAATTTGGAATATCGCTACTCTCTTGACTTGCAAGGTCGGCGACACGGCGACTCTTCAAAGAACTGAGCCAGGCAAGACAACCCTACTAGAGCCGATGTTTTTGAATCAGAGGATAAACTTGATTTCTGCCTACCCCTACCGGAGAGAAATATTCAATACTCCGCTATTTCAGTGGTAAACATAGGTTCTTGCTTGATTGACTAATCCTCTTAAAGGAAATCGAAAAGACTTGTTTTAAAGTCTTACACATTCAATGGAGGTTAAATCATAATAGCAATTCAATTCATAAGATGTATCGATCTCAACGGAAATCGTCTTATGAAATATTGTATGCTCAAGTATATACTAAGTATTAAGGAACGACTGGCCTCCTAAAATTAATGTATATCCAGAATTTATGTCCAGATGTATGTCCTTCCAGAATTTATATGATTAAATCATTATTGGCACACAAATTATAAACCACTCAATTATATTTTAAACTGGATTCGAGGTGTAGGAAATTCATTTGCCCGAACCTGGGTTACAGCACGGCTCCTACACATTACAGAATATATACAGTGTGTGACTTTGCCATTAGGGTTTCAGTAGAGGTTAATGAAAAAGCAACAAATGTGAGAAGCCATCTCAGCTCTCACGCTCAGCTTACTCTTATCTGTGTCAATTACTCACTTATCAACATTCAACATTATTCATGAGACGGAGTATTCACTTTGGAGCAACTTCACACTTAGGATACCTTCACACTACACACCTTCCATCCACGACGTCATAATAATATTGCGTTGACTAACATCATATTGTTAAGAAAATGTCCCTTACAATGTTGGTAAATACACTCTAAAAGTGAATGAGTGAAGGTCAGTCAGAAAGAGTGAAATTTCGCTTTTTGGGTGTTGAAACCCATTTTCACTCTTTTGGGAGTGGTTTTCACTCTACTTAGAGTGTAGACTAACTGGAAACTAGACAATATCAATGTCTCTGTTTTACCTTAAAACCATTATACTCAATAACCATTGGGTGGAAAACACTATTTTTAATAATTAGGTTGTAATAATTACATTTTACATTAGTGGGGGTTTGTCTAGATCAAGACCCGAGTAAGTGTTGAGATTCTACAGGCGAAAAAGCAAAGTTAGTACACATAAATTTGCTGTTTTGACCGCCTCGAAAATAATATTTTGAATTTTTAGGGCTTGCCCGGTTGTTAGACGCTAATATCTGCCCACATGCAAGTCATCAAGTTTCAATCTCATCTGAAAGTACTTAGACGGTTATGTCAGTCAATTATTCACGGAATTTATCGCCAGTTTTGGCCTTCTAGCAGAGAAGGAGTAGTCTCACAGTTTAGATAAGGAGATTATTACGTTATAACTCTGTTTAGAAACGGTAGAATTAAACGTTATTGTTTGCAGTGTGTAAGGTACCTATATGTTTCTTTTAATTTGATCCTTGTTTTAATAAATACCACTCTATTACAACCAACTGCAAAGAAAGGTTAACATAAAGTATTTATCAATTCAAGTCGGAACCGACACTTTCCCGGTAGCTCTACGCGAGTAGGGTTGTACTCTCTAAGAACATTTAACATTTGTCAAGAAGGGTTTACTTGTCCCTGTAATAGCAACCAGTGTCTTCCTCTTTCCAACTTCAGCCTCGAAGGATTACTTTTAGGGGAGGTTTCCACGTCTAGAACAATGTTCACTTGCTACTGGGTATAGCACTTACATCCTTTATGCACTAACACTAAACACACAATACATAATGACAGTATTGTCACGAACTATGGGAATTTCCAGTTTAGTCTCCAATATTCAAAGTCAAAGAGTTTATTTATACAGTTGAACATTGTTGTTTTTTGTTCAAGTCAATTATAGATACAGATGAAACTTTATACTATTGACTACATTAGAGATATGAAAAATGCCAAAATGTTCTCTCTCCCTTCCCCTTTGTATGACTTGCTGGCTTGCACTAGCTATGAGCTTAGGGCTTCTTCGAGGCTGTAGAAAGCTCTCCCGTTCAGATACTTTCTCAATTCGGCTTTGAAGCCATGAAAATGTTAGAGTTTTTTAAGTGGCTTGAAACCGGCAACCAATTAAAATTTTGGGTCCGTAAAAAAGTTGAGTTTTTATACAAAGACAGATGAAATTTATCCGATTGTAGTTTGCACTTATGCCGAGGAAATAGATTGCGGTTTTTGAAGACGAAGATCGAGGAGTGATAAATTAAGAGGTTGGTCAGAGTGAGAATTTGACCCGTCAGAAACAGCTCTCTACAGCTTTCACCTGGTCTCATTCCGCAAACAACCCTCAAAGGCCCCTTTTGCAAGATGAAGATCCTATTGAAATTTATAGAACCTTAGAATCCCCAGGAAATCAGACCTTAGCGTAGCCTAACTTCAATAAGGCCGAGATAACCTAAAACCAGGGCTTCCTGTGAGGCAAAGTTGGAGAGACGCCTCAGAGCAAAGATAGATGAGTTGATCTGTTTAGACAAAGATTCAATGTGGGTTTGCCATTTCATGAAGAAGTCGATGTGAACCCCTAGAAATTTATAGCTGAGACAGTTTCCAATGATTTGATTGTTGACGATGGACCTGTTGGGAACATTCATGCTTTTTTGAGTGTGGAATTCCATAATCTGTGTTTTGTTGTATTTAGAAACAGTTTGTTTTCAGTAAACCAGTGGGAAAGTGAAGATGATACGTTGTTAAATTGACTGATGAGTGCCACTGGATCAGCGTTGCTGAAAATGAGACTAGTGTCATCTGCATAGAGAGAAATGGTTGGACGAGAGTTGGGATTTTGGTTTAACCAGATAGAGGCTAGAAGATCATTTATAAACACAAGAACAGGAGAGGACCAATAATCGAGCCCTGAGGTACTCCTGTCTTGACGATTGAAAACTCAGAGGAATACTGATTGCTGTGGTTTTGAATCTGAACATATTGGACTGGGCCCAGCAGATAACTTCGAAACCAGTTAAGAGAAATTCCTCAAAAACCATTGGCATATAGCACCAATGATAACACAAAGCTGAAATTTGACACAGTAACTCGGTCAAACCTTCTTAGAAGGGAAACGGTACCATAATTTACTTAAGACGACGGGTCTGGTTAAAGAGAGTTGACTCTACCGCTGCTAACCTCGATTATAATGTGTAACGTTTTGCGTTGTTTTTAAATTGATATCCAAGAGAATGTTTGCATTAAATTAATATAGGTTTGAAACCTTCATTGGTTTTGAGTCCATGTTTACAGGTTTTTTTTCATTGTTTCAACTCGTAAAGAACCAAAACTGTAATATGGGCCTTTTTTCAAAGACATACCTTGTGCTAGCTGGGGTATAAGATAGAGTTAAAGCCACTAGAAACTTAAGTTGGCGGGAGGATCAGCTCAAAGTGACAAGTTCTCGGTCACTTTAACACTTGGTGATTGATGTCCTTGATGTTCTACTTTTATAGCTTTTGTTCCAATGCACTAGATTTATAGGAAAGAAAATAAGTACTAGATAAAGGTATCATCCAGTTGTTCATGTATTATTTGCAGATATGTAATTTTAAAATCGTATTTTTTTCATAAATAGAGTTCTTATATCTTTTTCAGAAAAATGTAACTTATTCAAAAGAAAAATATATGACAATAATTCATTATTCTGGCGACGTGGCAATATAAATACTATCCAACAATAATAGATTTTTTTTTAATACGTGAATAGTTTCGAAAATGTTTCGGTGATTATCGTAATATTAAATCATAAAAAATGAAAATTGCTCGGTAAAGTCAAATCTGAAGAAAAAACGTTTATGAAGAATACTTGTTGTCCTAAAAGATTTGTTTCCATCAAAAAACATCACTATTTTTCACTGTTACAATATGTCAACTAGCAGAAATTACTAAAGCAATGAGACAGAAAACATAAGATATGGTTTTACTAAAATGATACACATGATACATATATCTACTTTAAGATGTGTCAAACAAAATAAGAGAAGTAAAATCATGCTTCTATTCTCAATAGAAAACAATACTTCAAACTAGATTACACGATACAAATTTATTAAGCCAACTTTGTACGAGAAACAACGAACCCAATACTGTGTTTAAAAATGAATGAATGTAATATCTTTATTACTCATTGACTTGTTTACAAAGGCAATTAATTACATTAGAGTAGGCAATTTCATAATTAAGTGATGATAAGCCAGTGTAATTATAGGCTCACTTATGACTTAATTAGGGGATTATGATGAAACAGCTGGCGAGACAACTAGGCATTTCACTTACAAACAAGTGTATTTAACCAACCATATGGGAAAATATTTTGTTTGCTAATGCTTGTTAGAGATACACCACACCGTAAACAGCAAGTAAACAGCAATTATTATGTTTTGGAGGTTTTTGAACTAAACTGAATGTCTGAAATAGGAAAGTAGTAGTAAAATACGTTTTCAAGACAACAATATACATGGGTGTATGATACACACATGACCCACTCACCAAATAGTAAAACATATTGGCCTTTTAGTTGATTGAAATTGCTAATGGAATCACAAAGCGACCAATTTTAGATTGAAAAAGTTCGTCCAGTCTCTCAGGAGTTTGATTATTTATTCAGTATGTCGATGTTTAGTAATTTGTAGTGTTGATGAAGGATTATGACATGTTTTATCTTAGTGTGCTTATAACAATATAGTTATTCTGCTGAAAAAGTTGCAGAGGTTAAAATAGTATTACAGATGTTTTCCATGGTTTTGATTGAAAAAAGTACACTATGGTTCATGATCTGGAATCTGATTCCGTCTTATCCCGTAAGGATAATCATATGTTTCGTCCTAACTTTCAGCAGGAAATATAGTCTAAAAGCTCATAGCATGGTATTAAAGACTCTAAACAGGCTGCATAATACCTTTCTAGTGTAAGACACCCTATTCTAAAAGCCTACACACATATGAGTTGGCCAAAATTCAAAAGCCTAACGATCAGTTTAAGCATATAAACAGTTTTCGTGACGCACCGAATGGGGACTTTCCTAAGATTAGTTAATGATTTTAATTTTCCTTCCATTTAATGTGCATTAATAGTTTTTTGTGTCTCTGTCAGTCTGACTCACAGTCTGATTGATCGTCCACTGCTCCGAGCCAGCCTATTGGGCTGTTTGGTGGCTGACCAGGCAGTCAGTGTGCAACTGTCCCTGGCCGTGGACGTGCTTGATTTCTCAATTTGTTTTGTTTTATTTCGTATATTTTTACATGTTGTATTGATTAAAAGCCAGCTATCATAAAACTAACAAGTTTAAAGAAAAATTCAGATTATTGATGGTGGTGAATGGTCAGCTTGCGCTGATTGCTTTAGGCTAGCTTTTTCCTAATGTTTTGTATTATGGCATAGATTACTTTTCCAATAAAGGCGGGGTCAGATTCCGAACTTCGTGTACTTTTTCTTTACTCAAAACTATGGAAACGTTTGTTATAATATTTGAGCCTCGCAATGAAATTTTAATAATATTAAAACTGTATAATCTTCAACGACAAATTAAAAAAAATTAAACATAGATTTTTGTGAAAAAAAATTTTAAATTTTAATTATAGAAAACTTTATTTACCGCATTTAGAGTCTGGATTTCACAGTTTGTCCAAAGGATTGAGCAAATCCAGTGCTGACAAACGAGCTAAGGGCTGCTCTTATATTTGTGGTGAGGGGGAGAGGTTTTAGGGGGTGATTGGGGAGGAGGTTCAGGTGCAACTGTCTCCCATGAGCCCTCATTCGTCACAACTCCCATCATTCTTCTGGAAACAAGCAGTTTTGTGAAAATTAGTGCCCCGAGTCCTAAACACACACGGCTTTCTGTGTCGTTTGCACAAATGTTCTAATTAGGCTTTGACGAAAGAGGACACGTGTCAATCTGAATCTCCCGATCGGAAAAAATAAGAATAGTCATAAGAATAATGCATGACTTATAAAAGTACAGCATTAGCTAAATAAGTACTAACATAAAATTCAAATGGTTGCAGAGCTGGTAAATAGCTTCCTTACGATCATGCTCTTAATAACAGACTCAAATAACATGTTCTGAAAATTTGTGCTAATTTTTTCTAGTAATTCGTGGTTTCTTTTTATGGCATTGTGTCAGTTAATTTTGTGGAAACTTTGGAAGTGAACTTAAGTGTATAAGAGAGAAACTTTAAACAGAATATGTTATATTTGTTTTTAAACCCTCGTCTGTTTTCGTGCCATGGGAAAATTCCCTACTGCATAGCCAAATTGATGAAGTTTAATCAGACTTGGAAATGGTTTATCACTGTTACAGAATAACTTGTATTGACATTACCTATAACCACATTTGTGACTTTGTAGGTCTAAAAACAATATTTGAATACAAGTGGAAACATTGTTTGAACTCTGAATAACTTATGAACTGTATAACTGTAACACTTTTCAAACTGGATGTCAAAAACAGAACTGTTCGAGGCAATAGTGCAACAGTAACTCCCTCTTTTCGCTGTCCAAATATGAAACATCATATTTGATGTTTGATATTTGAACAGTACTGTGAGATTCATATAAATATAATCAGCTAGGCAAAACCATCTAAAGTACTGACGCTTTTGTTGTTGTTTTTCGGACCTTTTTCGGGTATTTGTTATAAAGGAGGACAAATAAGCTGTTGTGAGCCAGTTAACAAGGCAGTTAACAATGTTCTGAGCTTCCTTGTGTTTGTGTGTGTTTTTCTGAGAAAACATGTTTGGTATTTTATCAAACAAGCAGCCTGTATCAATAACGAAAATAACGGAAACGTGACCTAAAAAATCTGATTTTTAAATGTTAAAATGGTAGTTTTAAAATTGTTCATTCGCCTAGAGTTAGTCTATAAATGTCTGGTTCATGTCTTTTTATCAAAAACTACTTTTAACTTCATACTCTTAGCATATAACGTATTATGAAAGTACACTTTGTCGGCTCCTCGTGGGTGCACCGTACCCTAAACGTGCCTTTAGGTAACTAACTTACTTATATTAGTTAACAGTACTTTAAAATTATAGTAACTTGTTGTTTCTTGTTCCATTAAAATATCTATAAGGTAGATCCAGAACTTGTTAGTGGGGGAGTGTTTGGTTGTTACTAAAGGATCAATGGTTAACATGTTTGATGATTATGATACACTTTGACTATCAACAATGATCATCACAGTCAACATTGACAACTAACAACACCTTTATCAGCGCTAATATTTCCTTAACTCGACTGCAATAATAAATACCATCAGGATCGCGCTAAAATATTAACCCTATTACGGCTTATTTATAATTTTTACATTCACGCACATTTTTAGAGATACACGAAATATTATGTAATTTGATTCTTACAAATAATGTATCTACTTTCATTGGGTTTATTTTATATTTTATTATTATTTGATTTGCGACAAAACTGAAAATAAACGGTACTAAAGGGTTTGTTCATCAAATAGAAAATGTTTATTTCAATAAACCAAAAACAAAGAGGGTAGTACATTTTACTCGTCATGGTGTGTTTAAAAGTAATTCCCTCGGTTGATAAAATTCACAAACTGCCCCAAACGGTTACAAATATAATACTAAAGCTATAGGAACACAAAGGTAATATACCGAAAATATTGAATTAAAACACAGTTGTCTTGATTTTCCTAGAAAACTTCGTGTTAAGTGAGTTCAAACAAACACCCTGCTGAAGACGAGGTTGATGAACGCAATCATTTTTTCCAGAAATTAAAACAAATTTGCCGAAGCTGATGAGATTTCACTTTCACGATAAATGAGCAACGAGGAAATTGGATAAGGAAGAGAGAAATTGGGTAAATTGCATTTTAAAACCTTTCTAACTACAGTGTTTTAGGTTTTTTGACAATTTCTCTTAGTAGATCTATTAACTTTTTAAGACGAAAAATATGTCTAGCAACGAAAAATAAACCGAAAATGGAAAATTATTTTTATTTATGATATTTAATTTTGATCTTTTTCTACCTACTCAACCCACTCAAACCGTGGTCCTCAAACCCACTAATACTTCCGGCCAAAGGCATGTGAACATTACTATCTTTATTTTACAGGGTGCGGCAGAATGGCTTCCCCTATTTAGAAAGCTAATAAAAACCAAACCATGTAAGACTTAAAAATTATTTTTTACCAAAACTGAGCATATATAATCCAGTTTCATACTTGGTAGTATTATTTTATTTTAAACTAAATATTACTCAAATTCTGGCTGATATTGCTAATGCACCGGTTGAGCCGTTCCCAAGTTACAAGTTATATATACGTAGGATAGAAACATATAAACCATTCTTTATTTATTTTTACATGCATGGAAAAGTATTGAAAGTTACAAATGCATTGTTTTGCTCTACTAGGGGCCACAATTTTAACCTGTGGACAAATCACAGACGCCTAAATGATTGTATGTAGATTAGCAAATAAAATAAAGTTGTACTTCTACTTATGAAAAATATTCTAACGCTTAATGCAAAATTTTTTATGTAAATTTACACAAACATTATGATCCTCATGATCTATTTTTTTAGTACAGCGTTAAATTTCGAAATATTGCTACCTCCGTAAAATAATTTAGTATAAAATACACCAAAAAATTATTATTTTAGTTTAATGGGTTTAAAAGTACCCTCTCTTTATATTTTACTTTTCTACTTTTGAACTATTAAATGACATTCGTAGGCTTCGTCTGTTAATGACAGATTGGAAATTATTAAAATTCCAATATTTCATTAATTAACAGACGAAGCCAACGAGTGTCATTTAATAATTATAATCCGTCTGTACAAACCTTCAAATTTCAACTACCTGTGATTCTTTATGAGTAAAGATCATTCCAAAACAAAACTCGAATGATCCAAAATGAATGTCGAATGAGGACGATGTATATGGCCGAAAGTTCATTCAATAATCTTGTTGATGCAAACTGCAAATCGTCCCCAGACCAAACAGCTTACAGGCTAGTTACTAATGAACATCTATTACATTAAGTTCGACTGACCCACAACTGGCCACTAAGCCTTTCCAACATTTGAATATTCAAAGTCTATTCAACTCAACTAATCAAAGTCATATCAATTTCAAATCTCACTCGACCAAATCGTTCAACCGGGCTGTGGAAGCATGAGCTACAGTTCAAATGTGATAATCTAAAGTTGATAATCTAACTGTTTGAACGAGAGGTTTTGAAAAACCTCCTCTCCTTCGTAGCGGTTAGACGGAGGAAAGTATTAAAACTTATGAAAGATAATCCGAAGTATTTACTCTTAAGAGTGTAGAGGTTTTTCTAGGATATTGCAGACTCTTCTTATTATTGAGAAACTTGTTGTACGTTGTTCCTTTATCTCGCAGATCGCGTGTTTGTACAATATTCAAATAATTTGGTAAAAACGTTCTTTTTGTAAACATGTCGGTCAACTTGGTTAGCCAAAAATGCGAATACCAAGCCCTCCCAAGCACTTTTTATGAAGAATTTCACAAAGGAAAGCCGATCCTACTTAATAATAAAGATGAAGATCAAATACTCCAATACACATTTATATATTTTGGGTGAGGCCTTTCAGAAACAATGTTGATATCCTAATCAAAACACAAACAACTGATGAAGAAAGAAACCTTGTTTCTGAAAGGCCTCACCCCATAAAATAACATTTTTATTGGATTATTTGATCTACACCTTCGTTATGCATAGGACAAATTGAAATATTTGTGGGGAGGTGGTGGATCTAGGTGACCTAGCCAGCTGATTGGTAAAGGAGAGAGATTAGTGTTGACTTCAGCTGATTGTTGTTGATATTGACAATGTTGATCATTGTTGACACATCAGGTTATCAACAACAGTGGCTGGCAACGATTATGTTGTAGAATGTTGGTTTCAGTTGTCAGAGCCTATTTGCTGATTCATTCAGAGTACAACAAACCCCCGAAAGGACCGTTTTTTATCCTATCACGGATTTATAAAATCTAACCAATAAATTCTATTTTACTGTAGAGAAGCAAACTTACTGTCTAAGTAATTTCAATATTCTCAATCAGACAGTTAAAACTGTGAAATAAAACAACTTCGGATAGAATAGATGTATTAGGTTGTGTTTCAATCGTTCGTGATTAGTTTTTATTAAGATAAAAGGTTGTTTAATAGTGTCAGCATATTCTTTTATTTTGGAGAATATTATTACGTTTTCTTTTTAAAAAATATGTGACTTCCAAATGTCATTTTTAAATATCCTCACAATAAATTCAGATGGTAATATCATTTAGTGGAGACTAATGTCAAAAACAGCACATCGGAAGGCTTTTATTTTATCGGAAATTACGACATTTTAAAATAGAACCCTCTAAAACACTTTAAACCTCCACTAACTTTAAACTTTGAGTCTTGCCAGTGGCATTAGATCTTTCTTTTTATGTCAAAAACAATAATGTTTGTACATTTCGACAATAAATATACTTATTTACTTATTTAACAATTTAATTTAAATTGAGTTAAGTAACAAATAAGTATAGCCCAATGTTTGAAGTTTACGATGGTACAATTTCTGAGGATGAAATATTATTACAAAGGTCCATCGTTTTTGATGTCGCCTATGTCAGATGTGTATTTCAGGTATTTATGTGACGTGACGTAGATGAAAACGAAGGCTTGAACAGCTGGAGTCACGACTATCATCTACTCTCAGCAAGTCCACTGAGTATGCTCGATAACAAAACGAGCGGATCATTTGACACTGTTTATAGTTTACAGACGCCAAAGATTATTTTATAATGAGTACGAGATGGCGCAAGAAAGCTAAAGTCTGGCTGAGGCAGGAAAGTCGACATAGCTCCGACAGCTCGAGCACAGATAGTGAGGGAAAATGTTAAACGTCTCTAGTAGAGCAACTGACGCAAGCGAAAGATTATACATTCTCAAAAACCACACAATCTGGTCCCATTGTAGTCATCGACATCAGATATACTCGAGCATGTGGTACCGAGGGGGAGAATGAGGGCGAGAGACAGCAGCGCTATCTGTGCTCGGGCTGCCGCAACTATGTTGATTTTCTTGCCCCGGCCATTTAGCGTCTATGCGCCAACTACCTATTATAACATAACCTTAGCTGACTCGGTTTGTTCCGGAAGCTTTAGGCTGTAGTTTATGAGATGTAGATTTACACATCTCTTGGCGTTATTATACTTTTGCTTAGCCCTGTATGGAACAACCTTTGCCTTCAATAGGTTACCAATAACATACTGAAGGCATAAATAAAGTAAGTACCACTCACTTTAAAAACTTCTCTGTAAGTAACCTAATTAAAAGGAAAGTTGATTTTATGTATTGATAAATCATTAAAACGTAGCTTGAGATTAAACAGCGAATACAATTTTTTTCTAACCACAAACAGTTGAAAAGAGAGAGAAACATTATATGAATCAACAATGACTGACACTAATGACAACCTGTTGTGATAAATGTAAAGGTGCTGCCGAATTGAGTGAGGTAATCAGTTGATAAATCCATTGTTTTGACCGATGTCAATAAACATAAACGTAATTAAAATCCCAGTAAAGTTAACAGCCCTTTGATACCTTGATTGATTTGTTGGTAAACTCAATTACCCAGTTCATTAAAATCAAGATATTTCAGTTTGTAACATTTCTAGACACTTCGTCAATGTGATTAAATGAGATTAAATCTTATACGGTGTAGCCTCTGGGGTACTTATTTACCTGGGTTATACCAACTTTGCTAAGGTTCTATTTTGTACTACCAACTTGTTTACATGCATATTAGACCTAGTAAACCCCTTGTATAATACATTCCATATTTAACTATCCCGTGTGTTTTCTGAGCATAAAACAATCATCATATATTTAAAATCAACCCTAAACAAGTCTATCATTACTTTTATAAAGAGTGTAAAAGGGAGTAAAGGGTTTAAAATAATAATTCCCTTTTTCAAACCGAATTAAAATGTAGTAAAATACAAATACCTTAACTAGTGAAATATATTATTTAGACAAGGTGTAAAGAATTTATGTTAAGAATTATAACAAAACAAAAACATAATTCCAAACGAGACTAGTAGAATTTCGTATGTTTCAGCTTTTACTCAAGATTGTTTTTTACTGCGTGGATTTCGATATAAATACAAAATAATTAGTACGAAACTACTCACAAGGTTTTGCTGCCGCTTTCAGTGTGCGTTTAGCCTTAGCTTACGCCAATACACCACTGTGAATAATCAATGGTGGACAATCCATGGATTGCTTTTCGCATGAATTATTCTGGACATAATTATTCAAATGGGCATGTAGACTGATACTCTAGCCTATCTTGCATTTCATCTAGCAGTCATTATTTAGACACTGCGAGGTCGTATCGATATTGCAATAATGTTTCGTGGACAAGTGCTGGGCCTTATCAGAACCAATTTAGTGTGTTACTAAACTTCAGCCGTGTGCAATGTATTGATAAATAAATATTTTACACAGACAAACTAACGTTATTAACTTAACTACTGAAAATAGTAATCAAATGAAGTATGGAAGAAAAGTTATAAAAAGTGCAATCACAATGTTGAAGTGAACATAGAGGAATGGTTCATTGATTATCTGTTTATTCCAACATTATTGAATAAAAGTGTGTATAACTGTTTAACAGTACAAGATAAAAACGTCTAACCCGCAATTTCTTTAGTGCAGTACACAACCTTTGCTCCGAGTTCTGGGATGTTGTCGAAGAAAGATTGTGTTGTGCATCAAATAAATAACCCTCTAGAAGTAAATCATAGACCCGATGTCTGTATGTTCAAATTAACTCGAGCAATGGCTTTAACGTCATTTTATTGTGCATACCTTCCCATAAATTTATATACATTCTTCACACACTGTAAATCATTGTTCTAAACAAAACTCCTAATAACACATTAAAGGCTGAAGTACGCTTTTGTTTTGATAAGCAATGTATAGCTTTTAAAAACTGTTGTCAATACAAGCACGTAGTGAAAAAAATTGAAAAGTAAATTCCTATTCATTGGTATTCTTTTTAGCGCCACTGTTTAGCGCTGGTATCGTTACAGTGCATTAAAACATCATGAGTAATAATTTGAAAACACCCAGTTTATTGAATGCAGCAAGTTCTAAAGGGTTCAAACAAGTTACTGGTCAAGTACGGTTATTAATAAACGTGCATTATAACGGGCAATAACTCAACAGAAATAGCTATTTACAGAACCAAGTCACACTTTATAAAATTGCACAGTCGTTAAATACATCAAAGACAATTTTGATATGCCACATAAGCCTATATATTAAATAAAAAGACTCAACCTTTTAACAGTTTGACTATCTTGATGGGTTTAATAGATGGTATATGCTACACTTGAAGAGCATGTCAGAGTGATTCTCTCTCCCTACTGGTCGCTCAAAGCATTGAATAAGACACGGCCAATCATCCAAGCCCAGGTACAGATTACTAATCGAGATACTGCTCTCGTACACTCTAGCTAAATATGCAATATGAGATTTGACTAGTCAACTGACCGGCTGCAATGGAACGGTCAGATCACTAAATCACTATTTGAGATGCCGACCACTCTCAAGAGGGTATTTTAAGACAAATATGTGGTGAATGATGAGTGTGATGAGTGGTAGTAATGAGTTATGAGGTGTAGTCTTGTTACAAACTAAGGCCGACTCTTCCTTAGAATAGGTCATTAATTAATAGCTCGATAACCAATGGAAATACAAGGACCAACGGCTTAACGTGACTTCCGAACCACGCACGTGATGGTCTGATATGTCTAAACGATGGTAAGAGTTGATGCGGGTTTTATCAGATGATCACTGAGACTATCTGAACCGCTTTAGACCTTTATCATCCTCAAAACCTGACCTCCATGAAGCTGGATTACAGGACCACGCCACGAGCACCAGTCAATCGTTTTAGTTGGGTTATTTATGTGCTTTTATTCCAAACCTCTCTATTTTAGGACTTTGGATGCAGAATCATGATCTGAAAGTTGTGTATTGACCAAAAGAAGAGTTTCATAGTTTAAGAACATATTTAAAGATGATCATGACGATGTATTCCGTGCAACGAATTCGAGGAACGGAATTGTCGAAATTCACTTACTGCTATGATGAAGACTTCAAGAGAGACGAAGATGAAGTAAGGTCGTGATGGGATATAATCTCAAGAGGAAAGAAGGAAATATTTCCACAGAGATTAGTTTTTCTTCTTTTTGCTTACAAACCCACAGATGGTATGTCAATGCTACACGGAATCATTAACATCTTATTCATATGTTGATCCATTCCTGCTTATATTTGAAGCGTTACTGCATTCGCCAAAATTATTTAGTGCCGACTTTTTTATGCCGTTATTAGTCATATAACACAGTTTTCGTCGAGGTGAGCGTTTGAAGGCTTCAACAGTATCCAAACTCTAATATGTTTAGCTATTAATGCACTATGTTTAGCTCAAAGACAGAAAAGATTACTTATTATAGACATATTATGTACATTAAAGCTTCAACTACTCCCTTTTGTTGGCAAATCGGATGAACATTATAATTATGTATGTTTGGGTCTTAATTTGTAGAAACTCTAAAATTGTATAAACTCTAAAATAATTATGTATGTGTGTAAATACATTAATAACTAATGAACCATTTAACTTGTAAGTTTAACCTATATTGAAGAATCTTGCTTTTACATACATAATATTCACGAAAAGTAACCCATAAACTATGGTTAAATATTTCCATTGAAGTTAAAATATTATTTTGTTCATAATTATATTTTAAATTTACTAACATAAGAAAAAACTGTCTTCAACAATTTTTATACGTATAACAATATTTTATGTAACTAGATGATCATTTTATAATCAAAATAAACATCAAACTATACTTGAATCATTCGAACACGCATTTAAACTAAAGAGATCATTCAATTTGAAACTTTACAGTTGGAGTTTTTCCTATGTAAAGCTGAATTTAAAGATAAACGTGTGTAAAGTAACTGCATGGTTTTGTCTTGGGTTGATGGATAATCTCAAGTTGTCTAAGAATCATATTGAATACGAAGATGTGGAAATGTTTGTGGCAAGCTTCTAAACTGTTTGTGCACCAAGCGTAACTTCAAGCCAGAACCGGAACCCACGTTGATTAAATCTTGTTATTTGACAATTGAATTTACTTTTAGAGCTTGTTTGTAATATGTTTTACAAACATGTTAGTTGGTGGTTGACCTAAATGTATTTTCTTCAAATTAGTACGTACTTTCTTCAACAATATGAGTGCACGTAAATTGAAATTCTTCATGACAATGTTAAAGAGGACTCATAAAATCTAAATTTCGCTAAATACAACTAATATTTCATTTCATGTTTAAAACGACCGTTGTACATAATGTGTAACTTGCATTGATAATTAAACTTGCGTTTGCTTTTAATTATTGAAAATAGAAGTACTCAGAAAAATCATACAGAATCTTGCAGTGGTTGGTTGAAATACGTTTCCCCTTTTGAACAACACACTAGTATCATTATGGTGGCATCCAACGAGCATGGGCCCAAAGCTAGTTAGTGTGAATCTTGGTTATTTAGGGCCCACTCTTAATTCTTATAATACCTCAATTGGGAAAGGAACTTTGTTTCTTTTTTGTTTTGCTTTGTTGTTTTGAACTTTTAATTAAAAGTTTTGTTGTTCATGCAGCTATGTAGTGAAAAAGCCTGAAATCTTACTCCTTTAAAGTTAGCTGTTGAAGTGATGAGAATTTCTGAGTTTGAAACACAACAATGCATTGTTTTATGCATATATGAGATTTTTGCGTTTTACTTCTACGGCTGATAAACCTACTGTATATCTATTTTTGGTAGTCTGCTACTCCTAGCCAGTCCGTCAGTCGGTTAGTACTTTTTATTTACCACTCTATTTAACTGGTGTCCTACGCATGTTTCGTGTAACTGCTATGAGCTAAGTTTACTACTTGAAATACGCCAATTCATTGTTACGACAGCTGTAAATTACAAACCCTTCTTTATTATACAAAATTTAGCTTATAAGTGTTCTAACAACTAACGGGTGTTCCACTAAGACGGATCGATGTTAAATGAATAAAAACTACATATATGCAAAACAGATTTTTACTGAAACAGTTTATATGCTATTACAATTATGTGTGAAAGATGATATCTTCAAATGTCCACCACGGCTCAGGTGACTTGTTGATCCTTGCGTTGAAATTCGCTATAACCTCAATGCAGGGAATGATGAGTTTTCGAACAAAATCTTTTCAGCGATGAAGCCCATTTTCATCTGAACGGCTATGTTAACAAGCAGAACTGAAGGGTATGGGCAGAAGAAAACCTAGGGAATTTGTTGAATCAAGTTGTACCCAGAAAAGTGACTGTTTGGTGTGCACTTTGCCGGAGGGATCATTGGCCCATTCTTTTGAAAGTGCTGCTGGGAATCCAGTTACCGTAATGGTGAGCTACCGCGCAATGTTAAACGACTTTTTGTGGCCAATACTGCGGAAATGACATCAGTGACATGTGGTTTCAACAGGACGGTGCCACATGCCATACAGCCCGCAACAATTGACCTCCTGAAACTTAGTTTCAGGGCGCATCATCACTCATAACAGTGCAGTCAAATGGCCGCCAAGATCGTGTGACTTGACTGCTGGACCTTTTCCTTTGGGGCTATCTAAAGAGTAGAGTGTACGTGAACAGACCCACCACCATTCAACAAATAAAAATGAGATAAGACGTTGTATTGATGGAATTGATGGGGACCAATGTCAAAAGGTTATAGCGAATTTTAACGCAAGGATCAACAAGTGTCGCCTGAGCCGGTGGACATTTGAAGATATCATCTTTCACACATAATTGTAATGTAGCATATAAACTGTTTTCAAAAAAAATCTCTGTTTTGCATATATGTAGTTTTTATTCACGTTTAACATCGATCCGTCTTAGTGGAACACCTGTTAGATCAAGTACGTGACTGCTGCTACATAATATTATGAAGTAGTCAATCCCAAAAGTCATGCCCGATCACGTGTATAATGTACCCAGATGAGCTGATTTTACTTAAATTCCCTGAATACCCAGTATTAATTCAGTTTTACCAAAGCGCTAGAGGTGGTTATTGAAATATATTCTACTAACTCAAAACCTAACTAACACAACAAGTGCAGCTATTCCCAGTGTTATTCTGCGAATTATTCAGTTTCTGGTGTTCAACTCGTCAAATCCAGGACCAGTTGTTTGGGCGATCTGAGAGAGTGTTTCACAATACATAAGTAAACGAGCCTTTGTCTCCACTGTAGAGCATTGCTTTACAAAGAACAAAAGTCGCATTGTTAGTCTGAGTATGGCTTTGGGCAATGTCACTATGGGTATTGCGGATCTGAACAACAATCTGCTTGCATTCCAGTTCACCAGCTCCTACAGGACACAGGGGTTTTAAATTGTTCATCGTGTTTTGAAACCACGTATGTTGCCTCTACTAAAGTAGTGTAACATTTTAGTTGGTAGTTAACCTAAATGTATTTTCTTCAAATTAGTACGTATTTTCTTCAACAATATGAGTGCGTGTAAATTGAAATTCTTCATGTATCACTATTTGAGATGCCGTCCACTCTCATGAGGGTATTTTAAGTCAAATATGTGGTGAAGGATGAGGGTTATGAGTGGTAGTAATGAGTTATGAGGTGTAGTCTTGTTACAAAGGAAGAGTCGTCCTTAGTCATTAATTAATAGCCCATGACAATGTTAAAGAGGACTCAAAAAAAGCTTAAGGTGTTATAAAGCTTGTCACTTATAGGGAAATATTTTGAGGTTTTTTATATTGTTATCCTGTTTGACATAGTATTTATAATTGAAATTTATGTCTAGGTAAATTGCCCTCAATTCACTGCCTATTCAAATAATGCTTCGCAAAGGTTTTGTCCCAAAGAAAACCAAACATCACTTTTAGCTACTAATTATTAGTCTAAGATTTTTCTACTAGTAATAATTGACTGTTTGACATTACACACGTTTCAAGGGCAGTTTACAATTGTTTCTGTTACCATCCAAACTAATTATTTTAATATTCTTATCGTCTTTAATTATACCTAGAGAAAACATTTACAAATGCACTATTTCTATAAAAGCTTATCTCATAGCATCGTATATTATTACGAAAAACGTGGAGTAGCTTACAAGAGTACGTGCATTATATCTAATGAATACCAACTCTAGCCTATTACTGCGTTGTGATATTATACAGGATGAGTTTTAAATTTCCCCCTCACTTAACTTTGGAAAAAGGAAAAATTGTTTAAAACTTTTGGGAAATGTTTCTAAAAACTGTAAAGTTTGTTTTGACGTACTTTGTGTCGCCCCAATTAAAACTCCGGGCAGGAAGGCCCCATTTTTTTAAATACAACCCCTTGTGACATCTTAAAAGAAAGATAATTCAACCACAAAATTCAACGATGCAAAGAAAAATGTTTTATCTCTACTCTTTTTTCATTATACCAATTTTAAGATTAAACAAAATCAGGTAATGTTAATTGTACATACAATTTATTTTAAATGACTTTTAGATACTCTGAGTGAAACATCACAACCCTCAAACTTAACCCCACAGAGTATCTTGAAGAAAATGTTGTCATTATAAATAAATTGTATGTAAAATGTGGCAATTTAAACAAAAATCTAGATAGTTTTTTTGCGTTGTTGAATTTGTGTTGAAATTCCTTTTCTCTTGAGGAGCCAAAAGGGGTGGCTGTTGATTTATGGGGAACGGGTGACGAAAAGTACGTAAAAAACTTCAGAATGTTATAAAACCTTCCGTTAAGGGGTTTAGAATTTTTTCCTTTTTCAAAAATTGCGGTGGGGAGAACATGAAAAACTCGCCCTGCATAGATAGTATCTCGTACGTTGATCCGTTGTATGAATGAGATCTGTTAAAATTTTGAAGATTTTGTAAACGCACACAGAAAAAGCATGGATTGCCGAGTAAAATTCAGTTCAGGGTTATCTTTTATTCATTAGCAACTTTTCGTTAATTCCTACATATATTTCTTCTTAAGGCACTGAGATATCAACTGATAACGTTTATTACATGAACTCTTAACAAAATTTCTCCTACCAGTTGATTGTGAAAGTACTGAGTTCTGAGGATAATTTGCACAATTGTGCTCCATATTGATTGTAAAATGTAATGTACGACGATTGTTAGATATTTAAATACATCACATTTCACAGTTGTTATTAGAATTACTCAATATCAGCCTGTAAACAAAATAATTTAACAAATCCTAAAACTAAATTAAAACATTTCCTATTCTATAGACGTATAATTACATACCACTTTGAAATAAAGTAAAAATAAAGTTGAGGTTCTGAAATATAATCTTTACCTGCCGAGACAAGGAACAGCTGCTAACGTTGGTAACGATGTTGATGAACGAAATCAGTTTAAACAGCAAATTAAAGCTGGCTGATGAGCGACGGGCGAGGAAACATTCAGGGTTGAGAGGGGGAAGTGAAGAAATGGCAAGAGAAATATTCTAGTTACTGAGATTAAATATTTCAATTTTTACTTTATGACCAAAAAATCCATTATCATCACATACGGATTTTATGCTTATGGTACTTTGATACTAGTCTCGACCTTACTTAAAAACTTACTTAAAGCAATTCAGTTGGGTACAAACCACTGTTTCTTACGTACAAATGTCTCAAGGCTTGTTCTCTTGCGAGCGTATAAACTTGACAAACAGCTGGTTTGAGGATACAACCACAGCCTCACATGTTACTGTTTCACAATTACTCTGTGATATACTCTCTGCTCTCTACCTTGTTCCAACGCACCGCACTCATTGTTTACGTACTCTTTACAAAATGTATTCTAGGTATATACCCTAAATTTGAATGAATTTATTCCCACTGGGTAAATTAAAAATATCTGTGTCATAGAGAAAAATATGTAGTAGGCCTTCTAGAGTTTTTATACTACTGCAACAAATTTAAGCTGTTAACCATGTAAGTTTTAGGCTCGTATTGTATTGTTATAGCATGTTAAACCATAAGAACTCAAAATAGAGATCTAAGCATTTTGACTTTATGAATTCTTACTCTTCTGTATTCAGTTCGTAACAAATCTAATATCTGGACCCAGAATGATTTGGTTTTCATGTTTCTCGAGTTATGGCTTTCTACTGGTTTTTCTATAATTATTAATTTTATCAGATAGAGCGAATCGTGTGGTATCTATTAAATAAACAATGGCTATATAATATTTCTATTGTCAGACGTACAAACATTTGAATGAGAGCTACAAAATATATCTTTAAAATATTTAAAACGATCACGTGTTTTTAAAAATTGTTAAAAATACAGGGTGTCACAAAAATGTGTAGCTTGCTATGAAGAACCAGATTTTACATACAAAAAAGTCGAAAATGCCGAATAAATTTTTTTATTTCGGCTTAGCTTAGCCGTAATCCACCATTTCGTAAATCTTTAAAAATATTTAATAATTCAAAAACCCATTTGAGATATTTTTGTCAAACTTGGTATAAACCTGATCTGTTTTCCTAATAACATGTTCCAAAAATATTTTTATCTAACTTATCAAACTTCAAAATGACGGTCATTTAAAATTTTCAAAGTCAAATGGAATCACATTAGCATTTGACTTTAAAATATTTCATTTTTTTTAAATAACCAACAAACGACAGGATAACAGTGAAACTTCTATGTCGTGAGTTTTATGTTCGTGATTCTGTTGTATGTATACAATAGAGTAACACTATTCTATTCCTCGATTATTCGACATTTTGTATTGTTTGTCATACGATTAAGACACACAGTGTAATAGGTCTAAAGAAAACCATGTATTTGCATCCACGGAGTACTTAGGGTTGAGTTTCGCGTATTTATTTTATGTTGTGTAGGTTTTTCAACTGTAGAGAGATTTTGTAAATTTCATTTGAGATTTCAAAGTTTTTTCTTGCGGTTTCCCTATTGTCTCTATAAGGTACATGCTTTGTCTATACAGGGCTTTCGTGTCCAAATGTTTTTTCCAGAGGTTTCCTTAATCTGAAAAATAGTCTTTGGATTTTGACGATCAAACCCATACCAAAAGGTTTACAAAAATAAAAGCGTTTTAATGTGTTTCAGATGGGGCTGCAGTGGGTGCTGGGCCTGGCGTGCGTGGCAGCGAGTGTGTACGCATTGCGGGCAGAGGACTCTGCGGGGCCCGCAGAGCGGCGCGCACCCCAAATGGGCTTCATGGGGATGCGGGGCAAGAAAGCGCCAAACATGGGGTTCTCAGCCATGCGAGGCAAGAAAGACTACGACCTCTCAGACCTTCTGTACCCAGACGACAAGAGAGCACCACAGATGGGCTTCATGGGCATGCGAGGCAAGAAAGAGTTCTACGATCCAGAATACGACCTGGACTTCAACTACGAAAAGCGAGCGCCGAGCATGGGCTTCACAGCTATGCGAGGGAAGAAAGCACCCTCCGGTTTCATGGGAATGAGGGGCAAGAAGTTTGACTATGCCGATGATGACTTCATGGATGACGATGAGTGGCCGATGGACGAGTTCGACAAGAGAGCGCCCCAGTCCGGATTCTTCGGCATGAGAGGAAGAAGATGCCGCAGAACTCACAGTTCTTCGGGATGCGGGGCAAGAAAGGACCCAGTGGGTTTGTGGGCATGAGGGGCAAGAAAGCACCCAACATGGGGTTCTCAGCCATGCGAGGCAAGAAAGACTACGACCTCTCAGACCTTCTGTACCCAGACGACAAGAGAGCACCACAGATGGGCTTCATGGGCATGCGAGGCAAGAAAGAGTTCTACGATCCAGAATACGACCTGGACTTCAACTACGAAAAGCGAGCGCCGAGCATGGGCTTCACAGCTATGCGAGGAAAGAAAGCACCCTCCGGTTTCATGGGAATGAGGGGCAAGAAGTTTGACTATGCCGATGATGACTTCATGGATGACGATGAGTGGCCGATGGACGAGTTCGACAAGAGAGCGCCCCAGTCCGGATTCTTCGGCATGAGAGGAAAGAAGATGCCGCAGAACTCACAGTTCTTCGGGATGCGGGGCAAGAAAGGACCCAGTGGGTTTGTGGGCATGAGGGGCAAGAAAGCACCCAACTCTGGGTTCATGGGAATGAGAGGAAAAAAGGATTCCGAGGATTTGGAGAGCCTTCTGGCACTGCTGAGCGAGGGGCAAGGCGAGCGGAGCAAGCGGGACCAGACTAGACAATATACAGGTTAGTTCATAAACAAATAAATACATGGTGGCAGAAAAGAAAATTAATCGCCCTTCAACAATGTTTGAGAAATGTTTGTTCTTACGTTTACAATATATCTAAAATAGACGCAGACATACTGTAAGTGTCTGATGATATTTAAAATTATTTGCTCCTCAATTGGTTTTGCAACCCGAAAGAATTAAAAGGTGGAAATAGTTAAAGCACAAATTGTGGAATTTTTCATGTTGATCTTAACTTTGGTCGAGACATAAATGCATTAACTATTAGTGTTCTTCAAACAAGTGATATTACGAACCAGTAAAATACAAATGTTGAATAAAACTATCTCCAGACCGTCTTGTGAAAAGTTTCGCTCACGTTTCTATTTTTGGTTTCGAAAAAAGGTTTTGGAAAATTCCATAAACTATTTAAAAGGTTTTTTTTACTACTAAATCTAACTCAACAAGGCTTTCCTGTGATAAGAACCAAGCGAATTCTGGATCACTTTATATAAAATGTGGAACAACTGACAGTCTACAAGGACTAACTCATAGCCCCCCCCCCTCGCCATGAAAAATCAGAAACCAGAAATAACAACTTAAACAGCTCAACTACAAACAAAAGAGTTGAAGGACCGAAATAAACCATTTTACATGATGGCCATCAAAATTACCTTATTATATATAACCAGTTACGTACCTTTCAACGTCACAATTCCTTTATATTAAAACTTAGATGTTAACTAGTTTCGACTATTAAGTAGTCATTTGTGAAAATATCTACTTGTTAGTCGAAACTAGTATACACCAAGTTGTACTAAAGGTATTGTGACGATGAAAGGTACGTAGCCTTTACTTTTTAGCCTTTACTTTACAATACTTTTTAGCCTGTTATACATTCAGCCCATTCCATAAGGCTAATCATGAATATTAATTTGATTAGTATGTGTTTGGCCACTGTTGACATAGACGATGGACGCCTTAGTGGACAAAACAAGGTGGTGGGGTTGAGCAGAATAACCCACGGTGGAGTCTTCATTAGTAAAATAATTATCTGGATTTAAAAATAAAAACACCATGGACTAATATTGATAAATATTGATGGAAAGGCTAAGGCTAGCTTATTTGAAAGAATCGTAAACACAGACAAAGCGGGGGCGGTTTGGGAGGGAGAGAGCCTATTGTCAGGCATAATTGGATAATGGAAGTAACAATAGAACTCTGCTAACTGATTAGGCAACAAGTCCTAATTATACAACGTGTAGTCAGCCATTATGCAGATTTCATTCTTCGTTTTTAAGTAAAGTAATCTTGCTTCTACTCTACATTTTTAAGTAAATCGCTTACTTACAGGATTTCATTTAGACATTTTAAATAAGAAAACATAAACAGGGTGAGTTTCCCCCCACCACAACTTTTGAAAAAGAAAATCTTTTAAAACCCTTATGGAAATGTTTTACCCCAAAAATTTTTAAATTGCAACCCCCTCTGTGACACCTCAAAAGGACTTTCATTATAAATTCAACGACGCAAAGACACATTTTTTATCTCTACTAGTTTTTTTTTGTAATACCTGTTTTAAGATTTCAAGAAACCAGCTTTAAAATTCCACATTTCATACACAATTTTTTCAATTAAAAAACTTGTCTAGAAAATATTTTGATGGAAACATTACAACCCTATATACCTAATATAATTAAATAGAGTATTTTGAAGAAAAGTTGGTCATACAATTTTGTTTATGTGAATTGTAGCATTTTAAATTTGATTTCTTTTAATCTTTCAGTGGGTATTACAAAAGAACGAGTAGAAATAAAAATTGTTCTTTGTGTCGTTGAATTTGTATTCAAATTTCCTTTCTTTTAAGGTGTCCCAAAGGGAGCCAGGGTTGCAATTTAAAGATTTTGGGGTCCTTCCCTTTGGTTTTGGGTGGGAAGTGGGTGACGCAAAGTACGTCAAAACAAACTTCAGACTCCCATAAAACATTTCCAAAAGGGTTTTAAAATATTTCTCATTTAATCAAAAGTTAAGGGGGGTTTACATAATTATAAAACTCACCATGTATGCATATTATATACATTAGAAGAGAACTTGGCATCTCGTCTGACTGCCTAGTTGCTGTGTAGTTTCGTTCAATTATTGTTGGTACAAACGTACTGTGTAGGATGCACAGCACGGGCGGAAAAGGTCGCGATGCAGAGATTTTACAGTTTTTTTGACAAGGCATCGTTGTTTAATTTAAAATGTTTAACTCAGAACATTGCGCATAAATAGGCGCATTTAGAGGCTGATTTTCACACGTTCTTTTTTGATTCAGTTCTTTTATCTATACTGGTAATATTACTACTTTAGGTGTCTTTGGTCACTTTTAATATAAATTAAAACATATCCAGTTTTCGTGTGTAATCATGTCGGCTGAAATAAATGTTAAAAGACTTTTTATCAAGAATATGCTTGCAAGCAAAATGGAGATCAAATTTCAAATTTCACAACTTCAAAGACAAATTCAAAGACATTTATGCCTATCACGTGACTGTGTAGTTTGTAAAACTGCAAACCCTTGTGAAAGGATTACAAGACGCGTGTACAAACTTGACGCGAGGTTTTGCAACCTGTTACTGCGTTTACAATGTTAAATTTCCCATAAATAATATACTAAGTAATATTTTCACTTTCGTTTTTTAGTTGAGTCCTCAATCGTTTCCCAGCCCAAAAGTGTAAATAGTTATTGCAACTTTTATCTTACCGTTCATAAAAATCATTACCTTTAAACGGCATGATAGAACAACTATATATGGTAAAACAACGTGGACTACATAACTATCGTCAGTTTCGTTAGTCGCGTTAAACAAATCCACCTAAACTCAAACGCAAACAAGCTTCTCCTTCTTACAAAGTCCGCAACAAGAACTGATGTGAATATTGTGTTTTGGGCTCAACTTGTTGAGTTCTTTCACCGCTCTCATCTGTCGGGCTTAAATATTAATCCTCCCGGCCACCATCTGCCTTCATCTTTACTGCCGACATGTCTCCTACATTCCTCAGTCAGGGCTTTGTTTTACGCGGACCCGTCGACCGTAACACGATTCCGTGTGAATTTTTAACAGGGGTTTCGTGTTTTAGAGCCAATCTTTGGAACAAAAGATTGTTTTGTTTTAGAGTTGCAGTTTCTTGTAGCAAATTACAGTTAGCTGTTTCTTTTTACTGTATGCACTAGTGACATTTTTAATTCTTCACTCAACCGAGAGTTTTTGTGTTTTGGAAAACGCTCTTTTGGACAAGTGGTATAAACCCACGTGCCGCCGCTAAAAGTCAAACCTGCGACCCCACGCTCCGCATCCACTGAACCATGAACACAGACCGCACCATGATTGTTTAAATATACCAAATTATAGTTCAAAATGTGGTTAACTGTCAGTGGGATGTTCAAAAACATATTTTTTCTCGTGTTTTTATGATGGTCGCGCCATTTTTAATGTATCTAATTTGTTTATATATGGTACTAAAATTCTTCTTTGAAAGCTTTTGACCTTTTTTGGATTTTAAACCTATGTTGTTTGTCATATAAAATAAAACTTTTGGGTTAACTACAATGGCGCTGTGTTTCATTGTGGTTAACCCAAAAGTTGTATTTTACTTCACTAACTTTCTTACTTTACTCTATTGTAGGAAGGCAAAGAAGTCTTAAGGCAATAAATGCATGATTTGGGTCATATTCCTGTTATATATCTATTATTGTCTATAAAATAAGTACAAGGCACTAAATAGGAAATTCCATGGAAACGTTTACAAGAGTAAAGTCATTTTACATTTTAATAACCGTACAGTTTTAACAAGAAATCCCATTTAATCTACAATTTGCTCGATTAACGGAGAACCCAACATTTACAATTTTTTTCCCACCTTTGCTCCTCGTTAATTCGGTCACCTTTACATCTCATGATCAAATACAGCTAACGAACTTGACGGCATTCAGCCCAGTGAAAGGGTTTTGAATCGCAATACAAAACTACTGGACCGTGTTGTAAATGTAACTTTGCAGCCTCGAGGAATCCACCAGTGTTTAAATTGAAACCGACCAAAGCGTTTAGAGTCTTTTATAAGTCCGGTCCAATAAGAGAGATCGTCTTGTGTCTTATAATGAAACCTTTAGGTCTTACCGCTCAGCCGTTTCGTGAATGGAGCTCAAAGTGCTGACAGCGTCTGAATGAATAAATCCATGTTGAATGATTTAGATGTCTGAGTTAGTTATATATTTAGATGAAGTTAAACTTTCTTTTAAAGCTTATTGTTGAGTTTTTTTTTTTAGCTGTAAACTGTTGTGGAGAAAACTTGGAACAAGTTGGTTTACTGACGTTAGGAAAGGTCGAATAGTTTTTTCAGGCTAGTGGATGTTTGGGTGCATTAGCACTAAAACTAGTTTTTAGGAATTAGTTTCTTTATTATTTTTTCCTTTGTCTACTACCTTATCAAAGGAACTGATCTACTTTAATAATAAACTAGAGGTTACCATGCATGTTTTGAAATTGATAACACGATTTGTTCTTCTTCCTTCAAGTCCATTAACCACAAGCTCCCCTACCCTAACGCTGTACTTTATTTCGTTTTGGTTTCTTTTGTGTCTGCTTCGTTACATTTGATATTAAGAAATCATAGCCTAAATCTATGGTTTCCAATACGCTAAATTACTTCATCAATATGACGAGTTTTGTTTTCAATGCAATCAGATGAGAGTGTTTTCCTAGAGCACGGTGGTTATGAAATAGCGGTGAAAACTAGTTAAGGATTTTCTCACCAGGTGGCACATGTGGTGTTTTAAATAAAATGCAAGCTCGTCCATTAATACATACGTAAATAAACTTTGACCAGAAAATAAACAACAAGCCAAAAGTTGTGTTTATGAACATATGTTATATACAGGATGTTTGGTAAAAGTGTTCCAATAATTTATGATGTTATTGTACACATTAAAATAAGCAAAAAGTTCCTTTAAACATTGGTCCTAAAATCTATAGTTTTCCGTCTATCTGTCTCTTTGTGTTTTTTACATAACAATTTATAACTTGAGAACCACTTATAGTACAGGTATGAAATTTTGCAGTTATGTTGCCTTTTTGTATCCTCACCTGAGAAAAAAATATGAACAAAATATCTGTACTCGTTTCAAAATGGCGGCCAATCGAAAATTTTGATGTTTAATTACGCAAAAACCACACCCTGTATAAAGATTTTACAAGAATAGTAAAAATTTTGAAATGTTTTTCTAAAACTTATGAACGGTGTTTGTTTTATTAAAATCTAATAAAAAACTACTGAGCTGTAGTAAAACACATAAAACCATGTTTTACATTAGTACACAACAGGAAGTATAGTTTTCTAGACTGTTGTACTCTGAACAGCTGATTAAAAGCCAATGAACTGATTAATGTGAACATCCGTTTATTTAAGTTAATAAGAGAATGTTTCTGTCATTGTTGGCATTAACTCGTAACTTAAATAACCTATTTCTTCTGTACTGTAAAGGTTTTGTGCCAAGTACTTTAGTGATAAATTAGTGATACTGTAGTTAATTGTTTGTTTTAATTAGTGCGTGTTTGTGGTTTAGTTTTGTTTCATTATCAACAAGAAATGGAAATTAATGAAATTAATAATTTTACCAATTCAGAAATGGCAGATATGCATCTAATGTATGGCCTTGCTAATTGTAGTGGTACTGAGGCAAGAAGACTGTATCAGGAACGTTTTTCAAATCGTGTGTTACCTTGTAATAAAACATGTTCAACGATTCGTCGACGACTTGCAGAGACTGGAAGCTTTTCACACCAAAAACAGGTAACTCTGGCCGATAGGTTTCAGTAAGAACGCCTGAATTGGAAGAATCCATATTGGATGTCATAGCAGACCACCCCAACAAAAGTACTAGATAACTTGGTTTTCAGTTCAATGTTAGCTGTGCAACAGTCTGAACTATACTACGTGAACAACAACTTCATCCTTACCACGTACAACGAGTTCACTCACTGTTACCTCGTGATTACCATCCTCGAATCCAGCTTTCTCAGTGGTTTATTCAAAAACTAGCTGAGAGTACCCGTGCTTCGCCTCGGGGCTTAATTAACATAGCTGTTGTATATTTCTAAAAAATGCAAATTTAAAATAAACAAAAGAGTTTTCTATATATCCTTAGAAAACAATTTAGTTTGCCTGTTAGTTCACCATCTTCTCGTTATACGTGTTGCCATTTATTTTGTGGATGTTGTATGGGTGTGAAATATAGCCAATAAATATAGATGCAAAACATAGTTTGACCGCCATAGTTTTAGCAAATTTTGACTTATAAGTGGTCTGAAACGCCTAAAAAACGTGTTCAGTGCCCACTTTGAATCCTCACCATTTGTTGTTTGGATGATATTTAGGTATAAAATACAGTTGAAGACACACAGCGTATTGAGCTAAACCCTTAAAGGAAGTTTCACCGCCATAGATTCGTCCGATTTTGAGTTATAAGCAGCCAATTATGCATTAAAAACGTTACAGACAGACAGACAGGATTTTTGACACCAGTTTCGGTTTATCCAAAGTATATAAACACCAAATAATCAAAACCGATGGATTCTTTGCAATGTACAGACAAAAGTCTTATTTTATTCATATAGTTTAGTGTTAGCTACCTTGTGAGAGTCATAGTTACTTACTCTCGCCGTTCCACCCGTTTTTTTAGGATGTTATATGGACAAAAAATATAGCTAAAGACACACTGCGCGATGGGCTTAGCCCTTGAATGAAGTTTCACCGACATAGCTTCAGCGGATTTCGAGTTATAAGCGGTCTAAAATGCCTAAAAACGTGCAAAGTGCCCACTTTGGTCCCTCTCCATTTATTTTGTGGATGTTGCATAGGTATAAAATATAGCTAAAGACACACTGCGCAATGGGCTTAACCTTTAAACGAAGTTTCACCGCCATAGCTCTAGTCGATTCTGAGTTATAAGCGGTCCAAGATGCCTTAAAAAACGTTACAGACAGACAGACAGACAGACAGACAGGAATTTTTTTGACACCAGTTTCGGTCTATGCAAAGTATATGAACACCAAATAACCAAAAACTGATGGATTCTTTGCAATGTACAGACAAAAGTCTTATTTTATTTATATAGATGTGTGAACCCACATTTCTTGAATAAGGTGTTATTCACGGATGAGGCCAAATTTTCAAGAACCATGATTGTTAATTCTCACAACTCACACATTTGGTCCATCGATAACCCACATGCAATTACACAGGTTGATCACCAATATCAGTTTTCTTTAAATGTTTGGGCTGGC
Source organism: Matsumurasca onukii (assembly GCA_018831715.1). Lineage (NCBI taxonomy): Eukaryota > Metazoa > Arthropoda > Insecta > Hemiptera > Cicadellidae > Matsumurasca > Matsumurasca onukii. The sequence goes on along the minus strand of CM032058.1, from coordinate 6,608,688 downwards.
ATAATTGGTGACACGTTGTTTGTAAGCTTTTTACCGAACATTCTTAACGGCCAGACATATTTACAGTTTTTGACTGATGACCTTCCAACTATTCTTGAGGATTTGCCGCTGAATACCCGCAACAGAATGTGGTTTATGCAAGACGGTGCTCCAGCCCATTTCAGTTTAAATGTTAGAAACTATTTGGATGGAGCGTACAACAACAAATGGATCGGTCGTGGAGGCCCAGTTCCTTGGCCAGCTAGGTCCCCCGACCTTAATCCTTTAGATTTTTTCCTATGGGGCCACCTAAAGTCACTGGTTTATTCCACTCCTGTAGATAACATCGAAGAGTTGCGAGCAAGGATATTAAATGGCATTGCTACAATCCAGCAGACACCTGGCATTTTTGAAAGAGTCCACCAGTCAATGAGGAGGCGCTTGGATGCCTGCATTTTCAACGGTGGCCGCCACTTTGAGCAATTCTTATAAGTTTTATAATATTAACTTTATAAATGTTATAAATTTACTATTAATAAATGTTATTTGTTTTTATTTTTTGTATTTGACCTTCATATTCCCTGAGTATGTACTAATGTAAAACATGGTTTTATGTGTTTTACTACAGCTCAGTAGTTTTTTATTAGATTTGAATGAAACAAACACCATTCATTAGTTTTAGAAAAACATTTCAAAATTTTTATTATTCTTGTAAAATTTGTATACAGGGTGTAGTTTTTGCGTAATTAAACATCAAAATTTTCGATTGGCCGCCATTTTAAAACGAGTACAGATATGTTGTTCATATTTTTTTCTCAAGTGAGGATACAAAAAGGCAACATAACTGCAAAATTTTATATTTGTACTGTAAGTGGTTCTCAAGACATACATTTTTATGTAAAAAAACACGTATAGACAGATAGACGGAAAACTATAGGTTTTAGGACCAATGTTTATAGGAACTTTTTTGCTTATTTTAATGTGTAAAATAACATCATAAATTATTGGAACACTTTTACCAAACACCCTGTATATTGTGTTACGTCCACCGTCACTGTTACGTCCACCGTCACTGTTACGGCCGTAATATAGTGGTCAACGCTTTCCTAGGAAACCATAACTTATGATGTTCATTGTACAAATAACGAATAATTCTTCAATAAGTATTTGTTTATTTTGATGTTAAACCTACTTTTAAACACCTGTGTACTATTATTTATAGGTTATTTCAATGTTTCAGTAATGTTAGTACACGAAAGATATGCCTATTTCACTCTTTACAAAAGGCACATTCCAACCTGCATAATGAACATGCTGTACAGATACAGAATGAATACACTCGCTTTTGAACTGAAACTGTTACAAAATACGATGATACTTTAGTTTACATGAATGTAAAGTTGGCAAGCAACAAAAAGGACGCTCGCAGAGAAAAAGCAACACAACTGACTGTAGAAACCTCCTTTGCGGAAAATTGCTGCATCCAGGACCTAATTTCTTTTTAAATCAACATCGTTTGTAATACACGTTAACTGCATTCCAACAACCCTTTTGAATTAGATTGTATTTGCGATACGTATTTCAAATCCACATTCGCACAATGAAAAGCTCTTTTAATGTATACGTAGATGGTAGTGAATATTTCTCTCAGGAGTAGGTATTTCAAAACGGCAAATTACTATCGCGGTTTTAATTCATAGCTATTGATTTTATCAACTGCTGTCCATTTTTTTTTTCGAAAACCAACGGTCGTAATTATCTATACTAATCACATGTTAACATCATAATTTGGATTCAGAAAAAACTCTTCCACAACTAACGATTTATTTAACTTTATTTTCTCCTTATCCTCTTCCCTAGATCAACAAATGCACACCTTTGGGATATTCCTTGATCTTAGTAAGGCGTTCGACGTTGTTGATCATGTACTACTTCTTGAGAAATTGGAACACTTAGGCTTCAGGGGCAAGGCATACGATTATTTTAAATCTTCTTATTTGCTTAATAGGTCACAAATAGTATCAGTGTCTTATGTTGATGAACAAGGATATCTGAAATACAAGGAGTCCGAAAGGTTAACGGTGCTCTCTGGTGTTTCACAAGGATCTGTCCTTGGCCCTGTTTTGTTTCTCGTCTTTATTAATGATATCGCAAAAAGCTTGTCTAAATCCAATCTTTGTTTGTATGCGGATGATACGTCTCTGGGTCTTGCTAACAAGTCCCTTGAAAAGTTGGAGGTAGACGTCTTTATAGAAGCAAATTCTATCCTGCAATGGTTATCAGAGAATCGTTTGTGTATTAATTTTGAAAACACTAGGGCAGTAAATTTTACTTTAAGAAATTGTCAGAGTAAGAAAATTAGTCAGATCTTTCAAGGGGACTTTGAAGTTACATCATCCTCAAGTACAAACTTTTTAGGGGTGATAATTGAGTCGAATCTCAATTTTCATGAGCACATTGACTCTGTTCTTAACAAGCTCAATCGCATTATCTTCCTTCTGAGAAGATTGTCTTTTTTCTTCAATCAAAAACTACTTCTGTTGGCATATTATGGATGTTTTTTCCCTATTTTGAATTATGGTGTTTCCATTTGGGGATTCGATAGCTCAAGAGTTAGGAGAGTATTCAGAGCTCAAAAAAAAGCTGTTAGAATTGTTTTTGGCCTTGGGACAGCCTCTTCCTGTCGTGGTAAATTCCGTGAAAACAAAATGTTGACTTTTCCCTGTCTTTATATTTTTAGTTGCTTGAAATTTATAAAAGTAATTCTTATTTGTTTCCAACTTGTTCTCCTTTAGAGTACAGTCTTCAGCGTTCCAATGTTTTGGCACTACCTCACCACAGAACCACTTTTTATCAGCACCAGACACTGTATAACTCCATTAAAATGTTCAACAACCTTCCAATGACTTTGAAAAATGAATTAAATATTTTAAATTTTAAAAATCATCTTAAAATGATTCTTATTAAAAAGGAATTTTATAGTCTTGAGGAATTTTTAGTTGTACGTTTTAGATGTAACATTAGTAAGTAAGAACTTAATTAAATCCATGGTTTGTAAAATTTGACTTTGTCATGCTTGTTTGTTAATCGACTTTAAAGAATTTGAGTTTGAGTTTGAATCTAAATACCACTAAATACCATTTAACGTTTAATACGTAGTAGACTTACTTGAAACCATAACATTTTAAACATCGGGCATGTATGCGTATTACGTCAAACAAAGTGAATTTATTTAAAGATGTATTTCATCTTTAACAACCTAAAATTATATCATATGAAAGCGTAATACACATTTTTTTCAATTTAATTTATTAATACCTGTTTTTAAATTGATGACGTTTTATCTCATATTTTAAAGCTAAGGACTCTTTCATTTTTTTATTGATAAACCTAATAGCTTATGAGTTATAGCCCTCATAAAGCTAGGAAAACCCTCAAGGAAAAAGATTGTTATTTACCTTCGGAGTGCATAATTACTTTCATTCAAAACTATCCAAAACCAAAAAGGCTTTAAATTAAATTTTATTCCGCCCGATTCACTATGATTATTTTATCAATGAAAACTGCTGATAGACAAAACAAAATAGTACAGTTTTTTAATATGTATATCGTTGTACTTTGACATTTTATATCTTAATGCATCTTTGGTTCACTAGGGGTTTAGGGGTTGTATCGCTCACCGAGGTTCATGCAACGTTTTAATATAAGGAGGTTCTGATTTTAATTACATAAAATGAAACAAAAAACTTCTGCGTGAACTCCTTGTCTTTGGGCGTTATCTTTTCGAACTTTTCAGCCGGCTTCAAAGATCTAAATTATTGTTTTTTGTACTGTTGATTAAAATCCCTATGAACATTTTAAAGTTAACATGGTCGTCTTGTTTTGTGTTTAGAATTCGTATTTATATTCCAGCGTGTATGTTAATACTTACATCTTGTTTCAGACCAGCCGCTGGTGAGTCAGCAGGGGGAGCCGGAGTCAGTCGGTTCAGGAAGCAGCCAATGAGAGCGTCCCATTTTCCCGCCAAATCCTTCACCTGATTCTGGGGAGTTGTCTTTTTCTTCCTATCTAACAACACAGATTAGTCACTGAGAGTTATTTTGTGAGATTCCTAGTAGTTTGTATAAACTACGGATTTCTTGTATTTAACCTTTTGGGTTTTTTGAGTAAAGCTATAAAACCAATGAACGACATTGCTTCATTATAAAATATTTAGCTATATTTTAATTGAGGGCCTAGAAATTGAATATAAGCTGTATTGCATCAACTCAAACGTTGTAAAATTAATATAAGATGTATACACATCAACAAAACCAACCTCTTGTCAATTAAAACTTTAGGCCAGTATTTTATAGCTTACCTGTACCTCCTGTAACAAACTAAAAATAATGTTCTATAAAACCTTTTTATTTATTTAATTTTATAAGTTTTGACGAAAGGTTTCCGTTTTTAAGTGAACACTTTACATTGTTTATAGTGCTGATCAAGGCAAATTGGTACATTTGTAGTAAATTTCATAAACATTATTTAAAACCTTCCAAACCAAAAAATAAGTAAGACAACTTTCCCAGAGCTTAATACATATTATTAACTGATAGTTTTATCATTGGCACCCCTCCCGTACCCTTAGAGTTAAGAATATTCTATTTTACTATCAGAAGTATATAGTGACTGTTCAAGTTGATTATAAAACATATTTTAAGGATTTTTTACTTGTTTCTGTGATGTACTCTACCCAATTTTGACTCAGTGCTGTAAGATATCATTGTTACTGTTATCGATGTACGGCATATGAAGAATATGACGTTGTTCTAGCTAAGCTGCAGATTAGCGGTAGTCAATGTAGCTCATGAGTCTATTCTGTATTTATTGGACATTTTAAAACATATCAATAAAAAGGCAATACCCTTGAGTGTTTTTTTTTACCTTCGTTTCCATGTTGAAAAGGGTAGGCCTACTTTTTCGAAATACCAGAGGAAATTTAAAAGTATTTCTAAGGAAATATTTTTTTTCGCAATATTTTTTTTTTTTTAGATTGTTATAATGATTTTAAAAGACGAAAATGTGTCTTTGTTTTTCAGTTGTGTTGATGCATTTTAACTATCTAGATAAACTACAATTAATACGGTAGTACGTAACAATAGTTTTACTGTTAAATGTTAATGACACTGTTAAATCATTAATCCTCTAACAAATATACTTTATTATTTTAAAATATAGGTAAAGATCGAAGTTTTACGTTAGTTTTTAAATACTTTACTAGAATGCCCAAGTTCATGACCTTTTTATTTCATTTTAAGTAAAATATCTAGACCCAGCTGGCCAGCATACGATTGGTTTATTTTCAATTAAGAGTTAGATAAAGTATTAATTTTATTCACTCGACAAAATCAAAAAGGCTGGTTTAAAGGGGTTTTCTTTAGGCTTATCGGTGACCTATGTTTACCAAACATACTGCCAACAAATGGATTGTTGGCAACATAAGTAATTAAGAAGGAACATTTTTAATATTTTGTAGATAATTCGAGCGTTTTTTTTTAACTTGGAAACAGTTATTTCAAAACACCTTTGCCCATAGTATTATATGCTTATTTGGTGTTAAATCAAACAAAACTGTATCAAGAAAGAAACTAAAGTGTAGTCGAACAGTGAAAACCCTATCTTTCTTTTAAGAAGAATTCTGACACAAGATTCCAATCTGTGAATTCTTCTAGTTTCTTTGACACAAAACCAAGACGTCAGATGTTTCCCAACATGGTGTAGAAGATTGTTCACTGCTATGAAGAGTATCGTCACTGAAGATAGTTGTTTGGCTAAAATCAGGTTTGACAAAGTAGTATAGATTGTTTTAATTATTGTCTTGGCCAAAGACATTTAAAATAATATTTGAATTGATTTTAAAATATGTAAGTTACGCGGGACACACGTGGACGAAACTCTTGTGCATGCTTTGAGAATCGAACCCATGTCCCTTCAAACCGTAGTCCCCAGCTCTCGTTACATACACTTTGGAAAAACGGAACTTTCATAGTTATGTGAAATATTTAACGATTGAATATTTTGAAAACATGGTCATTATAAACCATATAGCTCCAAAACACCCTTTACACACACCACATTTCATAAACACTTTATTACATCGAGACCGCCCATCATCTAGGGCTTTCGGTACAGACCGCGTCAATAAACTATTTGCAGTTCCAAACGTTCCGCTCAGTTTTTACAAATGAACATCCTAAATTAGACTTTCTGAGACCAATAGAAGTTGAACCGTTGAGAGTGCAGAGACACCTTGGAGATTGTCTAATGATGTACGTCAGGGTATAATGGTTAGTAGCGGCAGCTTCGCCCAATCGTGTTCGCTGAGCCTCACAACTACGGTTGGTACAGCTGACGCAAGAAGTAAGCAGTTGGCAGCACTTCGACAGAAATTATGTAGAGAAGAGCATCACCTGAACCAGTCTGAAGAGTCTACTGAAGATGCTCGGTTACAACACGAGCGAAAGGTTTGTCACTGTAAATGGTGTACGTAGTTTATTAACGCGCTCTGTACGGAAGGCATTTAATGATTACAAAAACAAATTCATGTACCATACATTTTACGAACTAAGTTGCCGTTTTAAGGACTGTTGATAGCTGTATATCATTAAAAGTCACGTGTCTAGTCCTGTGGGCCGGAAGTTACGTCAAGCCGTCGGTCCATTCAATTGGTCGTTTGGCGGGGTTGAATGGTAGAGAGGACTTTGTAATCCTAACTACGCCTCGCTAAACAAGACCAAAAATGACCAAACATGGAGAACAGTATGCAACAACAATACATTTTATCAATCATCAAACTCACCAATAATTCCATGTTTACCTCGAAAACCCTAAAAATACGTATCAACAATAAAGTTTAAAGTAAGGTTGAGTAAAGCTTTAATTCCTATATAGTAGTTCAGAAATATTCCATTTTACGCCCATTTAATGAATCGGTTGGTCAACAGTTTTGACGTCCAAACTGCGCAGTCTTAGTGAAAGAAAAATTATTTAAACCGAAATTTCCCAACAAAACCAAGATTAATTAGTAAGTTGCACGGCATTTGGTTGCCATATAAATAACTTTCTCTTTTATTTGTCACACAGCATACCATACCCAACTAGAACAATAAACATCAAAAGTGGATATGGCAGATTACAAAATAAAGTTGGATGTTTTGACGAGGAGAGAGATTGACGCCGAGGGCGCGGGAGAGAGAGAGTCAACACCGGGAATGGTATAATTGCTGTTTTTGTTAGCCCCGATATAACCCCAGGTTTGTGCTGTGCAGTTTACGTAGCGTCCCTTGCTCCTAACTGCACATTCCTGGACGAAATTAAGTTCCTTCTGTTGACAAATGAGTTTTATTTTACGCGTAAAGCAAACCTAAATAGATGAGAATACATTGTTAATTTCGTTACACATTGTACGTTACTGAATTAGTAGCCTGAGGTGAAGTTCTGAAATCGAAGTAGCTTTAATCCTACAATTTTTCCATTCACACTTCCATGCCTTTGAATAATTCCACTAATAGCCGAATTATCTGTGTAATGGCCCAATATCGCATTCTCTCAAACTGTGGCCCACGTAAAAAGATCGTGCGGTCAATATGTTTTGAGAAAGGTTTGTAATACCTTTAGTATTGAAGTACTTCTAATTGAATTTGCGGAAAATATGCTAGTTACTAAAATATTCCAGCAGAGTAGTCTCAAGGTAGAAACCACAATAGCTCGCGGTGACCCACAACGGTTCTACGCAATAAGTTAGTTTCGAGTTTTAGAATATTGTGTTCATACCTTATACCTTGTATTTAACACAATGAATCCTTGGTCACCTACACTTTTTGTTCTGTATGAAACAAACCTATTCTTACAGAATTCTTGTTTTTATGATAATAATATGATCACACTAAAATAATCACGGTACACACGGTATTAATCCCTTATCCCTGTATTAGTATTAGTGTAAGTTAAATAAATCAGCTGGAACACTTGTAAATCTTTACGACTGGGGCTATTATTTTAACGTGATTTCCGAATCACGGGAGTGGCCGTTACAACACATCTGTTGTGTCCGAGAATCGAAGATTAGGCCCATGTATTGCAATTATGTATAGGCTTCAAAACAGTCCCACAAAGTGTTAAATTAACTATTTATAAGTCATTATTTGAATCAATTATGAGATATGAAATATTTATTTGGGAAACCGCAGCAGACAGCCACATTAATATAATTAATAACAAGCAAAAGAGGTGTATAAAGGCACTTTATGGAAATGGACTAGGCCTAGGCCTTAATGAAAAATATACGTATTGAGGGGTTAGGACAGGTGACCTTAGCTAGACAGTTAACAGTCAAAGGACTCTCAGCCTACTTAAATTATATACGATTTTTTGGAAACAGTGATTGGAAAATTAACACTGTAAAAACTAAGAATACCAGAGACAAAAATAGGTCAAATTACCAAATAGGTATACCAAGGACAGAGTATGGAAAAAGGCTACCTGAGTATAAGGTTCCTTATTTATACAATAAACTGCCAGAACGAATAGGCAAGGAAACAAATTACAACTTTTAAAAGGGAAATAGAAATATGGCTTGGTATTCCAAGAACAAGGAATAATACAACTAGACTCTAGGCTGAACAAGCCCAGTTGCCCATACTTGACATACATACATACACATAGGCAGTAAACATTTCACAGAGAACACACACAAAGGAACCATTCTACACGCATACACATATTTACACAAACACAAAAACACAATAAGAAGAAAGGAAACACACATTTTTATTCAATAAATACATGAAACACAGAAACTGACAATCACATTTAACAAGAATCTGACAGAGCACTGGAGCAGTACCGACAGACAAAACGATCAAGCGACAGGAGTGCCAACGCGCTCCGACCGCGGAACGAAATTTCAAAAAAAACACCTATCTATTATTGCCTTCTCATCATCACATACTATAATCAAGGTTTGAATTTTAAGCAGAAAGTAATGTGTATACAGTAGTAGTTAATAGTACAAACCCTAGTAATTGTTACAGTTCATATTTATTTATTTACATCTTAGAGTTGTTAATATTTATTCTATTATATTAAGTAATGCCGCCCTAAACCGCCAAATTAAAAAAGAAGATAAATTAACGCTTATCTTAAAAAAATGCAAAAAAATATATATATGTATGTGATATTAATATAATGTAACAATAATTTGCATGTATGTGTTAAAAGTGGATCTCACCGACAAGTTTTAACTTGGTGAGGCCGTTATAATGTACAATTTAGAAATAAACTAATTGAATTGAATTGAACCCTGGACGTTTACGTAGAGACAAGACGCTACAATCCTTGTTATGACTCCTCCGTAATGTTCTATAACATATTCTGAAAATAAAGTTACAATTGGTTTGAACAAGTTTGAATATATATAGTTTGATGACATCAAAAACATGTAGAGTAGGGCTTTGCCTAAAATTAAAAAAATAAATTCATGTTAAATTACGTAAGAACTAAAGTAGTTAACAAAATACGTGAGACTCGTATTACTTCAATTTTCGTCGTTTAAAGAGTAAATAAGCTCATATTTAGCACCTATTCTTATTTTACGATTGGGATAACCAACCCGTCACTTTAACCGACGTTGTCTCCCTATTTTTCTTAAACCAAAACCTGAAAATGTAGGTTAGTGGAAGCTAAAATATGCTCTTGGAAGGGGTTGCCGAGAAAATTAAAAATTACCACGGCAAGGTAAATAATCTATTTAGCGTGGAAGCGATGGTTGGGTTCAAGATGAGATTTAGCTCCACTCAGTGGCTAATGCTCGATAGATGATTATATCATCATAATTCCCCGCCTTCAGCCAAGCTGGTTTCATCTGATGCTAATCAGGTGAACTACAATTTACTTTATTTACGAGTAGGATACTGCGATAGTATTTTGGCATTATGGACTTTAAATATTAGACTTTAAAGATATGGACTTTAAATTTTGTAATTTAATAAAAAAAAGTGTTTTCAAAACAAGAAAGTCATTTCAAATTATAAATGAATATTGAACATAACGCTTAACCTATATTATCAACTTTTCTATGAGATTTCATATTTGCATAAGGTTTAATAATAATGAATTAGGCATACAAATTAAAGTTTATAGAAGGATTTATTTCCAAATCTGGGAAACTTAGTTATGAAACGTTACAATTAGTTTTTGTTCTGAATGATTGTATTCAACAAAATCGGTACTACAGAAAATCTGTCAAAATATGTGACCTATAGATAGTACACACATATATACATATAAACAAGACAAAAATTAAAATTTGAAGTACCCTGAATATCTTTTGGTTAAAAAATATTATATAATATCAAAGTCAAAATAGTTTTTATTTGCCATTCAAAATTATAATCAAACTAGCTGACCCGACAGACTTCGTCCTGTCAAAAAGATTTGTAATGTGGCCGTTTGTTTTTTTACTGTACATATGTTTTATAAAAATAGGGATATCAGCTGGCAACGAATAATAATCGCCGCGGCAATTATTCGAATTTTTCTTGCCGTAAAAACCATCCTTGAACTCCAACGAACATTTAAAAAAAAGATTTGACCAAATTGGTCCAGGCGTCGTTGAGTTATGCGCTTAGAAACACATTTTGCGATTCATTTTTATATAATAGATTAGGCAAAATCAAATATGCATGTATACATAGAATACAATTATCATGTACCAAAATAGAAATCATAAGTTTGTACACTAGTATGAATAAATTTACACTTTTAATTATGTTACAACCAGGGCCCTATTTCATAAAACTTTTACCGGGGTAAATGAGTGTTTACTGTGGTAATCTACAACAAAACCCGTTTCATAACCATACCTACGTAAGTTACGTCGGTAAAACTTCTACTGCAGTAAACTCACTTTTACCACTGTTCCGTTTCATAAATTTACTACAGTAAAACTGATTTTACCGAGGTAACTGAATTTTACCTGAGTAGACCTACCGCGGTAAATCGTGTTTCTGTTTCATAAAGAATATCCAGGTAAAAAATAATACTTGGGTATTCAAATTTTACTTGTGTTATTTCAGGTTAAACTAATAAGTCGTGTTTCATAGATCTAACCAAGTTATTTCTAGAGAGGTAAAACGCTTGAAATTCTTACCCACCTTCAGAGGCGGGTAGTTACTATTTACTGTGGTAAATCTTGATGTTCCTTTGGGAATAATCGAATAATACAATAAATCTTTGGCCGATTTTGGCGGGGTTCAAAATTATTTGAATGTGATAACTTGACTATAATAGCTTTTGTTACATTATTGTACAATTTTCGTTTGTCTAATTAATATGAATGAACGAAAATACCTTCTTATTTGTGCTATATATATTTTTAAATAAACTTCACAATTTTCTCATTGAATTAAATAGGTTTAACTTAGGATAACACCAACTTGGTGAGTGAATCAATACTGGCATGTTTCTTTCAACCTATGAAATTAAAATTAGCTTATTGTTTTTATAGAACGAGTTTCCAAGATTCTAACAGTGTAACATATGGAAAGCCAAATTTTGTCACCAAATTCATGTTTGTTCCTTAAGGGTTTTCATAAGCCTAGGAGTTAGGACCAATAAGCTTAATAACTTTTAACATAGAACTTCTAAATTTGAACAACTACCCATGCAAGTAGGTATAAAACTCTTCAACCACCTTCCTAAAAATTTGAAAGAAATTAAAAGTACAAAAATTTTTAAATCTCGAATAAAACGGTTGCTGTTAAGCAAAGCTTATTACTCGGTGGATGAGTTCATAGATGATCTTTCGGACAAACAATTTCTTTAAATCATATTTTAATTCCTCCCCTAAAGCCAGGTCTGATGTTAAGTGTGAATGTGGAATGAGTGCGAAATAATCTAAGTGTGAGTGAGTGTGAATGTTTAATTTCATTGTATTGTAATTTGTGTTTTTTTTTGCTACGCAATATTTTGTATTGTCTTCAGCAAATATATTATTATTACATCATTATTATCAAAGGGAGTGAAACATCTATTGTCGTTGTGCCATCTGTGCGGGGTGGGAGGGGGTAGCTTTGGGCAAGAGTTATCAGCCATCAAGACACATTTAATTGGTCTTAGAGTACCTTTTAAACACCACAAAATAAAATGAATGGTCACTGCAACCTCTACTCCTGAAGCAAGAGGTCATGGGTCAAATCAGCCAGTATGTGCATGCTACATGAGTGGTGTGAGAAGAAGGTTTACTTTTAGAGTTTTTCTGGTAATTTTGGTCACAAAGCAAGTTTTTCACTAAGAACTTTATATACTTTTATATGTACTGATAAAAGGTCAACATCTTGCTTATAATCTTGACAACACCAGTTTTTTGAATTACCATTTTACAAAGATCAAAACAATGTTAAAAACCTTCATCTACAAACAATAAATCAAATGATTTATAAAACAAAATAAAGTGTTTTCTATAATTTTGTTACAAAAATGTAATTATCCATTAAACATTTCAACTCTTGCAAAAGCTGTATGTGAATAATGAACAATATACTGGGCTTGAATATTATTATTTTTAAAATAAATGCTGATTTAAGCACTTTTCTAAATTTGACGGCGTAAACAGTTAGGCTGGATGGTGTAGTGGTCAGCATAATCGCCCGGCAAGCTAGAGACCGGGGTTAAAGTCCCGGTTCGGTCCAAACATTTTGTCTTCAAATTTCTTTAGTAATAAAATGTAAAATTAATTACAGGAGTTTTAGCAGTTGAACATTTGGACAATTTTACATTAAACAATGTTGAATAAATATATATGAGTAACCAATACTTTTAAAATCTAAAAATGTTGCTAAGGACACTGTTTACATTGCAATCATAATAAAAGCGGATCCAACTTGTGAAATGGCACTCCGAAACCTTCAGTCCTTATCATTAATAGTTTTTAAAACAACTTCTATTAAAACATTTTTGTTTTTAAATATATACCAGTAATTAATTACTTTGACTTGCTATGAAATTAAATGCTTTGGTAAACATTTTATGCTTTAAAAGTTAGTACCTACTGTCATGGAGAAAAAAAACTCACAGACTTCAAACATATATTTTTATTTCTACAAAACCATCAATATACTTTGCAAATATGTTAAAACTTGAAACAAACTGTAATATTATTCTCCAAGTCTATAATTTAGACTGGTGAAGGTTTTCAATCATTTTAAGGACATGCAGTTCTTTTCCAACATCTAGTAACTCTGCAACAGCAGACTCCCCAGAAGCTAGTAAACCTGAAAATAAGAGTAAAACTGTAGTTTTGGACAAATTATCTTTAGTTTCAAAACCTATTTTGTTTTGCAAAAGTTGGACAAACATATATTGGAATATAATAATTTATTAAGTCAATGTACAAATGTTGTTTGTGTTGGCTTTGGAATGGAATTGGTAAAATTAGAGGTGAATTACAATTTAAAATGCCGGAATGGGCTTAAGCCACTGGTAAATACGGTGAAATAAGGTCTACATACGTTCTATAATTTTGTCTTTCTTATTTTAATTTAAATCTTGTAGTTTGAGTGGCTAACTTCATTTTGAAATTACTATATTTACTATGTTATATATTCCATATCAGGAGAAGTTAGCAGGTTCTGCAATAAACTCTGCTACAGAGTAAGGAGCCTCAATCAACAAATATTCTTTTAGTTTCCTTTTGAATAAAGCCAGTTCTGGCAGTAAACATTTGACCTCATCGGAGAGCTTGTTTAAAAGTTTTACGCCAGCCTGCATCGGCAATCGGCCAATCGCTCATACAATCCAAGACATATTTCTCTATTTGTAATTTTGTAGAGAAATACAATGGCGTCGTCTTTGGTCTATACAGTTAGTTATTTATTACATGTAGTAAACTCTTTTAATTTATAAAAAGGTCTTGTCACGAGCCATCCTTGTAGTTCTTTCTTGAAATACTTTTCTGTAGAGAGCTTCTTTAGTTTGGCAGGCAGCAGGTTGAACAATTTGGGTCCCATGTAACTAGGCTTTTCCTCTGTAAGTGCAAGATGGTGGGCTGGTAGGATAAAGTTATTTCCTAAAGAAATAAGTATTGTATTGTTTGAGAGATTGCCGATGCAGGCTGGCGTAAAACTTTAAAACTAGCTCCCCAATGAGATCAAATGTTTTCTGCCGGAACTGGCTTTATTCAAAAGGAAACTAAAAATATATTTGTTGATTAAGGCTCCTTACTCTGTAGCAGAGTTTATTGCAGAATCTGCTAACTTCCCATAATATAAAATAATTAACATAAGTTAGTAAATATAGTAATTTCAAAATAAAGTTAGCATCAAACTGTGCCTTAAACGTGTAGTCTATGGCTATCTTGTCTAAAAATAGAATTTGAGCATGTATCATGAGAATGTATGTTCATAGTGACATAGAAGTAGCCGTGACGGTCATTGTGAGGAGACTTGAAGCTCAGTGGACTAGCCTACTTGGGTTTTGGTAGGCCTAGTGTCTGAGCCTGTGAGCCTAGGCCAATAATTGACCCCAGACACAGTTTCAATTCTTATTTGAGCTGTACTTACAAACCAAACGTAGATTGGTTCTTCTAAGTAATTAAGTTACTAAGGTTTTGAGTATAAGTAATAAAACCTTGTCCTTAATGTAAGTGGTGTTGTTTTAGCAATCGAAATAGTTTGGAAACTTTTGTTATAATTAGTAAGTTATAAGGTTTGATGAGTAGGCCAAGGCGTCGATTATATTGTTTTGGGCTTTGCTTGTGTGGAAAGTTATCATTGGAAGTTGGAAATTATGTAGTTTGAACGCTTAATCCATCACCATTCTAAAGTAGGTAAAGCTATTGAACTTTTGTAACTCTGAGCTAAAGTGAAGTGTATGCATAATGTAGGCCTAGAATAGGATAGAAACTTTCAGTGTCGTATATGGGACTCTAGTCATCAACTCCTGGCTCTATATTGGTTAAAACCAAATTAACTATAAAATATTCATATGAGTACTTACCTCGGGTTACATTCCAACAGTTAAATCCTCTGGGATTAATCATTGAACCATCAAAGTTTATAAATCTGCCATAGTTGAGCAAGCCATCTTGTCTACTGATATTGATGCCCGTCATTTGCAAGATGTCCACAAACTTCCCGAATGAAATGTTGTCCTTTTATTTACATTTTGAGTTAAATTAGGATTCTGAGCATGTTTTAAATACGACTTTTTCAACTAATCTAGTGGTGAATATATTTAATTAGAAGAAAACACTCGAGTGTTTACAAGTATAATTCAAATTCAATATGGCGTCTGATGTAAACAGTGCAATGTCAGACGTTTTACTGTGGTATTTTGTCTTACTCCGGTACGAAAACTTTATGAAACGCACTTTTTTACAGTGGTACGATACTGTAGTAAACGATTACCGGTGTAACATCCTACCGAGGTAAAATCCCTGAAATTTAAAATTTACTGGGGTAAAACATGATTTTTGAAACACAATTTTACCTGTACAAAATACTGTGGTAAGATGCCTACCGAGGTAACAAACTACCACGGTAAAATCTCTGAAAATTAAGGTTTTACTTGGGTAAAAGATGACTTTAATGAAACACAATTTTACCTGTACAAAATACTGTGGTAAGATACCTAGGTAAATACCGGGGTATTTACTGCTCTTTTATGAAATAGGGCCCAGGGCCCTATTTCATAAAACTTTACCAGGGTAAATGAGGGTTTACTGTGGTAATCTACAACAAAACCCGTTTCATAACCATACCTACGTAAGTTACGTCGGTAAAACTTCTACTACAGTAAACTCACTTTTACCACTGTTCCGTTTCATAAATTTACTACTACAGTAAAACTGATTTTACCGAGGTAACTGAATTTTACCTGAGTAGACCTACCGCGGTAAATCGTGTTTCTGTTTCATAAAGAATATCCAGGTAAAAAATAATACTTGGGTATTCAAATTTTACTTGTGTTATTTCAGGTTAAACCAATAAGTCGTGTTTCATAGATCTAACCAAGTTATTTCTAGAGAGGTAAAACGCTTGAAATTATTACCCACCTTCAGAGGCGGGTAGTTACTGTTTACTGTGGTAAATCTTGATGTTCCTTTGGGAATAATCGAATAATACAATATTTTTTGGACGATTTTGGCGGGGTTCAAAATTATTTGAATGTGATAACTTGTATGTAATAGCTTTTGTTACATTATTGTACAATTTTCGTTTGTCTGATTAATATGAATGAACGAAAATACCTTCTTATTTGTGCTATATATATTTTTAAATGTTTTGGATACACTTCACAATTCTCTCATTGAATTAAATAGGTTTAACTTAGGATAACACCAACTTGGTGAGTGAATCAATACTGGCATGTTTCTTTGAACCTATGAAATTAAAATTAGCTTATTGTTTTTATAGAACGAGTTTCCAAGATTCTTACAGTGTAACATATGGAAAGCCAAATTTTGTCAGCAAATTCATGTTTATTCCTAAAGGGTTTTCATAAGCCTAGGAGTTGGGACCAATAAGCTTAATAACTTTTAACATAATTATTATCAAAGGGAGTGAAACATCTATTGTATTTGTGCCATCTGTGGTGGGAGGTTGCTTTGGGCAAGAGTTATCAGCCATCAAGACACATTTAATTTGTCTTAGAGTACCTTTTAAAAACCACAAAATAAAATGAATGGTCACTGCAACAAGAACCTCTTGTCCTGAAGCAAGAGGTCATGGGTCAAATCAGCCAGTATGTGGATGCAACATGAGTGGTGAGAGAAAAAGGTTTACGTTTAGAGTTTTTCTGGTAAATTTGGTCACAAAGCAAGTTTTTCACTAAGAACTTTATATATGACTTTAGATACTTTTATATGTACTGATAAAAGGTCAACATCTTGCTAATAATCTTGACAACACCAGTTTTTTGAGTTAGGTACCATTTTACAAAGATCAAAACAATGTTAAAAACCTTCATCCACAAACAATAAATTAAATGATTTTTAAAACAAAATAAAGTGTTTTCTATAATTTTGTTACAAAAATGTAATCATCCATTAAACATTTCAACTCTTGCAAAAGCTGTATGTGAATAATGAACAATATACTGGGCTTGTATATTATTATTTTAAAATAAATGCTGATTTAAGCACTTTTCTGAATTTGACGGCGTAAACAGTTAGGCTGGATGGTGTAATGGTCAGCATAATCGCCCGGCAAGCTAGAGACCCGGGTTCAAGTCCCGGTTCAGTCCAAACATTTTGTCTTCAAATTTCTTTAGTAATAAAATGTATGCTGTAATGACTGAATTGAAATTTTTACAATTAATTACAGGAGTTTTAGCAGTTGAACATTTGGACAATTTTACTTTAAACAATGTTGAATAAATATATGAGTAACCAATACTTTTAAAATCTAAAAATGTTGCTAAGGACACTGTTTACATTGCAATCATAATAAAAGCGGATCCAACTTGTGAAATGGCACTCCGAAACCTTCAGTCCTTATCATTAATAGTTTTTAAAACAACTACTATTAAAACATTTTTGTTTTTAAATATACTGTATACCGGTAATTAATTACTTTGACTTGCTATGAAATTAAATGCTTTGGTAAACATTTTATGCTTTAAAAGTTAGTACCTACTGTCATGGGAAAAAAAACTCACAGACTTCAACCATATATTTTTATTTCTACAAAACCATCAATATACTTTGCAAATATGTTAAAACTTGAAACAAACTGTAATATTATTCTCCAAATCTATAATTTAGACTGGTGAAGGTTTTTTCAATCATTTTAAGGACATGCAGTTCTTTTCCAACATCTAGTAACTCTGCAACAGCAGACTCCCCAGAAGCAAACCTGAAAATAAGAGTAAAGCTGTAGTTTTGGACAAATTATCTTTAGTTTCAAAACCTATTTTGTTTTGCAAAAGTTGGACAAACACATATTGAAATATAACAATTTATTAAGTCAATGTACAAATGTTGTTTGTGTTGACTTTGTAATGAATTGGAAAATGAGAGGTGAATTACAATTTAAAATGCCGGAATGAGCTTAAGCCACTGGTAAATACGGTGAAATAAGGTCTACATACATTCTATATTTTGTCTTTCTTATTTTAATTTAAATGTTGTAGTTTGAGTGGCTAACTTTATTTTGAAATTACTATATTTACTATGTTATATATTCCATATCATGAGAAGTTAGCAGGTTCTGCAATAAACTCTGCTACAGAGTAAGGAGCCTCAATCAACAAATATTCTTTTAGTTTCCTTTTGAATAAAGCCATTTCTGGCAGTAAACATTTGACCTCATCGGAGAGCTAGTTTAAAAGTTTTACGCCAGCCTGCATCGGCAATCGCTCATACAATCTAAGACATATTTCTCTATTTGTAATTTTGTAGAGAAATACAATGGTGTCGTCTTTGGTCTATACAGTTAGCTATTTATTACATGTAGTAAACTCTTCTAATTTATAAAAAGGTCTTGTCATGAGCCATCCTTGTAGTTCTTTCTTGAAATACTTTTCTGTAGAGAGCTTCTTTAGGTTGCCAGGTAGCAGGTTGAACAGTTTGGGTCCCATGTAACTAGGTTTTTCCTCTGTAAGTGCAAGATTGTGGGCTGGTAGGATAAAGTTATTTCCTAAAGAAATAAGTATTGTATTGTTTGAGAGATTGCTGATGCAGGCTGGCGTAAAACTTTTAAACTAGCTCCCCAATGAGATCAAATGTTTACTGCCGGAACTGGCTTTATTCAAAAGGAAACTAAAAATATATTAATTGTTGATTAAGGCTCCTTACTCTGTAGCAGAGTTTATTGCAGAATCTGCTTACTTCCCATAATATGGAATAATTATCATAAGTTAGTAAATATAGTAATTTCAAAATAAAGTTAGCATCAAACTGTGCCTTAAATGTGTAGTCTATGGCTATCTTGTCTAAAAATAGAATTTGAGCATGTATCATGAGAATGTATATATATATATATCTTGGCCCTGTACTAAATTACATTTTGAAACACAAAATAATACAGTTTCAAAAATGTATAATGAAGCTAATGTAAAAATGATTAGATTTTTAAAATAATCTCTATACACTGTCCTTGACGTCAATTTCCAAATAACTCGAATGCCAATTTTTGGAGGATAAATGCTCTTAACAGTTTATTTTCAGCACAGCTACCCAAAATATAACTCAATTAGACAAATGATAGTGTATCACTCCATGCATCACTTTAACATCACTGTACATGGTAAGAACGAATAATTACAAAACATGAAATAGGCTTCATAACAGTAGGTAATGGAGAAAGATTTGTGGCTAGAACTAGTCATTCATAGTGACATAGAAGTAGCCGTGACGGTCATTGTGAGGAAACTTGAAGCTCAGTGGACTAGCCTACTTGGGTTTTGGTAGGCCTAGTGTCTGAGCCTGTGAGCCTAGGCCAATAATTGACCCCAGACACAGTTTCAATTCTTATTTGAGCTGTACTTACAAACCAAATGTAGATTGGTTCTTCTAAGTAATTAAGTTACTAAGGTTTTGATTATAAGTTTGATTATAATTAATTTTATATTTTGCACATTTTGCTATATACAAAGAAAAATCTCCATGCATTTCAAACGACAAAATATCCATTCCTATAGCACTAGATATAATAATAAGCTTGATTTGCCTCAACATAGACTTTCAAAACACAACTCACATCTAATTAACTGTATTAAATTTTTAATAAACTCCCAAGCTCTCATACCGTCTCATTTAAAACTTTTAAAGCTAAATTATCAAACTATCTTTTGAAAAATCCTTTTTACAATATATCTGAATTTTTATGTATTAGTGAAGTTAACATAGATTTTGAAAACTGAATTTTAATCATTGTAATAATTGTTAATTAGTCTCTATTTTATTTTAAGTCTAAGTCATATATGATTTATGTGTACTGTTGACAATGCCTTATATCATGTATTGTGCTGATCACTGGCAATAAAGTTCTTGATTCTTGATTCTTGAAGTAATAAAACCTTGTCCTTAATGTAAGTGGTGTTGTTTTAGCAATCGAAATAGTTTGGAAACTTTTGTTATAATTAGTAAGTTATAAGGATTCTTACACCATGGGTTTGATGAGTATGCCAAGGCGTCGGTTATATTGTTTTGGGCTTTGCTTGTGTGGAAAGTTATCATTGGAAGTAATTGGAAGTTGGAAATTATGTAGTTTAAACGCTTAATCCATCACCATTCTAAAGGAGGTAAAGCTATTGAACTTTTGTAACTCTGAGCTAAAGTGAAGTGTATGCATAATGTAGGCCTAGAATAGGATAGAAACTTTCAGTGTCGTATATGGGACTCTAGTCATCAACTCCTGGCTCTATATTGGTTAAAACCAAATTTAACTATAAAATATTCATATGAGTACTTACCTCGGGTTACATTCCAACAGTTAAATCCTCTGGGATTAATCATTGAACCATCAAAGTTTATAAATCTGCCATAGTTGAGCAAGCCATCTTGTCTACGGATATTGATGCCCGTCATTTGCAAGATGTCCACAAACTTCCCGAATGAAATGTTGTCCTTTTATTTACATTTTGAGTTAAATTAGGATTCTGAGCATGTTTTAAATACGACTTTTTCGACTAATCTAGTGATGAATATATTTAATTAGAAGAAAACACTCGAGTATTTACAAATATAATTCAAATTCAATATGGCGTCTGATGTAAACAGTGCAATGTCAGACGTTTTACTGTGGTATTTTGTCTTACTCGGTACGAAAACTTTATGAAACACTTTTTGCAGTGAACAAGTGCGGAACTCGCCCTGGTACGATACTGTAGTAAACGATTACCGGTGTAACATCCTACCGAGGTAAAATCCTGAAATTTAAAATTTACTGGGGTAAAACATGACTTTTATGAAACACAATTTTACCTGTACAAAATACTGTGGTAAGATGCCTACCGAGGTAACAAACTACCACGGTGAAATCTCTGAAAATTAAGGTTTTGGGTAAAGATGACTTTAATGAAACACAATTTTACCTGTACAAAATACTGTGGTAAGATACCTAGGTAAATACCGGGGTATTTACTGCTCTTTTATGAAATAGGGCCCAGGCCCGGTGATCTTATACCGTAGCCTCGGTTCCACGGTTTTAGTTAGCTACTGAGCTGTAAGGAACGCTGGCGTCGAATTCTTGACAGGTCACGTGACTTCGTTACTGTAGCAACCCGAAAATCAACAAGATGGCGACGGCGTATTATTAGTGTTTACATTATTATTTTTTTCCTAGTTTTGTATTACTGTTTAGATGTGACCATTTTGGTTGAAATATTTAATAACTTGACATTTTCAATGTATAATTTACTCTATTTCTCATCCTGACTCCTCAAAAATACTGACTACATGTATAGATAAATGTTGTGTAAAGTGTAAACACTTCCTAGAACTTGGCCTATGGTATTGAAATTACCTAAAGTGATCATTAATGCTCTTCAATGTGAAGCCTTTATTTTGCCAACAAATGTTAAAAGGTAATCTGCATTTTAATGATAATTATTTTGTTAATGCATTATAGTCGTTCATATACTATATTCTACGTCAGTTATAGTAATTTTTATTGTCATCTTTAAAGATATAGACACTATTTGAGTAGGCCTAAATGCAAGGAGTATATTATATTGCCAGCAAGAAAACTTAGCTAGACTAAACATACTTTAAAATATCATCATGCTTGTGGTGTCACATTTTGACTTTATTAGCTTAGTGTCGTAGTTTACATAATTTGCTGTAAACTAATCTAACAATAAACTAAAATAGTAATTTTATATTTTTACAACAGAATTGTAAGTTGAAAATTTTCTAAATTTAACTCACAGTAGTTTTAACGCTTGTAGCCTATTTAATATCATAACAGTATACCTAGTTATTTAGTAGATACCCGCCAATAAATTTAATTAATAAAAAGTAGGCCAACAAAACTAAGATCACTAGTTTTTTGTAAACACATAACCTAGTGCTTTTTACAATTTCACCCTTGTCACTGAGTACTTCGGTACATCCATAGCATATATGAGTCAAAGTAGTTTCAGTACGGTAATTAAAAAAATTAAGATGTGGGGTAATCAATACAATATTATGTACTGTCTCTTAGCTTCTCTCCAAGATGTGCACGGTCCATTTTTGCTCATTGATACTAGAAGCAAACTATCAATTGAAGTATTGCTCATAATTATTAAACTTATGTCTAGTAGTAAAATGGCTTTGTTGATTGGAAAGAGCACAGTACATTGTACAGATATATAACATACTATTGATTGTTCCTACTGGCAGATGTCTTATCTCTATTAAACTTCCCAAGAGACCTCAAATTGTATTATTTTACATAATCCCAAAAACAGTAAATATCATAACTGTTCAAACAAAATTAGTTGTAGGTAATAATCCTTTTATGAAAAACATATAAAATTCAATGTTGTCAATTAATTAACAAACTACCTTAAGATTTAAAATATAGAGACAACTTGCCAATATTCCAAACTAAATTAGCAAACCTCATTACAGAATCAATAATTATTTGAAACCAAAAAAAGAACGTTCACCTCTCAGTTTTGAATTTTTGTTGTAAGTGCTTATACAATTTTATAGTTTACATCAATATATACTTATTAATTTGATAAATAGCAATTTACTATTTTAAGTGCTTTCTTTTCAGGTAGAAGAAATCCGATATGTTTCAAATCCTGTACTAAATAATTGAATTGGTCAAAGAGAGGTAGAGAAGAATAATTGTGTTATTCATATTATAACTTCAAATGCAATCAGAAGATTTCCGAGTATTCTTATTAAACTGGGTCAAATATTGTCATTTATTGTTATACATATTATGAAAATAAAATATTGGTTTGTTATCCTAGAAATTGTTTAATTTATGTAGATCTTTCAAAATGTAAATTATGATTTGGAAAATAAAATTTATTTCTTTATATATTTCATTATTTCATGTTGAAAGGAAGTAACAATTATATATTTAAGACTTTATAATATACCGCCTTTCACAGGCGACCATCATAATTATAACTAGAAATCTCATTGTAAATTCAAAATGAGTTTCTAATTATGATCTTTTATTGCAAAGTTAATTTACTTCAAACCCATACAAAATACAAATAAAACTTTGATTTATGTTTGGTGTTTTCTGTTGTTTGCCAAATCAATAATTAAGACCTAATGGCAGAAAATATATTAACTAATAAGTCATTAAAAGTCTATGACAATTTAAAGCCAATTGCCATAGTTGCAAACGATAAGTAAACATTGAACAGATGAATCAAAGTTTTGTTTGTATTATAAAACAAGACAACACATTAGGATTTAAAATTAACCACCAATAGGAAGAGGTTATAGCGTTTCCCGCCATGGCACGAGAGTTAGTTAGCTACTGTTGGGTCAGACAGCAGCACTGTCGCCTGGCACAGAGGAATACTATTGAGTTGCCACTCTGTATCTTTAGTTACTCTATGGTTACAACAGAGTGTAGATAAAACAACAACATTGACTAGGCCGGTACGTAGGCTTGAGTTGCAAGTGAAAATAATTATGAATAGATATAAAAAATATATATCTGAATAAAACTGCTTGACATGAAAGTTTGTTGAATTGTTAAGAAAGTGCACAGTATTATAAAGTTTTTCATTGGTGGTCGACAGAAAATGGTGTTTGTATTAAGCCTAGTTATTAAAAACATGTTTGGAGTAGTTTCAATTGCTTTGTCGCGTGTAGGTATGTGTGTTGAGCAGTGAGGTAGTGTGTATGTGTGTGTGATGTGCGAGGTGAAGTTTAGTATAATATATTTTTATTACATTTATTAAAACATTAATATGTATACAACTAAAAGTATTCAGGGTACTTCAGGACACAGATAACGTAGTGAAACACTGGACAAATTAGTTTGGAATTCCTTTAAAGGCTTACATATTACATATATATTGAGGCCCACTTCTGGGCTAGCAGTATGTCAGAAACTGTCCTGAAGTTTCCGTCAGCCCTCATTGGTAATTGGGATCAGGAATGTCATATACTGTTAAACTAATAATTGAAAACGTTTTCAGTAACTGTTCCAATTTCAATTTGTTAATATTGCGAATGACGTTTAATTTCGCCGGTAGTTAATGGTAAAACCTTTGACCAATGTTCTCTGAACTACATACCACTAATTTGAGATTGTGCTGCGGTGCCGAGTTATTATCTCTACTTCTTGTTTAGTAGTTAAGTAACTTTAAGTTGAGTGACTGACCTTATATAATTATGTATTAATTTAATTGATTCAACATGAACATTTATTTATTTACTAGCGGACCCGACAGACTTCGTCCTGTCAAAAAGATTTGTAATGTGGCAGTTTGTTTTCTACCGTACATATGTTTTTATAAGAATAGGGATATCAGCTGGCAACGAATAGCAATAAAGCTCAAATTGTTTACGTTTTAGTTAGAAAACGTTTGTATGGGAAAAAGAAAAGAGCTGTTTTAAGGGGTTTCCGGCAATTATTCGAATTTTTCTCGTCATAAAAACCATCCTTAAACATTTCCAACGAACATTTAAAAAAATTTTGGCCAAATTGGTCCAGACGTTGTTGAGTTATGCGCTTAGCAACACATTTTGCGATTCATTTGTATATTATAGATTCATAGTCATTTTACAGTACAATTGTGTTGACTACCTCTGGTAAGTCGAGGCTAAATAACTTTGCAGTTTAACACTATAATTTATACTAAATAGAATAATTCATAAATTTACCTAAAGAGTAAAATAGATGATTTACCAGGTAGTTTCTAACTTTTTCCCGAATAAAATAAAGTTGTAAGTTGATCTTATATCTTTTGAGAGTTGTATATTATTCCCCCAACCTGAAAAGGAAGATTGTTAAACGTTTCAAGGTGATGATATTCAAAAGTTGAACTATTATTGCTGACATTTTCCATCGTTAGTGAACAAAAAGGATCACGACGTTTCGGGATTTGCAATCTGATCCCGTCTTCAGGTGAAAATAACCTTAAACATAACACAGAACATTAGAAAATGAGCTAACCTAAAGTAGTCAGCGTAGCTGACCAGTCAAACTCTACCAAACAACATGTAGTTGTTAAGTCAAACGACAAAATTAAATCTTAAAATTTAGAATTAACCTAGAGAAAACCAAACTACAATATTACAAACACAAGCCACACCATTGATTTTAAATGTACATTTAAAGTCAATGGCCACCTATGAAGTTAACCACTACATGTTGTTTGGTAGAGTTTGACTGGTCAGCTACGCTGACTACTTTAGGCTAGCTCATTTTCTAATGTTCTGTGTTAAGTTTTAGGTTATTTTCACCTGAAGACGGAATCAGATTGCAGATCCCGAAACGTCGTGATCCTTTTTGTTCACTAATGATGGAAAATGTCCGCAATAATAGACCATATTTTTAATCGAATTGGTAATTTGATTACAGGGCGTCCCGTAAAGGCTTACGCGATTCACGTTTATAGCTCTAGTTTGGTAATGTGGCAACATATCAAAAAAATTGTTTCATCAAAATGCAAAATGTCGAGAATTGTCTTTCGTTTAAAATTATGTACAATATTTAAATCTCGACCCACCTTTGTATTTAAAAATGTCGAGTTTTGACCCCATGAGTTTCAGTACTGACACACCCTGTATACTAAGAATGTTAAAAGTATTTTTCCTGAAATCTTCACATACGATTGCCAGAGAAAAAAGTGTGTTTCATTTTTCTAACTCTAATAGTACTCCTTTAATGCTTTAGGACACTTTATCATGGCCACCCGGTATACAGTTTTGTAAAAATGCTCAAAACGTGTTCTGAGGGTCAAGATCGGGGCCTATTTCACGGTCCCGTGTCTAGGTCTTACCATGCCACTTGAATATCTCATTTTTCAAAGGGAATTTTACAATACAATAGAAATCTCAATTGGTTATAACATCAAAATCCAACAATACAACTTCAATGTTTACAACGATTTTGAGGTAAGAAATATTTTGAAAACATGGTTGTACTACATACCATTAAAAAGCTCGTCAAATTTTGAGAAATAATACGTAATTTCCATGTTTTAATCGAATTTACCGTTCAACCACAGGGCGTCCCGTAAAAGCTTACGCGACTCATGTTCATAGCTCTAGCTCTGTAATGGCGCAACATATCAAAAAGATCGTTTCGCCAAAATGTCGAGAATTGTCTTCTGATTAAAACTATGTACAATATGACCCACCTTTGTATTTAAAAATCTCGAGTTTTTACCCCGTGAGTTTCAGTATTGACACACCCTGTATACTGAGAGTCTTAAAAATATTTTCCTGAAATCTCCATGTACGATTTCCAGATTGAAAAGTTTGTTTCACCTTTCTAGCTCTAATAGTACTCCTGAAATCCGTTTAGGACACTTTATCTTGGCCACCCGGTATAAGACACTTATGTCTATAATTATTTTAACTATTTATTACTCCTATTTTATTTATTACTATGACATGACGATTGAGATGTATAAACATATTTATTGTACCTTATTCAATAAAGCTATTTGAATTGAATTGAATTGAATTATGTGTATGTATCAAAACTTCAACGGAAATCAAGTCGTATTTACTCAATTGAATATTTACAAAGTTACAAAAATACATAACAAAACTAACATGTGATTAAACAAAGGTTAATGTTCACCACACTATCCCCACGGTCCACACACAGGGAGTTAAATTAACGGCATAAAACACGAAACTTAGCAAGATTAAAACTATTGACCCTACAATTAACCATGGCTTCGATATTTTTTCACTGTAATTAAGATAATGTGTCGTTTCCCTACCTCCTTGAATAACCAAAATAGTGCATAAAAGTCTTAACTGTGAATGTGGAATAAGTGGAAAATCATGAACGAGTGAGTGTGAATGTTTCGTTTTAAGTTATCTTTTTTCGCTACACAATATTGTATTGCCTTAGGCAAAGTCATAGCACAGTGCATGCTTCGCACCAAATCAGCCCGGGTTCGATTCCCGAGCGCAGTGATAGCTTTTCACGATGGCCAATCCCCGTGGTTTGGAAGTAACCCTAACTTAATCACTGATCATAAAAAACATATGAGTATGCAAACCATGTCGGTGATTTTCAATATCTGGCTACCAGCACGCAAGAGTCATAGTTACTCTCGCCGTCCTCAGCATTACATTGAAATATTTTATAATTATGTTTGATTTATTTACCTCGTTATTATTCTGTAGTTACTGGCTAGAAAACAAAGTCGTGAGAGGGGAGGCAGGAAGATGATTCACACCCTTACAGCGTCCGCCACGCCACACGAGCAGACAACTGATATCCTTGGATCAACGTCAGTTCGGTTCACCTGCATGCAGGCAGCACCGGCAGCAGCAGCACGGGCTTAAGTGCGCGTCAAGGCAGTGCATTGAATCATATGGAGCGATTCACATTGAGCAGCGCTGCGGCAGCATTCGGGCAGCACGCGCTGCATGCTGCTCAATGTGAATCGCTCCATATGATTCAATGCACTGCCATGACGCGCACTTGAAGCCCGTGCTGCTGCTGCCCGGTTGCTGCCGCTGCATGCTGCCCAGTGTGAACCGAGCCAAAGGCATCGAGCTACTGTATTTCAGAACTCATTGGGGGTTGATCTTCGAGTTTACCTTGAAATTCAACAGTAATAGTATTGAGACAAAGTCCCTTCTATTTAAGAATGTCCACCCAACATTTAAATGATTTACTATAAATTCACTCACTTTTGTACTAATATTAGCTAACTATTAACCCTCCCAAAGGCTCTAGTGTGCGACTGTATACGTTACACACTCCTAGGCCAAACCTGCGATAGAGTGAGCACTGAAAAAACTCTTTTATTTTCAATTAGTTTATCGATCGAAGCGAGATCTACATGACGCATTGCGGGAGTTTATCGTACAGCACAATGTTTTCATATTATTCATAAACCTCATAATTATTTGAATTATATACATATTTTAAAATTAATTTTTACTGGCTATTTGTTTTTGGGTTTTACTACTCCGGTAAATTGTAAAATTGTATTATTTCTGTCTGAAAATTAAGTTGTTCAATAATCCCAAGCGATTACTTCGAAAATAAGTCTCAGGTGATGCCAGTTATGAAAATAAAGCGTTTGTTCAGATTTTATTTTGAGAAAACAGAATACCATGGTTTCAAATACATAACGTGAAACTTTATGGTTAATATTCCGACATATTGCATTAAACGTCAAAATGAAAAGCCTATAACGACGCTTCCCGTAATACTATTTGTTAGTAGAGGCACTGGGTAGATCTTGGTTGTTATAAGCACAAGATTTGCAGAAAAAATACAAGGACAAATAAAATATGTCTGTTTGTATTACACGGTTCCCGAAGCATACCGAGATTTGAATCGGGACAAATTTTCGGCAGATTCAGGAACGGAAAGAAGGCGCGCGTGCTGCGACCTATCGGTGGTCAGTCAGACTAGTGGAGCGAGCCGTTGATGATTTCAGCTGTGCTAAAATTGAAGGGACGCGTCACTCCTACATTTATAATCAGATTTTTTAAAATAAATTTTATTTAAAAGTACATTCAATTTTCTAGTGCTTGCGCTGGACAGATTTTTGTTTTCGCGGTAGTTGAGCTGTAAACACATTCTAAACTTAAAAATCTTATTTTCTTTGTTATTAATAAACGGAAATTTTTATAAAAAAATAGGCCAGCGGAGGCGTTGCGTAATACGTGTATCTTTCAAATGAGACATTAAACTTGTTTTTACGTTGAAAAATAACCACGTGAAGTGTCTCAAGCATTGCTCTCATGGGAGCCAAATTCAAGATGGCCGCCAGGTACTACCCAATCTTAATTGTAAAGTTAGTCCAAATACCGGCTAGCAAATAAAATGAAGGACTATGGACCCCTTACTGTATACAGTGAATTTGACCTAAGGAACAAGATGTAACACAGGATTCCAGTTTGTTTCCAAAAAATTGACAAGTTTTGGGTTGGCGAGGGAGCGGATGGAGCTGGTCTACAATATGAGGCTAAGTCTTGGTTTCAGGCTAATGGATTGGTGCTGAATGAGGGAAAGACGCAGCGGGGAATCTTCACCCTGAAGAGGAATGAGAAGCAGGAAGTGGCCAAGTTATTGGGTTTTCATCTCAGCCCAAAGTTGGACTGGAGTGTGCATATCGAAGTAGGTAGTTTTGAAGATACTAAGAAGAGTAACTTTCTTGTTGAGGCGGCTAAGAGACAGTGTAACTCCTGAGTGTGTGAGGTTTGCCTATTTTGCTTTCTTCCACAGCATTCTTGCGTATGGGATCCTCATTTGGGGGCACGCAGCTCGAAGAAACGAAGTTTTTATTAAGCAAAAAGAGGCTGTTCGAATCATTTCAAGAGTTGCAAACCAGCAGGAACACTGTAAACCACTGTTTAAACGGTTAGAGGTGATGATTGTTCCCTGCCTGTATATTTTAGCCTGTCTGTGCTGGTGCAAAGAAGGAGAGTATGAGCTTGAGACCAGGACTGACATTCATGAACATGGCACGAGACGAAAGGATGACTTAAATGTCCCCAGATTCAGATTAGCTAAGAATGTCAATTCCTTCAGGTATGGCTCATTTAAACTGTTTAACAGTCTACCAGATTCCTTCAAGACCTGCAACCTTGCACAGTTCAAGTACAAAATCAAGAAAGTGTTAGTTGAGGAGGCTTTCTACTCGATAGAAGAGTTCGACGAGTTTATGATGAGCAGTAGATGTTCAAGCCAGCCACACCACCAATAAGTTAAGTAAAAGTTTTTGTGTGCGCGTGTGCTCCATAATAGTTTTTTTGACAAGGCCCATTCCAGTCCACTGGTCAACAGCTGCTCTCATCAAGGTATCAAGGTAAGGTATTGTATGTATGTCATGTTTTTCATTTGCAAAAACAAAACTATGAATTACAGTTTGTTACACTATTTTATCGACCTTTAGCCTACAATCGAATTAGTTGTACAATTTAACTAACACTTAAAGTACACACATTTTTAATTCAAATTAAAACCTATGGGAGTGGGTACTTTGTGCGTCTACTTCTCCTATTGCGGTCCACGTTTATGGTTGTCAATTCCTATAGTACTATAAGAGTAAGCGTGTTTTTCTTGGTTTAGACAGATCTTATGCTTTACGTAGCCTGCGCATGCGCAAATGTCGTTTTTTCTAATTCATTGATGGTTGGTCCTGCTCCGGCATTGTGCCTCGTTTCGGTATTTTGCGTACTAATTATACCTGATATATTTGTGAATATCATTGGATTTACAGTTTATTTCTACGTAATTTTTCGCGTCAGCTATCATAACAGCAAAGTCTCAATCCAGCAGCGATTTATTATTAGCAAAGGTAAGTGTTAGTTTTAGATACGAATTACTGAGATGGTCATTATGAAACGTGCGGCTTTTCAATCGACAGGTATCATTGGTTTTAACAAGAAATTTCTTGCTTGTTGTGGGACATTAGTTTGTAATTGTAGGACATAGGCCGACTTGGTCATGACAGAGGTTACTAGGTTTACCTGATTTTTTTCTTAGCCCTGGATGTTTTTTCTGGTGTATGGCCGACCTACCTAGGCCTACATAGCCATTAGGGGGTAGCTAATAACCTACAGGCGAAGTTATAGAAAGACATACAGCATGAATGGTTTGGTAGGCCACTGAAAAAATCTGAACAAGTCCGTATGGCCTATTCAAGCAATTACAAATTAAAACTTAGGCCTATGCATTCTTTGGGATAATTGTAGGTAGTTAACGTTTAATCCGGAAGGACTCCCACCATGGGCCGGAATTTCCGCAGCGCTTATGTCCTAAGAGCAGTTCTAACATTTGGTTTTTGATTTTTAATGCTTATAATAGCATCATTGATTTTAATGTTAAAAGGCAAATTAGAGATATTTTTAGTTGGCCATACGATATATTCCTTTAACGCACAAAAATATGTGATTGTGTAACTTACCATCATGAGCTGACAAAAGGCTGCACTCACGCGGATGATCGTGTCATTAGGCACATTCTAACACTCGTACTATTCCTTACGCTCACGCGGCCACTCGTACAGCGAGGTGATCGTTATCCTATAGCACTTTCATTGACAAATACGCTACTCTTCCCAAAATTGCCTACCCTCCCACCTTAAATAATTCACAACTAGTCCACTGAGTAGGCAATGGCTGTGTTCCCCCGACATATGCGATCAAGTGATTGGGATTTTTTTACTGATCGGACTAATCTGGTTTTAGGAAAAAAATCTACCATTCACCAATAAAACTGCTAGGCATGCTTTTGAAGGCTGATTTGACAGATAAGTGAACCGACAGCAAGTCCTAACTTATCGTCTGCTGCTGAGTTTGCTTATTTACATGGCAGTGTAATTTTGGACATTCTTTATTATTAACAGAAACATATAATAATAATTATAATATATCTTTATTTCTCCAACTGTTTACAATTGTACAATAATGAACCAACACATTACTTACTTTCTCAACATAAATAATGCACAACTATAAACAGAGAAAAAATATAGGGGTCTCTTAGATGAATCTGAGTTGAGACCTCCTACAGATACTTAAACAACTATTATGCTATACGAGAGCGAGACTAACATGTAAGTTAACCAATATTCTTATAGATAACAATATATTATACAATTGATTTAAAAGTTTACCGTGCATAGTTTAACTAAAAGGTATTGTAAGACATTCTTGTACATCCTATTAATACAAAATTACACATAACACACATAACATACACAAATATCAAAATAAAACATACAAAATCAGTCAAGACAAATAGCTAGTATTGAACTTAACCTACACAACAAAACTAAACACACTTTCAATAAACTCAATGTTAAACAACAGTGTTTTTAGGCTGACAGAAAATAAACGGAAATTTTGCTTATTTAGAATCCTATGACTTAAAATATTATATAATCTAGGAGCACTATTAAAGTAAAACTGTTGATGTAGTGTAAGTTTTGATTTGGAAACAGGAACGGTGAAATTATTACGAGGGTCATCCAGAAAGTATAGAACGATTACGCATCACGCACTGCTCACACCCTTCACCACTACGATCGCGCGTGCAGCTGCTAGCTACATTCTTCCCGAAGCTTAAGGATTTTTTGGGTAAAAAACAGTTTGCTAACGATAAGGAACTCAAAGAAGCTAAGAAATATTTGCTTATGTTTTTGGTGGCAAATGAGTAGAACATGGGTATGGAAAAACTGGTCCCACGTTAAAACCATTCTTTTGAAATCCATGGCGACTGCGTAGAAAAGTAGAGGAAGGTTCTATATATTTTTGTAAATAAAGTTTTGTGTTGATATCTTTATGTTTTATTTGACCATCCCAAAACGTTCTTTACTCTCTGGATGACCCTCATATTAAATTTTGTTACCAGTACAATAACAAATAAAAGAAAGTAAATATAGTCGTTTAACACTATGGATGTATTAATATATAATTCAGTCTATAATATTACAATTAATAGTCCGTATAAAAATTTATAGTCTATAATATAAATTTTAACTCATGATGAAACTATTAATGTTCTGCTATTAGTTCAAGTATCTTGCGTGGCTTTAACATTGTAATACCTCATGTTCATACATAGCTAACCTATACCGGTTTCGACTAAGGAGTTAGCCAACTTTGTTGTTTACGTTCAGTAAACTGAGCGGAGTGACCGGAGAAAACTACGCTCAGTCGATCCGTGAACAAAACGGAAATACACGCTTGTTTAGTGAACGGAATCGAGAAGTGATATTTTTCCAATATAGTGACTTGTCTTCTCATGCGCTAAAACTGATTAAGCACAATGGGGAAAAGATCCATATTCAAATAAAAAATAGTTTGAAGCGCAGAACACATTTAAAAGTGGCTTTAAAGTTGGGACTATTTTACGATCGGAAAACCCGCAGACGTGATGCGTGCGCATCAAGAATCTCTGTGACAGTCTTTGTCACCCACTTCAAATTAACTTAGAAATGAATTTAAGATACTATCGGGTAGTTAGAATAGGTTAAGTTTGGTTAGTTTATTATTACGTCGAACATATTTTACGAGCGGAAGACCCGCAGACGTGATGTGCGCGCACCGAGAATCTCTGTGACAGATGACAGTCTCTGTCACCTACATCAAATTAACGTAAAGGCTGAATAAGGTATTATCGTGAAGTTAGGTTAAGTTAGTTTATTTTTAGCGTGAAAACATTGTTTTTAATAGTTTCCGCAACTTTCTCGAAATTAAAACTTATTTTTTGGCCCTTTTGGAAAGTTTCAACTTAGAAAAGTGCCTGTCAGAGAGTGTCTCGTCTCCGCATATTCGCCAGTAAAATAATCCCAACTTTAAAGCAATTTTTACATATGTTCCGTGCCTTAACCCTTAAGTAGTCGCGCCTAATTTAGTTACGTAAGTCGGCGCGTGGGGCCTACTAGACCTCCATTTTGAAACATGCATAAATGTGTAACAAAAATAGTTTTTTTTAATAAAATTAGATTTGTACCATCAGTTAATGTTTTCTGTGTCATATTAAGTTCATGTAACGTTGAAATATTGACAAGTGAGGGTTGTACTGCTTCTTTTGTAGATAGTGACACTTTTCTTGTTCCAGTAAAATGCAAGGGTTTGGAAACAAAATTGAAACAGTAACACACAGTTAATTATTTTGCGTTTTGTTGCCCTTTGGTCTACAAATGTAGTTTCTGGCCGCACAAAAACTTGTGATTTTTACGCACGTTTGATAGTCATTACTCTTGTTTAAATATTTATCCATGTTGTAATTCTTTATCTAACGCTTACATACTACATTCATGGCTCAATTTCTAGCATGTACTCATTTATATATTCTATAATATACTATAAGGTAAAATAAGCCACCTTTAATTGTAAAATATTGTACATTGGTCCTTGACCGTTGGAAGGAAATAAATAAAATACAAACAGGCTGTTTTTTTTCAATTCCAATCTTATTATTTCAGCTAATTATTTCATGCACTTTACAATTCTAGTAACATTAGAGAGCCAATGTGTTATAATTATAGAAATCGAAAATTAATATATCAACCGATTGAACCCTTAACATCCCAGATATGTACTATATGTACGTACAAGCAACAACAGTAATGATAAAAAACTGTCGGCCGAGTTAACTCTTGAAAGTGTCTATTCAGACAAATCAGTTTACCGAGAAAGCCCTTGGCGAAAGACCCGACTACCTGCGTGAGTGCAGTAAGCCGTTCATAATTGACCGCTAGTGGTACAGCCCTGGAACCCCGGGATTTTTCCCTTTGAAAAATCTCTCCACCACCAGCGCCGTTGCACCCTATCCGTTCTAATAGTAACATGGCCTACTGCTCTACCTCAAGAACAGTTGTAATAATGGCCACCTTGGCTGCTCATCGGCTAAAAAGCGTCTATTGTATGCTGTCGACATCCCTCCAGTTGCAATGGCTATGAGTTCCCGTCACTGCCTCTCACATCAGATCATACTGCTGTTTGTCCACTCATACGCGCATTTTGGTTTCTCTCTTCATTGTTGTATTATTAGTAATTTGGTTTTCATTAAAAAAAGTAATGAATAACAGTTGTGTCTAATAGCAAATTTGATTTGTAAAACATATAAGATGATTCATACTAAAATACTGTTATTATATATTAGCCTCCTGCGCTGCTAAGTGCGGTTGAAAATCTACGCTACTCCGCGCCGGCTTCCATATTGCCCTACCATCTCTTGCAAATCAAATGAGTAGTTAATATAAAAACTGTTTGTTGTGAAAATGATAATGTAAACAGTTTACTTACTTATATAACATTAACTTTTACTGGCCAAAGGATACTTATTACTTAGGCATGGTATTTTTGAGTATTAAACCAAAAGCTGGTAAATTTGGTATACAGGGTGAGTCTCTACTGAGTGCATTAATTTTAACAGTGGATACTCTCGTTAAAATGGACCAAAAAAATACCTATATCCCTATACCTAACTTCAACCGTTTAGCTGTAATGGTGTATCTCGTGAATTTTTTGAACTACTCGACTTTCTACTGTAAATGTGTAGTAAAGCCCACAGTAATGTGTTAATCATAATAATGATAGTACCATCTGAAAGAACGTTAAATTTCCTACAAAATAAATACTTTATCAAAAACATTACGTCTTTTTTACCTCATGTAAAATGGCTTTAAAGTTAAAAATGTGTTTACATATTTGTTTCCTCAGTTTTCAAGGCTTGATTAAATTAGTTATACTTTTTGTATTGTCATGTCCAATTACACCAAAAACTGCCTTATTTCTTCATCTTTAAAATGGTATAAGAATATGTAGGGGTCATTAGGGGAAGAAATCGAATAATTCGTAAACATGTTGCCAAAGTACAGATTTAAAAAAAATTAGGTAAAGACATCAAACTAATAACTGAGCATGTAATATGTCTTTACCAGCTGAATCTGTTGACTACATCAGCTGATTGGAATTTAAAAGCGATATAATCAGCTGACTTCAACTTGTTGTATTGCACCATACAACCCCATAACAAGAGACTCCCATAAGAGTTCTGCCGCTTGATCCAGTAGTTCGATCGTCAGCGATTCTTCAATACCAATCAATGATGAATCCACTTTAGTCGGATGGCGTTTTTAATATACATAACGAAAAGAAGGAACAATCGTTTGGCATCCATGGTCCCCTGACTACATTCCTTGACACTATGTTTGTGGTGGTGAAGGGGGGGGGGAATCTTAAACACCAGGTTTATCACATACATTAACAGTTCCTGAACTACAACATGGTGAACTTACTTGAAAGCAACTGCAAGAACATTCAGAAAGGACTTCAGACGTGTCACAGGGCAAATGGTGGACATTTTAAACATAGTTTAAAGTGATGTATCAGGTTGGTAGCCATAAAATATTATTTTCGTGTGATATGTGGACGAAATATGTCAAACATTTTGTTTATTTTCCTAGTGTTACTGCTGTAATAAAACAAGTGATTAAGCAAACCCTTAATTTTCCCTATAAATGCTTCTCTGAGTGTTTGTATTAACCAAATGCTGCTAAATTTAATACACAAAATCAACCGATCATAGTTTGTGTTCCAATTAGTATCAAATCAGCTAATTCAGTCACTAGTTGTATCTGGTAAAGAAATATTACTTATTCAGTAGTTAGTTTACGCATCCAGGCGTTATCCACCGCTTTTCAGTGAACAAAAACCAAAGTTTCGATTTGAAATCGTTTCCCACCTTCAGGTGAAAATTAACCTTAAACATAACCAACAACATTAAAATGAGAGCCTAAAAGTAATCCGCATAAGCGAATCAGTCAAACCACCAAATTATGTTAATTCTTTCCCCTGAAACTTATTGATTTGATAACAACTAGCCTAGACAACTATGTATAACAATGGAAAACGCCAAATAACCTAATATCAACCCGTTATAGTTCAACCTCAGAAATTAAACCATCGTCAGCAACAGGCTTCAAACAAAGAATAAGTTTAACGCTGTGTACTGATATGTTTTAATTTGTACCTAAAAATGCTTATGACATTTTGATTTTTTTCGAGGTAATTGGCCCTGTAAGCCTGTTTTCAATGAGTCCAGTCCAGACATTTATTTTGTCCTTATTTGATTAGAACATTAATGTACCAGGTGAAGGTTCTCTGCATCATAGCAGAAGAAATCGCGACGATCATACTGCAGGATCAAGCGGCAGAACTCTTATGGGGAGTCTCTTGTTATGGGGTTGTATGGTGCAATACTACAAGTTGAAGTCAGCTGATTATATCGTTTTAAATTCCAATCAGCTGATGTAGTCAACAGATTCAGCTGGTAAAGACATATTACATGCTCAGTTATTAGTTTGATGTTTTTACCTAATTTTTTAAATCTGTACTTTGGCAACATTTTACTTAATTATTCGATTTCTTCCCCTAATGACCCTCAATTATTCTTATACCGCTTTAAAGATAAAGAAATAAGGCAGTTTTGGTGTAATTGACATGACAATACAAAAAGTATAACTAATTTAATCAAGCCTTGAAAACTGAAGAAACAAATATGTAAACACATTTTTTAACTTTAAAGCCATTTTACATGAAGTAAAAAAGACGTAATGTTTTTGATAAAGTATTTATTTTGTAGGAAATTTAAAGTTCTTTCAGATGGTACTATCATTATTATGATTAACACATTACTGTGGGCTTTACTACACATTTACAGTAGAAAGTCGAGTAGTTCAAAAAATTCACAAAATACGCCATTACAGCTAAACGGTTGAAGTTAGGTATAGGGATATAGGTATTTTTTGGTCCATTTTAACGAGTAGAATCCACTGTTAAAATTAATGCACTCAGTAGAGACTCACCCTGTATAGTGTATGATATGTATGGTAAACCTGGTATATTATACAGTGTGGCCATTGTCATGCTATACTTTTACAAAACAGGTTTGTTTACAAAACTACAAGTCGTACCTGACTGATAGTTGCATAGAATTAAAGAACACCTTAAAATATTTTTTATGTTCAACTGAGCTCAACAGGAGCACCACCATTCGCCCTGCACAAGTCCAATTGAAAGTTGATCTCATCCCTGACTTTGAGTAGAACGTTAGGGGTAACAGCTGTGATCCGTTGCTTTAAATGATGGATATCTCTAATCTTTTCACTGTAAGCATTGGTTTTTATAAAGTCCAAAAAAAAAATCCTTAAGGGTTAGGTTTATTGAGCGTGATGGCCACAAGACTTCCAACCACGACGTCCTAACCAACTTTGAGAACACTTTTCGTTTAAAAAGTCCCAAACAATGATTGCATATTGTGGAGGCTCCATCTTGCTGAAAAATTAAATGTTCAATTTGTGGAATAGCATATATGGCTCCTACATGTCTGGTTAGGAAATGCTTTTAAAAGTATTTTCAGTGAAGACAAAAGGACCAATGACCAATTCACGGTATGAGCACACCAAACATTGGTCTTTGGAGAGATGTGCCTATGTTCAACTAACGCATGAAGATTTTCACGTCCCCAGATACAAACGTTATGGCAATGTACAGGTCTAGAAACATGAAAAGAAGCTTCATTACTAAAACTGATTCGATTGATAAAAATTTGGACCACACGGATGTCATTTAAATGTCAACAGCAAAATCATATCTTTTTAATTGGTCATCTGGTTTAAAAGCAAGCAATAACTGGATTGTATAAGCAGTACATTTTAGTATTCTCTTCAAAACCTTGTGCACTGTGGATTTTGGAAGATTTAATTCTAGACCACATTTCCTTACGGATTTATTTGACTTTGTCCAAAACTATCTCGAATGTAATGTCCAAAACTATCTCACTAATTTGGTATTTTGCTGGGGCCTAACTGTTCGAGTTTTGTCCAATAACCTACTAGTTTCTTTAAGCTTTTTACACCATCTGTAAATGTTGCATCTGTTAGGTAAATTTTCTCAACAGTTTGGTTTTCTGTTGTGGGCCTACTGGTTCGGGTTTTGTCCAATACTATTTAATTAGTTATCTCAAAATTGTTATACCATCGGTAAATGTTGCATCTGTCAGGAGAATTTTCATTCTAAACACGCCTAAACTCACGTTGCACTGCAAAATCTGATTTAAATTGTGCAAACCACAAAACACACTGATCTTTATTTAGGAAGTTTGACATTGTGATTGTTTTGTTATACACCTAAACACCACATGAAAGAAATGACAACAATGGGTTACTAAAAATAGCAGAAAAACTACTTAAACAGCTGTTTAAATTGACATTGTTTTCAAAAACCTGCGATCATTAATAGAGTAGTTGAAATGAAATGAAATACGTCTTTATTAGTGTCGAAGTTAGGACTTTAAAGTCCTCTCTTCCACTTAACCACAAATTAGTTGCTATCAGATAAAAGTGAAGCATGACTTTGTAGACATACAGTATATAAATGGTGATGGTGAAATATGGTAAACATTAACAATGTTTTTTTTACTTAATTATGTAGCTAAATTATATAATTAAAGGCTTAACTAAAACGGCTTAAAGTCAGATATGGGAATACATTTTCAATTTTTCAGAACAACTAAAGAATTCATGACATATTTTTCAAAAACTAGCTGTTACAAACTAATTACAATGCAGTCATATCTTAAAAGAGAAAAAATGTTGTTAATAGTTTTGTTTTATTTGATTTTTAAGTAAATAATTACAATAAAGTCTAAAAACGGTATATACAGAGTTAGGTAAAAGTCTGGAGTCACCCCTTTAACTGTCCACCGAGCTTTGATAGAAAATCCAATAATGAGAGATGTTTATAGGTCATAAAAGCACACTTCCCCATGCATAGGGGAACGTTGCCTTCTAACTCAAAATAAAAATTTTTGGGGCTACTCAATATTTTTTAATGTAATGTGTGACGCCTCATTTTGTAGATCTTGATAAAAGAAAACCAACGGCGCAAATTGGAGGTATCTACCTAATTTCTATCAAAAATGCTGGGCGATATTCTGGAAAGAGAATTATCAAATGGAATTGTGACACCTATTGGAAATTCCCAAAAGATAATCTCACCAGTCTTATCATGGTTTGGCCCCACTCAAGTCTTCAGAGGTTAGCAAAATTTCTGTATCCTCATCAGTACTGAACAAAGTAACTTCTTATTTTCTTGTTCTAACTTCTTCCTAACAACTTTGTAATGAGTTAAGTCAAAATGAACGTATTATACAGTGTTAATGATGCGTGGTTGCGGCGACTGAATACGATCTTACAATGAAGTCTGATAAGGTACCGATAAGGATACAGAAAATTTAAACCCCATAAACATCTCACACGTTTTGTATTGTCTATCAATGCTCGGTGGAGAGTTATGGGGGTGTCTCCAGACTTTTAACTAACCCTGTATAATAAAGTCTTAAAACAGTTCATATATTAAAGAAAAACAATTTTATTTACAATAAAAAAATTTTGGGACACTTCAGCTACCAAATGTCTTCTATTGCCTTCAATGCACTCTTAAAGCCTGCCCAAATGATATTTGGCAGGGTAGACAAAGTGTTCTTTTACTATTTAGTAATTTACTGTTTTCAATTAAGGAATTTATTTTTGCCTTAAGCTTTTCATGAACCTGGTTCATATCGTCAAAAGCCCTGGACTATTAGTTATTTAATTTATAATAATCGTCTAAGATTGAAACAATTTTAGAAAGTCACAAAAGGGCTCAGGATGTCAGTATGATAATAGTTCCAGAACAGACCCCCATGATTGAAATTCTGGGCTTCCTATAGTAAAGACAGTCTTATATAATAAACTTGTTTTACTTTTAATTCCCCATAGGCCTACAAGGCATAATATTTTAAGCTACTGCTTATATGAGACGTTTTAAAACTGCTCAGTCCAATTGGAAAAACCCTGCAGAATACAAAGATTCAGAAAATGACAAACCAACTGAAAATCACAGGAATGAAACAAAAAGAACTCATTAAACGAATTAAGAAAAAAATTCTTTAGAACTTCATCAAGTTGTATGGAAAAGAAGATAATTATGGCTTCATAAAACTGTTAACAATAAAATGAATGAGGCTTTCACCCTCTACTTCTGAAGACCAATTGAAGAAAACATAGACACTAATAGTGTTATTTGTTGAAGTAATTGCCTAACTTTCTCCAATAAAAAAATTAATTTTGAATCAAGATGATTTTAATATCTGTAAATAAACATTCTCCAAGTTATATTAAAGTACTTGGTGTTTTTACAGTTCTTGCAGATCACTTTACATAGATTCTGACTATCAATGTATCAATTCCTGGCTTAATCTTTCAAGGTGGTAGAAACCTGTAGAACCAAAACTTTGGTATGATTATTGGTAAACTGAAATTTGTCTGTTTCAGTTGATGCCTCCTGATACTTTGGAGAGTGATGGAGAAAGCCAGTAGTGGAACACCTCGACTGACGAGGAGATCAGCGGCTCAACAAGTGAAAACTCCACTGAAGGCAGTGAACAGTGAGGAAAATGGCAACTGTGAAGCAGACAAGAAGAAGGGCAGCAGTCGTAAAGGAAGACCACGCAAGTCTGACACCAAACCAAAAACCAATGGAGAAAGTGTATCCAAACTTGATGGAGTAAATACGGAAACTAGCTCTTTAGATGAATGCGAGTCAGAGAGTGAGAAACTAAAATCCACATCGAGAAGGCCCACGAGAGTAAGTAGGAGCATTAATCCAGGACTGGAGTGTGAGGTCAATGTTAGGAAAAGGTTAAGGAGATCTACAAGTGAGAGCAAGCTGGATTCGCTATCGACACCGACAAAGCGGAGGCTGGGAAGGGCTCAAAGTGAAAGCAAAGATGTTGTCTTTTCACCTATGAAAAATGCTGGTCTGTGTGACGAATTACAAGTTGCAAGGGACCTGAGAACTTGCACTTTAGCTGCACCAGCTGTAGAGAGTATTGCTGAAGGTGAAGAAGAGTCTAGTCAAGATGATCCAGTACCGTTAGCTGAGTATGCTAAAAAATTAAAAGCTAAAACTTTTGAAGAAGATAACAAAGACAATCAAGAGAAGGAAAAGAAAGTACATATTGATAGTAAGGACAGCAATGCTACTGAGAGTGACTCAAAGACTGACTGCGGCGGTAAATCTAGTAACAAAACTGAAATTGTAAATAATGGCAAATCAAGAAATGATCCTAAGGTTCTTGTAGTAGAAAAGACTGAACAGTCCATTGGAGATGGACTTAAGACTGAAAATGATGTTTCAACTGTTACATTAGAAAGTAATGAGGAGGCAGCGGGCCAGCTTGAACCTGTGGTTACTGAAGAAAGTGAGAAGCTTTCTTTAATTGTGGAGGAAGCGCAACAAAACTGTAATCAGCTTTATGAAACTGTTACTGAACTTAAAGTTCTTGATAGTGATTCTCTGAGTTTGAAAGAAGATGTAGAGAAGGATAATTCCAAACCCTGTGGTAAATCTATCTGTGATAAAATAGAAATAGAAGAATCAGTAAAGAATAAATCCCTTTCTCCTAAAGCAGGAAAAGATAAGCAGGAAAATGCTGAGGAAGTTAATCAAGAAAAGAATGATACACAAGAAGATCACTCAACAAATGACAAAGTGGAAAATTTACCATCTGAACATTCAGTTTTCGATTTAAAATTACAACCATGTAGTGAAGAAGAATCACAAGAAGATCACTCAACAAATGACAAAGTAGAAAATGTACCATCTGAACATTCAGGTTTCGATTTAAAATTACAACCATGTAGTGAAGAAGAATCACAAGAAGATCACTCAACAAATGACAAAGTAGAAAATGTACCATCTGAATATTCAGGTTTCGATTTAAAATTGCAACCATGTAGTGAAGAAACTGAAACCCAGTATACAACAGAAGGGAAAAATCATGAAAAGGAGTTGGATACTTCAAACAAAAATGAATCAGGAAATGATTCTTTTACACTTGAAATTGAAAACGTAGACGAGGACCAATCAAATCTTGGACCCCCCAAAAGAGCCTGTGAAGACCCACAATACTCTCCAAATAAAGATGGCCTTTCAGTGAGTGATGACATTAATATAGACAACAACCAAAAAATTGCAAAAGACATAAGTAATACCTCAACCTCCGCAGACGTGGATTTGGATGGAAACATTGAAGATGGACAAGCTGTATTGATTGAAGATAGCATGGATAGCGCAAATGAAGAAGTAGAAAATATAAAGTTGTCTTATGATGAAGGCAACGATTGTATTAATCCAGAAAACAAACAACCTGGAGAGTTTCTGCTAGAAGACAAGACCACTTTACAATCCACTAATGAAAGTAGCTCATTGCAAATAGAAAACTCTACTGCTTTAGATGATAATTCCGGCATTGTTACCCTTGCAAAAGATAATGAAGAGAAATCAGGTGTAATTGAAATTTGTGATGATCGTAGTGAAGAAGGGCCACAAATAAAAATTACGGAAATCTACCAAGTTGATGAGGTTGTGACAGATCCTTTAGAAAACGACTATGCCACTAACCATATGATATCATCTGAAGGAAAAGAAAGTTTTTCCAAGGAAGAAGAGCAAAATTATGAAGAAAAGGAAAGTCTTGATGATGAAAAGCACTTTTATTCTTCTGAGGAAGACATTTATAAAGACATGTCAAACTTTGGCTCTGACAATGAAGATCAGAGAGATGGTGATAAAAATGAACCATCTTCATCACCACAATCAGATGATAGCTATGATTCATCTTTGGTTGATGATGAAGAAGAAGTGGACGAAGATGAATATGAAGAGGAAGAACAAGATTCAAAGACTAAGAAAGAACAAGAGGAAACCAAGAATGTCAATGAAAATACCAAACTGGAGAAGATTTCAACTCAACAAGAAAGTTCCGAAAATAAGGGGCAAGCCAACAAAAAAGAACTAGGTACAGAGGAAGGTAGTCTCGAAACTCCCAGTCCAATGACATATGATAAAGCTTTGGAAATTTTGAACAAAGACCGTGATAAAAAAATTGACGATGAGGAGTTTTATGACATGTTCACTCAAGAGCTGAACAAGGTGTCTGAGCCTGAAGCCAACTCAGATTCTGATATAGCAATAGTAGATGAGTACATTCCAGAAAACCCACCTAAACCAAAGCCTGTCATCAAAACCATAAAAATTCAAAGGCCTATTCAACGACCTCAAGCACCAGTACAGCAACAATATCCGCCCCAACAGACTCAATTTACAGGTCACTTCAATCAGATTCAAAGCCAGCATCCGCCTAATGTTCCCAGGGTCAGTTTTCCTCAAGAAGTTTCTCTTAACCAACATCACCCTCAATACATTGAAGATTTTAGTCACATGCATACTATGAGTAACCAAAATTTTTACAAGCATTACGGACCTTCCCCAAGTAATGCCCCAGATCTACGAATGTACAACTCCCACATTCCAACAACCGTACCTCCAGAAAACCATGGTTTTCCTGGCTACAAGATAGGGCACACAGTGGATACCCCCTTGCATTTTCCGAGCCATTTGGGTTTGAAATTAAGAAATGTAGATCCTCTAAGCGTGCCATCTCATGCTGGCAATCAAAGTGGCCCATCTTCACAAATAAATAAACAAATGTTCTACGAACCACATATGACAACCAATTCTGAAAAACTACAAGATAAGAAAACTGATCTTAATACAGACAATAAATTGTCGGATGGTAATTACAAATCCAATCGGTATAGTTCACCAGAACATGAAACTGCAAAGAGCCATACTTCCTCTTCCAAGAATGATGATAGAAAAGTAGATACTCCTATCCTGAAATTGTTTGGACTTGATAAAAAACTGAAAGCAGTTAAGTTGGAATTAAAGAAACTTGAAAGTGAGGGGAATAAAAGCAGGTGGAACAAAGCTAAAAAGAAAAAGGTATTGATTAAAAGTTTATTGGAAGAAATAGAAAAGGAGGATTTACCGAGCCCCACTAGCTGTGAGGTTTCAAATGATTGTAGCTACCCTAGAAGTTCCAGAGACTATAGATACATAGGTAGTTCAACAGATAGCTCTTCTTCGGAAAGTGAGTCTTCACGCTCGGTTAGTTTCAAAAATCCCAAATTAGTTGGAAGACAAATTTACATGGAAGAAGACACTATTTCTGTAACTATTCCCAGAG
This sequence comes from Matsumurasca onukii, assembly GCA_018831715.1. Classification (NCBI taxonomy): domain Eukaryota; kingdom Metazoa; phylum Arthropoda; class Insecta; order Hemiptera; family Cicadellidae; genus Matsumurasca; species Matsumurasca onukii. Next base: position 6,563,962 of record CM032058.1, on the reverse strand, counting down.
GAAATAGGCAGAAAGGAGTAAAGTCTGGTTTAGTCAACAAACAAGATACTAATATTGAAACAGTTTTGATGAGGAGGAAAAGGAAGAAGATGAAGAGAAAATTGGCTGTTAATAGTACAGATAGCTCTGATGATTCTGTCAGAGAAAATTATGTTTTACTGAAAAAAAGAAAATTGGCAACTCAGCAAAAAGATAGTGAAGATGAGATAAGTTCAAACCTCAAAAGTAAAAGGAATGAAATGTCCACTCAAACCAAAGCAAAGGATAACAGTTCTTCCTCTTCACTATTCACGAAGGTAGTTAACATTTATTTAAACTGTCATATTTGTGTTTGGAGTTCAACCAGGGTTTAATACTTTGAAGCCTGCCCATTTTCTTTTTAATCACAGTTTTCCGTCTTTTTTGTTTATTTTATTATGCCGTGACTTTTCACAGGCCTTCTTTTGCAATCTATTCTTGGCATTGTAATTAATTAAAAAAGTTAAAAGTAGCAAAACAGGTGGTTTGAGCAATTTATATTAAACTCCCTTGCGCTGCCAACTTACACCCGAGCCGGTCACCGTTTATTTAAGCCCATCACTAAACCTTACGTAAGTGAGCTTAAAATGGATTGCTCTCTCTGCAGTATTCAACAATTGAGTGACCCAAATTCCAACTCGTCAGCTGATGCCTTAGACCATGCGGTCATTCTCACGCCTAGTAGAAGCTATCGCCTCAGTAACCTGGTCAAGGTTGCAAGGAATACTAACGCTCTCGTAGCAATCATGGTAACTACTTCAATAGACGGCCCAAGCAGGACTGGGGCTTTGGCTTCAAAGTGTTAAGATATGCAGTCACACTTAGATTTTGATCCAGCTGACAAGTAAATGCTACAAAATGCTAATGTGCCAAGAACAAAAGAAGGAAGATAATTTTTTTTAATTGTACTTAAAACATTATACACTTGAAGATTTGGGAGTAACTATTACAATTTTGCAATTGTTAAAGACTATAATAATTGTTACATCTATATGTAACTTAATAATTTAATTGTTACATTAAAAATGCTATTATGAGTTACGGCCCTACGGGTAACCGTTACAATTCAGCGATAACAATTACATGTAATGAGGTAATTTTATATGTCAATTACATAAAAATTGACACTCTTTCAAGTCATCTCTAAATCAAAATTTTACACACATGAAATTTTTAGTCGTCTGTCCACACTTTAATCTTGATTCTTCATGAAACACTTGGCAACATCCAGATTATATATCTTTAGGTACTCTGTGATTTAGATTATTATCATCGTAATAATAGTCAGGTTTCGGTTGGAAACGGGATGTTTGGCTGAATTTGTGAGCTTAAGGTAGTGATGAGTCATTCTGTTTCCTCTATTTACTCCCAACTAAAGTTAACAACAATTTTACTGTGCAGTTTATTGAGGTGTATTTACTGTATTATGTTGTGCCTAAACTATCGGAAAAGGACAAAAATATTAAGTGCTATAATAGTTCTTTCTCTTAAGACGGGTTTTTCTTACTTTGCCTGATCTGCCTGGGTTTTTGGTATAACCAAAATGATCAAAATAGAAGAAATTATGTTTTTAACGCTTCTTCCTTTAGAAGAACAAATAAAAATATAAGTAGCTTAACAATTTTTAACAAAGTGTCTCAATAATAAGTCTTATAGTTTGTTATTTTGACACCTACCATACCATTGACATGTTGCAGTAATATATTGGTAACACTCTTGATCTAATAAATTTGTATTTTTTTTTCAGATGGGCCAGAAAAAACAGAAGAAGACAGCCGTCTTACAATCCAAGTGTGGTAAGCATGATTTAAATTTTTTTATGACGTGACTAAATTGGGAAGTTTTATAAAGTATTTGTAAGTTGAAAAAATAATTTAGTTTTAGATAATTTATATATGAAAGTATGTGTTTGCTGATTATTTGTAAATTGATAACTTGTTACAGAAAACACAAATTCAAAAGTGCACCCCAGTAATAGTCAATTACAATTCAATGTTAAACCCCCTTGAAAATTCTTGAGGCCTGCTTGAGCTCCACAAACCATCAAGGGTTTTGTCAGTACAGTCAACTCCCGACGAACCGTGATCGAATTAACCGCGTTGCGGAATAACCGAAAACAAAATGGAGAAAAAATACAATGCTGCCATTCCTCACAAAACAGACTAAAGTTGTGTCCCGCCTGACCTTGACTCGTTTTCTCTACTCTCCTGACAATATTAGTCCAAAAACAGCAATTCCCCCCACCTACCAAAATTACCCATACGACTAACCGATAAATCTAATAACCTTTGGTTGACGTACAACTGGTTCACTACCAGCCCTACTTAATCTAATATAATGTAATCTAATCAGAAAAAAACAAATGTTAGTTTATATAGAAGACACAGGTCTGTAGAATTTAGATAAACCAACTATTAAGTAATTTCTTCAATATTTGAGCCTGGAGCAGCAAACAGAGAGATTAAAGACTTGAGAGTCAGTTGGGTCTGTCTGGAGAATGCTGGTGCCTTCATGGCAAAAATTACCACAATATGTGAGAGTCCGCTACATACGTGGGCTCCAAGCCTAATTACAGCTAATTAATAAAATTAGTTGGGCCTATATTTTGTTGAGACATTCCTCTGGTATTAACGTGAAATATCTGATGGTAGATAGTTTTCAGTTAAGTTCTACAGAACAAAAGGACCTCTGCAAAAAATCTGTGACTTTTATTTGGTCCAGTAACTTAGTGGCTATATAGCTATTAAATCACCATTAGTTAGAGCTAGATTTGTATGCACGTGGTATTATTGTTGACTTTCAGCAACTTATTATGTAGGCCCATAGTAAATGTAATTTAGCCGTTACTAGGCCTAGACATAGCGGCTACTAGATTGCATCTGGGATTTTGAGATGGAAACATCGCCCTTAAGCCATCTGATCAATGATTGCTTTGCAGCATTCAGGCAAGCGTTGAAAGTTGCATGATATATCCAAGTAGCTATAAACTACGAGGGTCATTCAGAAAGTACAAGGCGACTATGCATCGCGCCGCACACACCCCTCACCACTATGAGTGCGCGTGCAGCTGCTCGCTACATTCTTTCTCTTCAGTTTGAGTGTGGGTTCGTTGCTGTGTGATTACGCATCTCGTGTCCAAAGTAATTAATAATGGCATCGACAATTGAAAACCCCGCTAAATGTAAAGTGTGAAATTTAAACACTCGAAAAATCATGGCAACTGTGTTTTGGGATCGAAAGGGCTTAATCCATGTCGAATTTATGCCAAGAAAAAAATGACAGGCCAGACTTGGTGCCGATTTATTAATACTTATTCCCGAAGCTTAAGGATTTTTTGGTTTTTGGGTAAAAACAGTTAAGCTAACAATAAGGAACTCAAAGAAGCTAAGAAATCTTGGCTCATGTTTTTGGCGGCAAATGAGTAGAACATGGTATGGAAAAACTGGTCCCACGTTAAAACCAGTGTCTTGAAACCCATGGCGACTGCGTAGAAAAGTAGAGGAAGGTTCTTTGCATTTGTAAATAAAGTTTTGTGTTGATATCTTTATTTTTATTTGACTATGCCAAAACGTTCTTTACTTTCTGGATGACCCTCGTACAAAACCTCGCGCACCAACTTTGTACAGGTTAATGTGTACTATGCAGTCTTCCACAGTCATCTTTGTTATGGCCTCCTACTGTGGGGACATTCTTCTAAAACTGTGCAAGTCTTGATCCAAGACAAAGCGGCGGTGAGGGTTATCACATCTAGCTCTTGGCTGGTTCACTGTAGTCCTCTTTTCAAGAAGCTTGGCATACTGACCATCCACAGTCAGTACATTTTGGACTGTCCTGTCTACATTAAGACCAACATTTTGTAGTTTGAAAGAAAGGTGGAGGTGCACAGCTATGGTATCAGGAGACGAGAGATCAACACTCCATTCTGTCGCCTCAGCAAGACCAGAGACAGTTTCCCTGTCCTCGCCATAAAAATCTTTAATAAACTACCAGCTACAATCAAAAGTTTGGACGACAAGCAGTTCCATACGATCCTCAAGAAATGGCTGAAGGATTGGCCGTACTACTCTGTCCCCGAGTTTCTTAATGATAATGTTGAGGGACTCGTCTAAATCGCCGAAATTCTAAAAGTTTTAAAAACTTTTAATATTGACAATCTTTTTAACAATGAGTATATATAGTATAGTTTTATTTTTTTATGACACAGCCTATCCCCAAAGGGTCTCGGCGAAGAAGAAAGGTATAAGGTGCTCTATAGGACTCGGCTAAAAAAAAAGCTGCTCTCATGAGATTTTTTAGTAAATAAACTGTGTGTAGATTAGAATATCAATACATCAGTTAGCATTATTTAATGTATTTCTTTTCTTTTAGGCGTGTTCATAGTTGAAAAACCTGCTTCCGCCACCAGCCAAAGTAGTGAATCTGAGGGTGCATCACAGTCCAGTTCTTCAGTAAGTTCAAAACATTTGACACCCCGACGTTATGAACAAGAGTGTGGTTTTGCACTTACAGTATTGTCACAAAGGTTCAAGAATGAACATTTTTTACACTATGAATCGAGATTTAGTAAGTATGTCGTCCATTTAGTTTGTAGGGGTGTGTGAGTACTCAATTATCGAGTTCAAGTATTTACCGATACTCAAACTCGGCTCAACCTGATTGGTAAAGCTTGAAATTTGGTCGAGTAGTTTGCCGTGAACGGTATCAAATTTGTGATTTCACAGCGTTAGCGGGAGTCAAGAGATCACTTTGAAAGGTATCGAAGTCGTGATTTCACCGCGGGCGTTGGCGGGGAGGCAGATATCGCCGCGAACGGTATCAAAGTCGAGATTTCAAAATAAAAAGGTTTTGCCTTTGAAACAAATAATGCTCTGGGGAAAAAGCTGCAGAAAATATAACAGAAAGTTGTAAAGTAGAGTCAATTTTTGGGGATTTAATTTATTTAATGTTTTATTTTGGTTTGTTTAGATTTTTACTGTTTGTTTATGTGTTAACAAAATCTTTCTTTTGTTTTGTTTCGTGTGGATTTTATGTGATATATTTAATATTTAACTAATTTGAATTGTGAAATTTGCCAAAATTCCAAAATGAGCTAATTTTTCATTGTGATATGATAATACTCGACTTGAATCAAAAGTCAAAAGTCAAGCTTTTTTTGACAAACTCGACTCGAACTAACAAAATGCTACACGCCTATTAGTTTGTAAAGTACGGAAAAGTAAACATTTCACAGTCTCGTAAAAGGTCTGTGAAAATTGGTGCGTTTATCCTGCGTTGTTATAAGTCTCGAGACTTAATTGACACCTAGTATTTAAATATATAAATTATATATTACTCTACTGATGAGCAGAAAAAGCAAGTGTAGTCAATTAGGGGTTCTGCAGCAATTTCCATATTAGGTACAGGTGAGCGACTGAGTGTGCCCCTGCTAACGGGGTCAGCACCATTTTTGTTTCTAGCTAAAACTGGCAAGTCACTAACCAACTCACTACGCAACCTTGGGTCTATTGTGATGGATTTCACTTGGGTACTTTTCGCCGCTAGAATGCCATACATAATTATGAGAATTGTTCTTAACGTGTCTCTAACCGCATGTATCAGGGTAAGTAATAAGCCTGCAAAATGTTAACTTGACTACTATTAGTATTTAACTATTTACTAATAGTACAAATCATATTTTTTTATTAGAAGAATTTTGTTCTTTTGGGGAGAGGGGACTAATTAATTTTATCTTATTTCCAGGACTACCTTGAACAAGTGAAGAAAAGGATCAAGAGTGAAGCTTCATTGGGCAAGTGTTTCTTATAAATTGCTAGTACTAGATAAGTGTGAGTAGTAAAGCTGGATTGATCCCAAAGGTCGGTTAATTTGATTCCACTGATTTCAGGAGGAATCAAGAATTTGTGAGCTTTGTTCTGGAATTGATTTGTAGTTTATAAATGTCTATTTATATTTTTTTTTTCAGGCTAAAATCGATGTTTGCAACACAAATCTTAAATGCATTGAGTGTATTTTTAGACGACACATTTTGTTTGAAAACTGAATATAAGAATAGTTCCGAGATGTGAAAACTGATTCCTAAAAAAGCGAACTAGATCTGTTTGTTGATTCCACTTTGAGACTAGATTCAGTTTACCGTTACAGCGCACATAACGGTTCCGTTACTTTGATGTCGACTATCGATACTCTAGAAAAAGAAATAAATTTAAAACAGTAGGCCAAATAATTAATATATCTCCAATATAATTAAGATATATTATCGATACTCTAAAATAGTTACGATACCCCCTCAATACTGATACAACTCGATACCTTTAAAATGGGCCTAAAATAAAACACAACACTTTCGTTCCCGTAACGACAAGCTATTGACTCCCCAACAAAATCAAACCGATACTGTTTGCGGGGATCTCTTAACTCCCGCTAGCTAGTTTTACTCAATGGGTCAGTTCATGCGCTTAATGGTAGGTCAAGACTATGGGTCTGGGTTTTTAACCCTTTGACAGGTGAGTTTTCCAGAAGAATTTAAGCCCCAGAAAGTAAAAAAAATTATAATTTTTTGTATTATAGTTTTAAATGCTAATTTTTATTCAAATAACCTTTTTTAAACATTAAAATTGTTATAATAGGTACATGGGTAAAAAAGTGTTTTGATGTTTTGAAAATTTTACATATTTGTGTATAACTTTTTAGTTATTATATTTAGATATAATTCAAATGTGGATACAAAGAAAAGGTGTGTACCTTTTACCTCAAAGTTTTGCCAGTATTTAAGTGACAAAGCAGTCAGGTATGCATCAGAGGGGGCTGGTGTCACACTCGGAGAGTCGCTGCACATCCAGCGTCGTTGTCTACCCACGAATAGTCCGCTACATTTTCGTCTTCTTTCTCACTTTACATTTATTTTCAATGTTCATAAAATATCATTTGCTTGTAAGAAAGAGACATTGTTACAATAATAAAACGCTCAAAATAGAACTAAAAGTTAGTGAAACTAAATCAAATATAAGAAAAACTGCTCAACACAACTGTTTATAACTTTCCATAAACACAATGAATAGTAATAAACATGCAAGAAACAAAGTAAAACAAATAAGCTGTTAGTTTACCAGATGTCTTATAAAACCATAGATAAAATAAAGGCACAGACCGCGAAACGATGTCAGGCAACAAAACCCAGCTGGTAGCAGCTACAAACTGAATGCTCCTGCTATCTATTGAAGAATATTTTAACTACTCCAACTAGTTCTAAAAACACTCAGCTAGGTTGCAGACACAACTATGCATACGGCACAAACAACACAAGCGTTTAGTGAGGGCCAGGCAGCTGCCCAGGCCAGATAGGAGCGTGATTCTGCCTCCCGTCACTGTGACAAGAAAACCCCAGAGAGCACGTCTGTCGCTCCCGTGTATGTCACGGGAATACTATCGAAAAGGTTAAAGTGAAATTGGGTTCTTTATAAATTTGGTAGCGATATAAAAAGAAGTAGCAACAAGTGGACTTACTTACTTGCTTACTTACTTACTTACTTTGAATACTTGGGTGCTGTATCTTTGACCGACATTGTCGGATAGATTAGCGTCAGAGATTAAAATTATTTACACTATATACATTATTTTATACAATTTACTAGTTGGCGAGCTTGGTCCCCAAGAGTGGCACCTCACTAAGCTCCTGGAGAGAATGGCGGTCTCTCCACAAGATATTTTAAGCTTGATTTTGAATGGCTTATCGCGATCTTGTACACTTAGTGGCAGCGTGTTCCACAACTTAATCGCGAACCACGGGAATCCTTTTTCGCGTCACGGCTTAATCTGCAGCGAGAATGCGTCAGTTTGCAGGCTTGTCTGGTGTTGTATATGCAGGTCCTCCCTCTTGGTGTACTACGCCCATTGCTTTTGATGGCCAGTAGGCTGGTGAATACAAACTGACTGTAGACAGTCAGTCACCAACTCTTTAAAAATAGGCGACAATGGTCACGCGATCACCTGCAGACGAGATAATGCTTGGGGCTTTCTTTTGTAGTATGAGAACATCCTGCGTTGCGAACAGTGACCCCAAAGAATAAGGCCATACGCTACATGACTTTGGAAGAGCATGGAAAACAGTAAGCAAGTGCGGCTTGATTTGGATCTCAATTTTCTTAATAAGAACAAGACTCTGGAGGTTTACACATACCTTATTGGCATTGTTCGTTCCTAACCGTGTCGATCCAAAATCCCAGCAGTTTAACTGCATCCTCCTCCAAGTTTGACAGTGTACACAGTAGGACTGTGTCTTTTCTTCATTTATCTTCAAGCGGTTGACGGTAAACCAATCCTTGGCCTCTCCAGTAAGTGGTCGCTTCCATCCGCAGCTGGGCGATGTTGTTTCCTCTTGTTAGCAGCGTTGTGTCGATGCAAACAGTAGTACAGAGTCATTGAGACTTAGATCATGATCATGACTGCGAAAAGTAACGGACGAGGACAGACGCGATGCGCCGTGTGCCACATTCCTTATGTCTGATAGAGCACCATGTACTGAAAATCTGCCTTCTATCAGACAAGTAACTATAAGGCTCTGCAGGACAGCACCGTAATACCATATTTACTAAGTTTAGCGATGAGGATGTCATGAGACACCACATCAAGCAGCTTTCTCAGGTCGCATAACTTAAGCATGACCAGTCCCTTGTTTTCAAGGCGTTAGATATCTTGTCTGCTAGATTGAGAAGTGCTGTGGTTGTGGAGCGACACTTCTGAAACGTGCTGGGCATCCACAAGCAACTTATTCTGTTCAAAGTAGTTCATTAGCTGTTTTTCATTATGGTTTCTAGTACTTTAGAAGGTTGGTAGAATGAGATAGGTCGGAAATTAGACAAGATTGATGGGTCACCTTTCTTAAAGATCGAGGTGGTGCGTGAAATTTTGAGAATATCGGGAATACTCCACTTATTAGGCAGGTATTAATAGTTTTGGTGAGAGGAGCTGATATTGGGTCAATAACAGATTTTAAAACAGAACAAGACAATCCGTGAATATCCTGGCTATTTGAGTCTTTAAACCACGAACCATGTTAAGAAGATCAGTTCACTCACCTCCTTCCAGCGATCAAGTTTTAGATGAGGTGGGATGTCCTTATGGAGTCCACGGGTTAGTCTGTCGCACAGGCATGTCAGCAACAATGTCACTAACTACATTGACAAAAAGTTGTTAAATTCATCCGGAGATGCGGTCGAAACTTAGGCCAGGGCCAGACTTCCTGTGTGCATTTACTATCTCCCAAGCAGTTTACAGATATTAGGAGAACTGCTTATAACATCCACATTACTCTGCTTTTTAGCCTCTCTAACTCTCATACTATACTCCGTTTATTTTTAAGTACAGGGAGATAGTACTTATTTTTAGTTGCAAGTTCACTAGTGCTCTTGTAGTGATGGTGTATAAGGATAATAAGGAGGCGAAGCCTACCAAGTTCAGTGTACCACGATTTATCCCTATTACTTATAGGATTCCTGCTTATTTGTTTGGTTTTAGGTACACTGATTTTAAGAGGAAAAATCAGATCAAACTTTTCCTTAAATATTTCAAAAAAGGCTGTGAAGCCAATTTCAGGATGCGCCAAGATTTAGTAGATCCCACTCCACCCTAGCCAGCTCATTCTGGGTAGGTGCAGGTTACTCTTAATATTAATAGCTTCGTTTTGCAAGTGGGTAATGTTTAGCCCAGGATGGTTGATTATTGCTCACCTGGTTGGTCTTCACCCTGAGGATGGCGGCTCCATGGTCAGCTACAAGTGGCTCTGATGTTTCTGTTTCCCAGTCCCAGGAGTCAATATTAGTTGCAATGGCAGACTAACAAATGTTGTGATGCCATTTCAGTTGGTAAAGAGTCATCGTTAGCCTAAAACTTCTGAGGAAAGTAGTGGAATATACAACTAAAAAATGTTGTAATTTTTAATGTTGTTATGGTTGAAATAGATTTTTGATGATATTTTAAATGAATTTTTTTGGCTTTACAGGTAAAAACAGGCTGTCAAACATCTTTACTAAGCAGTCGTTTAAAGCCAACTCCAAGAAACTGTCTGATCTCAAGGGTGGTAGAGTTGAGAAGAGGAGGAAGCGGCCGGTAAGTTTGTTTTCTCAGTTTTATTTATAATTGACGCCAGTTGTTTTAATGCATTTACCTAGACTTGATCGGTGATAAAATTGGTCAAATGAACTCTAAACCACAAATGGAAAGGTCAGACACAAGTTGTTAGCGAAAACAAGTTAGCAACTAGGGAAAATCTAAAGGGCAAGGCAGCCTGAAAGGCCCATAAATTTGCACCAAGGTTCTGTAGCTAAATGTTTGACATGGCGTTAGCAAATGAATGCGTGCTGTTACCTCTATAAAATACTTTGACAATGAAAAATTATTATTGCTTCACCCAATGGCCAGTTTAGTTCCAGGCTCCTCTGTAAAACATTTCTTGGGCCCTTCTCACCAAACACCAGGATAGAAACTGTCACTGTATTTTCTGGCGCTAGAAAGGGGTCAGACAGGGTCCACTCCACTGAGTTAAGCCAACCATGAATAAGCTGTGAATTTCTGCGTACAGAAAGGAAAACTACCTTACATGAGTCACAATTATTCCTACCAATGGAATTTGTGGTAATGAAATGCCTTTAGGATTTTCGGCATGTGGTTGCGTATTGTTTGGCTTAAAAGCGATGTTAGGAACATATCACAAGACTAAAGATTTATTCGGAAATGTCTGCAGGAGAAAAACAGAAGTCTTAAGTGATTGGGAGGCAAAATTGGCACTTTTATGACACGGTATGACTATAATAGCAACATGATGCAATATTAAATCTGCACTGAAACATTATCGCGGGAGGGTCATTCCATCCACTCAACACACTTAGGTCCGTTTTTTCAATTCGATTTTAATCTAAAATAATCTCAGATTAGCGTTAATCTTGGATTAGCTAACTACGGTTTCAGTATCCAGTTAACTGGAGAAACCAAGATGGCTGGCCTTCATAATTTACAAAGTTGATTAGTTGTATTATACTAATCAGCAAAATGGTACAAAATGAACTTGAAATTATAATTAGCGATGTTGATGAAAATATATTAATTAATACTTTCGTATATAATTGTAACTCTTAATTTAATTATCGGTTTTAAATATCAATGGTAATCGTCTAAGAAAGGCGTCCAAAACTATAAATACAACTAGTTCAATACTCAGCATTATTTTGACAACAGCAGAGCAGGCTAATAACTTCGTCAAGTGACATAACCTCTTTGAAGTCGACCATTGTTTACATTCAAAACCTCAACTGTCACTTTTATCGGTCAGTGCACTCTCAACCAGGGAAAAGTAAAATGCCCCACTTTTCTCCTTTAAATCCCGATCAACTAATCTAAGATTAACAGATGATTGAAAAAACCCGATTCCAAAATTTAATCTTAGATTAAGCTAATCTCAGATTAACTAATCTTGGATTAAACTTGGAATTGAAAAAGGACCTTAGTCACTTAGATTCAAAATGTTGTTTCACCTCTTTCAATTTCGATAAAATTTGGCACACTTATTGTGGGTGCTAAGAATAAAAAATACTAAATTTAAATCTCAAGTAGTTTTGGAAAAACAGCTAGACATTTACAAATGTCTAAATTATTAAAACAGTTATGTTAAGTTAAAAAAATGTGAAAACCCCGCTAACGTTGATTTTTTAATCACTCTAAAAGCTCTAATAATCAAGCTAGTCATAGGAGAGGTGTCATTGTTTAGTATTTTGTATGCTCTTTGAAATAATATACAACATGATATAGGTTGTAATAAAAATATATTGTCAAAATACAAACCAAAACTTAATATAACTTAATGTTTTTTTCAAAAAATTACACAATTGAAAAATGTTTAAAAAATGCCATATTTAGTTTTAATTAATGAATGAATGACCATGGGGTTTAACAAGGTGATCTTATCGTATCTCTAAATGGGAAATTCTGTTTGCAACAGAAGAAAGTGTGAGAAAATGCACCGGGAAAATGTGCATTTGGCCATAAAACAACTGGCATATATGAGTACATTTGGCCAAGTTACTTTTGTAGCCATCCTGGTAATGCTTTATCAATGATCTTGCTTTTAGTGCAAAGTAAATTGCACTCCAAATGCATAGCTAAAATAAACGATACTAGGAAGTCGTTATAGGATTGATTGATAGGATCCCAGGAACAGATCATCTTTGGAGCAAACCTCCTCTCAGAATGTATCGGGCAAGTAAGTCCGTCCGCTCATGATTTTGTACATTACGTTAATCTGCATGTTTGTTGTTTTAAGACTCGAGTCTTGAGCAAACTCCCCGCACACATCTTGGAGCAACTAGATGAAGAAAAGAAGCAGGAGCAAGTTTCACCTGATTCTGAGATAGAAGATGAAAAGAAAAAAGTCTAAAGTGAAAGTCAAAAGTAAGGGTTTTCTCTTGAAGGTTTAGATACTCACACATATACCACCCATCCAAAATAAATCAAATGTAGGCTATGTTTTTTTATAAATTTGTTTATTTTTGTATTCAAAACTTTCTAATGACTTATATTTTAATTTTACAAGTGCCAACTGTACACAGGCCGTGAGGCAAATAAAAAAAAAACACTATTTAAGTTATTACTTTAAAAGCAAGGGAACAAATCTTCCTTCCACTTCGTTTTAAGTATACAATTTTTAGCAATAGAAGCCAGTTATTGTACTCTCTATTAATATTCTCAAACTATAAATATTCTAGTTATATTTTATGTTACTTGTAACTTAAATGTTGCCTGCAGATTTCCCCCACAAATGGAGGAATAATTAACAGTCTTTTCTTCCTGCCTATGTAACATTGGGTGTGTATAGGTGCATCGCTTAGCAAGGAGTACATCCCCTATGTGACGCCAGACCCTGTGGCCACGCAGTTTGCACTGAACCGTCTTGACGTGGACGAGGTGTTGAGCACTGCGCCAGCCGCCAAGTTCCGCTCAGGCCAACTGTCCTCGGTGCAGCGTATAACAAGTGAGTCATCCTGGTGGTCATGAATGCTTTAATTCAGATGATGAGTTAAGATGTGTAAGCTTTTATTATTGGATTTCTCAGAACTGTAACTGTCCTACATATCCGTGTAGTTGTCCCGTGAACGGTTCAAACAGGTTCATATTTCACTTCACCTGTCGACCCAACTTAAAACTTAAGTGAGTCTATTTGATGTAATTCCCAATTTGAATTTAAAAATATAAACACGCCCCATCCCTCTTGAAATAGTAGTAAAGATATCTATCTAGTAAAGATGAAAGAACTGATAATGCCTAAAGTAAAGGCTAGAGGTGTCGCGAGCAGGTTTTTAAGGTCGAGAAGAGGTCGGCGAATCAGCAAAACTTAGAGAATCGGTCAGTGAGAATTTTAATTTTGATAATTTTTTGCCACATTTGTTTGTTTTGCTATTATTAAGTAGTTTGCTTAGTTGTTATAGAATATGGTATTATTGTAATATTAAAAGTCTAATGTGTTTTATTTTTCCTTAGTGCTCTAATAGCTTGTACTGTACATAAAATGTTTGTCAGTTTTTGATTACCAATAATAATTATTTTTTCTCATTATTTTACATTGAAGCGAGTGAAAAATATAATGTCAAGCTTGAGCTAAGCTAGCCTAACCTGAATACACAAGCAGCAACAAAACCTAAAACATTACAAGTCAAATTAAAAATTTAACTAACCTATACCTACCAGAAAATATTAAACTAAAATATTATGGTTATGACATAAGATTATTTCAGGTAATTGTTAATTATTGTTCCTTTTCCATCCTATCACATCAAGTTTCAGTTAAGCCGGCCTACTATTTTCTTGTACTGACAATCACAGAGTTCTAATTTGAGTTTGTTAGGCAACACTATAAAACATTAAAATATTAATAGTGCAGTAAAATATCGTTAGGTATGTTTCAAGTGTTAAAAAACAACTTGTATAACTAAACAAGAATAAATCAACAAGCTGAGCTTACGTCTTTTCCCAAAATAGCCATTGAGGTTAGTTCTGTTTATCTGACAAATGGCGTTCTCCGTTTTTGTGATAAAATTGGATTGGTTACTATTCAAAACTTGTTTTATGGCGATTTTCTTTGTTGCAATTCTATAACCAATAAACCACATCATGTTTGAAATCACGCGGCGATACCGTTCGGCGATCTCCGACCCCCACTAGCGCCAGCGTTGAAATCGACCGATACCGTTCGGCGATCTCTTGACTCCCGCGCCGGTCAGGTACGACTTAATACTCCATTCGCGTCTCTTGACTCATGTCGCCGCGGTAAATTACGACCGATACCGTTGCGGCGATCTCTGACTCCGTTCGCCTGCGGTGAAATCACGCGACTTACCGTTGCGATATCTCTTGACTCCGCTAGCCAGCGGTGGAATCCGCGACCCGATACCCGATCAGGTGAGCCAAGTTGGTAGCGGGCAAATACTCGAACTGGGACTCAATACATTGAGTCTTTCGCGCACCTAACCCTATGTGTTATTTTAGCTATCGGGGCGGTTCGAACCGGCTGTCAATTTTTTAGGGTTCACCGGTTCGGTTCTCGGACAGAACGGAACCGAGCTCATCCATTTTTTTTTAGTCTCGAACTTTTGAGAATAAAAATTCGTCGAAAAAATTGCGTCTAGATCTCGAAATTCGAGATCTCTTTTACCTCTAGTAAAGGCCTAAATTCTTATTCTGGAAAAGTTCAAGGCGAGAAAAAAGAAACCCGACAAAATTTGTAATACCATAAAATTGACTAGAAGTTATTTGAAACACGATTTTGCTGTAAACTAGAAGATTATTTCGAATATTAAGTGCCAGCAGTTTGAACAACGTACTAGGTAACATCAATGTCAGTAGCGACTGAGAGCGGACGAGATAAAGGATGATGCAATATTTATATTGGGAAGTAAACAAGCTTGTCAAGATGGCGGCATACAAATGGCCTCCAGGAAAATAACAGCTAACATACACACAACTAGTCACTTAAATGCGATAGTTACAATAGTCGCAAGTGTCGATAGTTGCAATATTTGTTATTGTTTTTCTATCGCAGTAATCAGAACAACAGTTAAGTTAGAGCGTTTGACCTTCGATCTCATGAAACATTACTAACTGATCGCAGCGCCAGCTATTATTTAGATAGTCTGTTAGTACTTGTTTACGTGACTTGTTAATTTTAAAAGCATCTAACATGATGTGATTTATTAAGGTTTTGTATTTCAATAAAGAAAATGGTCATAAAACAAGTTTTAGATAGTAACCAATCAATTTTGATTCACAAAGGGAAGAAGCTCATTTGTCAGTATGTTCAGAACCTAACCTCACGACATATTTTGGGAAAAGGCGTAAGCTCAGCTTGTTGATTTACTCATTTTTTAGTTATACAAGTTGTTTTTCAAACAAGAATTATACCTCTTTAGCATATTTTACTGCACTATTAAGTTTATTTTGATGTTTTATAGTGTTACAGCCTAACAAACTCAAATTAGAACTCTGTGATTGTCAGTACAAGTTGGGTATTATTAGGCGACAGCTGAAACTTGATGTGATAGGATGGAATAGGGAACAATAATAATTAACAATTACCTGAATATCAATAATCTTTATGTCATAATCATAATATTTTAGTTTAATATTTTATGATTTTAGCAATTTTTAATTTAACTAACATTAATTAGTTTTAAAGTTTTAGGTTTTATTGCTGTTTGTGTGGTCTAGCTTAGGCCTAGCTAGCTACAGCTTGACATTATATTTTACTCATTTCACTGTAAAATAATGATAAAAAAATATTATTATAGGTAATCAAAACTGGACTAACATTTTATTTATGTGTAAAATACTTAAACTATTAGAGCACTCAGAAAAAATAAAATGCATTACACTTTAATATTACAATACCATACTTATAACAACTAAGCAAACTACTTAATAATAGCAAAACAAACAAATAAAGCAATAAATTATCAAAATTAAAATTTCTCGTCTCGATCTCGATTCTTGAGTTTTTGCTGATTCTCACGATTTTCATCTCGACCTTTAAAACCTGTTTCCTCGCGACACCTCTAGCCCAGCAAGAGCTAGGTTTTGAAATGAAGTGTCTCATTTCTAAATCATAACAAGAGTAATTTGTTGATTCTCGCTCAGTCTTATCTTGAGTTAAAAAGCCTGCTCTTCCACACCTCTTAAATAAATACATTCACAGAACAGTATATTGCCTCAAAACCCCTCGTGTGATTTTCGAACAATGACAGTGCATAAAAATAATGTTGCAATCTGATGGGAGCACGTCCCACTGGGTAGGCTGGTGAAGCAGAAAATATGTTTGTAAAATGTGCCGTAGTAGTGTATTATCTTCAAGAACTGGATTAACCATGAAGTAAAAGAAACAGCACAAAATGTGAGCATCTGCTTTCTCAAGCGGGCCCTTTATATTTATAGGTTAGCGTTTAGCATAGTTTTGCTGACTACTTGTACGACTAACAGGCTTTATCAACTGTAGGCTACTAAGCATTATATTGTATCACGTATCATCCTCTCTTTATAATATTTTGCTAACTCACAGTTATGAAAAATTGTGACCTGAACATACCATGGATTTTAAGCACATTGCAGATGTAAAATAGTGATGGGTACTTATCGCAGGGTATAAATGGCTCTCGTCATGTACCCAAAGTGTAAAACGGCGATCGTAATGTACCGTGGATCTGAACGCTTCGTGGAAATTATCGCGGGAATAAAGAGGCGATCGGAACGTATCGTGGGCCCTTTGCAACAGTGGCAGTGCACTGGGAAAAACCGAAATATATGCGTTAATTTTGTAGTAGGGGTGTGCGAGTATCATTTTTTAGTTTGAGTCGAGTTTGTTAATAAAAGCTTCAATTTCGAGTTGAGTATTATCATATCACAATAAAAAATTAGCTCATTTTGAAGTTTTTTGACAAATTTTACTATTTTAATTTAAATTAATTAAATATGAACATACATTAAATATATCACGTAAAATCCACATGAAACAAAATGAAAGAAAGACGTTAATTTTAATGTTTCAACAAACAGTAAATAAATAACTTTATTTGTCATGTACAAAAAAGTATTGTGTGAAAAAAATAAATCTAAATATAAAAACAAATAAGATAAACCCATCACCAAAATACTGTAAAAATCCAAACAAACCCAAAATAAAACATTAAATAAATTAAATCCACAAAAATTGACTTAACTTCATAACTTTCTGTTAAATTTTCTGCAGTTTTATCCCCAGAGCATTTGTTTCCAAGGCAAAACCTTTTTATTTTGAAATCAGGACTGATACTGTTCACAAGCATCTCTGACTCAGCTGTGAAATCTTGACGTCGATACTGTTTAGGAGATCTCGCTAAATTTCAAGCTTACCGATCAGGTAGAGCCGATCGGCTAAATACCCAGGTAGAGTATTTCGGTAAATACTCAGACTCGATAATCAAGTACTCACTCACCTCTATTGGTAGTCTACTTCTGTAGCCACCCTTTTTAAGCAATTGGATTTTGCACCTCAAGCTTACCCTCACAGTCCATTCAGCTGCACAAAGGGGGTAAGTAGTGCATCCTGGATTCCAAACAAACAGGGGTTTACAGCAAACTAACTACTCTCCCGATACAGACACTGTCCAGTCAGCTATGGTCTCACGGACATAAATTATAAGACCTAAACGCTGGTTACTATCATTTTGAGTCTCTCTTGGAATTTTAATGATTATCTGAAAAACAACTAATGTAAGCTTTGTGTTGCTTTTTCATAAGCTTTTGTTTGTCCAACATTGTAAAATGTGATAATGTGTCTTTTCAGCTAACCCATATGTGTTCTTGTTTGATTGTTGTTTGTCATAGTGTGTTTAACACTTTAAAGTTAGTGTTCTGCTTAAGCTTGACCAGGTTACTGAGTTGGATAGCTTCTACTAGGTGTGAGAATGGCCGCATGGTCCAAGGCGTCAGCTAAAGAGCTGGCAATTTAGATCACACGGTTGTCACGGGTTTGAATCCTGCAGTGGAACTGTGGAAGCAATCCATTTTATGCTTACTTGCGAGTGGTTTAGTGATGGGAAGGGCCCACTTTTTACAGAAAATTAAAGGGCAAGAGGTTAATTCACCGTGAATTAGAAAGGTTAGTTGGATGAAAGCATCCTTTTTTTGGCCTTGATTGTCAGCTACCTCGTAGAGTATCGTCAACGGCAAATACAATGCTAGCAAGAGCTGAAAAAAAGCTTTTTTATTACCACCTGTCTAATCCTGTCTTGCAAAAAATAAACCTCTAAAGAGCAGATTGAGCAAAACACTGTTTTGAAAAATTTTAACAGTTTTGAATTAAAGTAAATTGCACAGGTTTAGAACAATAAAAATGCAATATTGCAAGCTAGAATGATGTTTTGGTTTGATGATAGATGTTTGGTTCTGTCTGAGATGGTTATTAGCCAACCTGACAATGGCTGCCGGCCTCCATTGAAAATGCACTCAGCAGGAAGTAGGGTGGAGAGGGGTTGTTTACTTAGAACTGCTCTGCCACTAGTTCCTTGTTTTATCTTCACCAGAAGTACAGTACACACTCACGACAAAAAACACCAGCAGTTTTTACTTCTCTTCCCGAAATTTCGGTACTAGGGTGAGGGGATCTGGAAATGATCTCAATCCCGTCCCGGTACCGGAAATCCGGGATCCCGCACAGCTCTAATTAAAGCTCTGGAAAATGCACAATATTCAGTTATCAAAGAATCAAACACAAGCAGGGATGTCAGTGACCGAAAAATTAGGATTATATTTTTACCTTCCGTTAGTAATATCCTGCTAATTTTTCATCTTACAATATACCAACCACACGTTTTATTATTATAGTAATTATCTACAACATAGTTCCTCAATTCTAAAGTCTGGTGGTATTTTAGTTCAACATGGCCTCTTTGGAGTAAAGACAGACCTGGACACTTGAGAATATGTTAGGCCTATTGTAAAGCCCATCAGTCATCAATCTGAACCCAAAAAGTAAACTCAGGCCAAATCTCCGCTGGGTGAGTAGGGAAATATCGAGAATGTGTAAACTAGGTTTGATTTTCATTTTATTGCACACTATTGTTATCTGCTTCAAAGATCCTGACTAGTTTAGCAAGTGCAAGATAAAACCCTCTCCCCTCTCCCACTACTTGTGATCCACATCACTACTTGTTCACATAGGCTTGAGTGCCACAATCACTTGACTGTATAAACACAGATTAAAATCTACAAGAACATATTATAAAATCAGCAGTCAAATGGCTCATAGCAAAAAGTTAATAAAACCTACCTCTCGACATTACTGTTACAAACTTCTTCTAAAAGGTGTAAATTCGAATTGTTAATACTCATTAACTAATCAGGAAAATCTTTTAACTTGAGCTCGGTGTAGATAGTGTATTAAAAGCGGTGTGGCTGTTTGTTTCAGTATTGGACTTCAAAGGATAACTTTTCGAAGGCGTTTGCAAGGCCGCGATTGAGTAAGTCCTTTTTGACCTCTAGAGGGAGCTAAGTCAAGTGATTGTGTCTAAATCTCTTGGCGGACTCCCCCTTTACTCTAGGTTAGAGGAACAGACTTACCATGGCCAATATAAGTTGTCGTCTTGTTGATATAAAAGTTATTTTCAATTCATTTTTGTTTGTAGTCTAATAAATTGACTCCTGTGTTGAGAGTTTAGCCAGTGATCATGCTCTCTTCTGAATTAATGTTTGAATAAAAGTTTTGCAGTTGCATTTCATTTTTAGGTCAGTATGAGCAACTATTCTAAAGGTAATGGTTAGAAAAAAGTTCTCAACCAGTTTTAACAAGTCAAGTTGTAGATTCCATTTTAATAAATCTGGGGGTTAACATTTTTATACATGGCTAGTAAACAAGTGGAGTTATGACCCAATTCTCTAGTATAAGAGTGTCCACTTAATTCTGCAACCTTGGTTTTAATATAGTATAGTAGTTAAACCCTAAACTCACTAAACCATTCTTAACTGTCTTATTTATTAGTTTGTTTACTGACACTTCACAGTTTTCCATGATACACACCACCTTTCATTCCAAAAACACTACCCAAGTACTTAATGCACAAGAAGAAATAGTTTTTTTCTTGTTCCCGAATACTAAGTAACGCACATTACAGTTAAATCCTTTTAAAGATAACTCTTAATACAAACTTTTAATTTGACAAGTCAAATCTATAATTTTCGGGTGAGGAAATTTTCAGAAATACCAAATAAAAGAGTGGACACTTTGAAAGTAATTGTTCTTAAATTGAGTTGTTTGTTCATTTCATACTAACATAGAACTAACAATCATTGAAATTTTACTATTGTTAAAGTTCAGTTCATGGGCAAAGCTGGGTGTTCGGTTTGTTTTTTGTCTTGTTTGTTTGATGTTTGTAGTTCTGGTTATGTCTTACTTACTTGATACTTGATGTACTTACTTACTTGATACTTGATGTAATCCCACTGGTAGCACAGGTGCCGTGGTCGTCATGTTTTTTTTTTTAGGCCTCATCTAAATGTTCTTGGAGAGAATAATAGGCCTTCCCAGTGAGATGCTTCTTAAGGGCTCCCTTGAAAGAGTCTTCATTTTGCTGTTTGCGGATGTCTTCGGGCAATTTGTTGAAGATTTTTGCTCCCAAAAAATTTGTCTTATGTAAATGTTATACATTTGTTAATTAGAGCCTTTCTCACAGCACCAAAATGTCTTCCAGCATTTGAGAGACACCTGCCATCTTTACAGCCCAGCTGATGGCATATGCATAGTCTTGTCATGAACTAAAGGTGTTACTACAGCACAACTCCAATAATCCGTATCTCCAATAAACCAGATAGCTTTAAGGGCCAAATTATTGTAAAACTATGATAAAATAGCCTTTTTGGGGTGTGAATCCAAAATAATCCAAAATTAAAAAGATTTACTACAGTGTAACCCTAAAGGAGTTATTCAGATAGGATTTGGTCCTTAGAGTGTCTATAGTGAGCTAAAAACTGGTTAAAACATTTGCTCTGGCAAGAAGTACGTTGAGGCTGGCTTATCGCCAGTGGAGTAACAACACCTAACAAAGCATACCACAGGAATAACCACGGCGGAAGTAACTATGATCAATGAAACACATTACAAGAGTAACAATGACGCCCGGAACTTGAGAAGCTAATAACTGGAACCCTCAGAAATTATCATGAGAGTAAAGTTACTGCCTGTTTTTGTGTTTATTCCAACTCTCAATTCTACCTGCGCCAAGTGAGAAATCTCTAATTGATTAGCAAAGT
Organism: Matsumurasca onukii; assembly: GCA_018831715.1. Taxonomy (NCBI): domain Eukaryota; kingdom Metazoa; phylum Arthropoda; class Insecta; order Hemiptera; family Cicadellidae; genus Matsumurasca; species Matsumurasca onukii. The sequence continues at coordinate 6,542,629 of CM032058.1, read as the reverse complement.
TTTGGTTCTGATTCTAAAAAGAATTTATGTGACTCAGACAATTCCAATTCCAAAAAGCGGTTGGGGACCTCGGTTCCTCTGTTAGTGATTTTTGTATTGTTGCTTCAAAATAATTTAATAATTATAGTGTTACTGTAAAAACTTTAAAGTTCGACTATTTGACTATTTGTTGACCGAAAGAGCGTCAGAATTGTCCAGTATAATAATATATATGTAGGGTTTTATGTTTATCGCTATCAAGTTTCTACTGAATAATATTGCGATTGTTCTTCGAGCCTCTTGTGGTATGTCATACTATCCAATTATTGGTCTCCATGTCCAGTTATTCAGTTAAGTATCTCCTAGAAAAGTAGATCATGACAAAACTTTGATATGGCAATACAAACCTAAAACAAGTTCTCATTGCTTTGATTCATCCAACTAATATGATTTGTCAAACAAAACAATTCCAATACATTGCATCATGGGACTCAATATAACACCCAAAAGGCTTGGCAGGAAAGGTCACGCACATGTCCAATGCGAATGTTTGGCAACTTATTTGGAATCTTTGAAATAGTGTACTCTTTGAAAGCTACATTCTACAAGACCACAAAATACCTTAAAAAATCTATACAAAAATATATTTGATTAATTAAAGCTTTGTTAAAATAAAACTACCAGTTTATAGGTATCTCCAGCAGGTCTCCAAACTAATTCATTCTCTTGTTTTGATTCATAGGTAAAGAACTCATGAACATCAAGAAGAAACAGAAGAGGACCAATCCAAAGAAGAAGTGAGCAATGTCTGTGTGTGTTGCCAAGTTTGCCGTTCAAGCAGATCGGAATGAGTAAAACCACGATACACCTAAGAGCCAAGATGTTGCTTAACTTTTCAGAATACCTCTTCTCATTGTAATGTATTATGATGAAACGTTATTCCATTAGTTTTAAAGTACTTTTGAGTGAGTTTGTCATCATGAAAGTGGTATTGTATTTTTAACCATCAAGACAAGTAAATGTTTGGTGTCAACTATTAAACATTAAATAAACCAGTTGAAAAATAGCTTTTAATGTTAATAAGTGTTAGTTTGTTGTTACTGTATGTCCAAGCACATGGAGATCCTTGAGTAATTGTTTGTGTCTGATATTACACAGATAATTTAATTTGTCTCATATATTGGCTCAAAATATGTCTTGATTTAAAAAGTGTTACCATTGTCAAACTTTCTAATGGCAAAACTGTCTACTTTTTGTTCCTCAATATTTTATATGTATTCAAACTAAGAACTTTAGGCTAAGACAGAGAACATGTGTAGTTTATTTTTATTATAGCTGATTATATGTAGCACATTTTTATACTTAAGTTTTCTATAATTCAGAAATATAAATTTTTCCACAGTATTAAGGCTATTACAGGTATACTTGTAATTTTATAATTTTCAGTTTTCATTGTACACAGAGTAGTAAAACATATAGGAATATACTGGTACTTAATGTGCAAAATAGTAATGTATTTCTACAACAGTTATATATGTATTGATTCCCCCATACATTTAAAACCAGCTCCACTCAAAAATACATGTTACTTTGTTTTGGGTGTTATTAAAAGTTTTGTTCGTGGTTTAAAGTATTGTTTTTCTAAGCCGTTTCTTACCCCGCTTTGGTACCAATTTTAGACTTATGGTCCTAAACCTAACTACTAAATAAATGAATAAATAAATAAATCATTTATTGCATAGGAACAAATACATGTTACTGCAATTGTCAAGTTAATTTCCCTAAAATTTTGTATTCACTCTCCATCGAAATCTCATTTGAACATACAATATTACATTCACGGAATTTGGAAGTTTGTTGACAAAGTGAACTCCTGCCTGAGAAGGCAAACGTTCATAAACTAGGGTCCTGTGTCTCCCAGTTCGGTGGTCGTTCCTGCCTCTAGTATCATAAGAGTGTACGTCAATACCCTTATGAAGACACCAAAGATTGGCTCCTTATCTAAGTTAATCATCCCGTATTTCACTAATCATAAGCCAGCTTTGATTTTGGTATTGCAGGGCTCAAGTTACATAAGCTAAAGATTAAACCAAGATATATAAGGTTGCCAGATTATATGTCATATTATAATTAGACCAAATGTACAATAAATTCTTCTTGTTGTAAAGGAAGCTCAAAAACCGTACTCAACCTTAACAGGGTTTTATTGAAGATCTCTTTATCGTGAACAAATGACAGCTGATTTGTTAGTGTAACAATACTGTTTTGGTATTTTAAAGAAGGAAAAACTAGAAAGTAGTTTTTAGTATACAAAAATCAGCTTCTAGTAGTAAAAAACCAGGTGTTTAGTTGGTGAGTCATAACAGTGTGCTCGTTTACAAAGTCTGGCGTGTTTTTAAGTAAGTACCGTTTTTAAATAAAACATTAACGAGCAGAGATTTTATAATAATTTTTATTTTACATGAAAGCCTGTACTTTAAACTATTTTTCTACATAATTACCATTAATATTGGGACACTTATCATCATATCACGCTGGCCAGCTAGCAATTCAAATGTCATAGAACTTTGCCGCCTGACTTGACAAAAATTCAGCACAGCCGTTTTGACTTTGCAATGGGTCTTCTTTAAGTAGAACCGCGTAGCCCAGGTGCTTCTTCAGAGTGAAAAGAACATGCTCCAAATTAAGCTGCGTATAAGAATCTGGACTGTAGGGAGGTGTTCAAATTGTTCCTAACTAAATTTTCAGCATAAAATCTTGGGTTATCTTTGCCTTTTGGTGAGGGGAGTTGTCATGAAACAAAATGACACCTTTAGTCCAGCAGCCTTTTACCATTTTTTTCATTCCTTCTCTCATAATGTTTTCTCATTACACTGCCCTGATCTCACGATAAACATCGACTGCTTTCAGGCCTTTGGCACTGAGAAAATTAATCACAGATCGAACTTCACAGTCGGCGGGACTTTTGATAGATGGAGGTATTTAAAGCGGTCACAGGAAAGCGTCGCATCAGCTAAAATGGCCTTACTGGTGTCTGGGTGTGACCAAGAGATACAGGTACACAACGAACAAGCGGCGCCACCCATGGCGTTGCAGGGTGTAATTCAAAACAGTACTTTCTTTAAAAACACGCCTCGTAGGTTTGATAGCCCATTTTGGATGACCGTTGGACCTGTTTTCAATCGCCAAACCTCTAGGAAGTTATCTTTTTCACAACTCTTTCTTCTTCAGTGAGTCAACTGGGTTCTAACTGAATCTTTGGACTAAGCTGTTGACCAGTCCTTGATGTGGTTTATCCCCACAGCCAATAGGAACGCCCTATTGCAGAACTCTGCCCTCCTGCTGGGAAAGGATTTTATATCGCGTACGCTCATTGATTAACTGTTGGTTGTGCCCTGTAACTAAAGGGTGTGGTTTTACTTTTGGTAGCTACATGCAAGTACTCAAAGGCTTTCAATTTTAAAACTCGAAAGTTATCAATTATCTTAAAAGCTATTAATAAATATCATACGATGCACGGTCTTAATATGGCAGATACAGAATGAACAAGTAAGGCTGGCGACACAATCCTGTTTGTCGGATGTGCCATGGCGGGATGACACAAGGCTGCCACACTGTTGTGCGACTGCGTTTATTGTTGATTTTTATGTTTTACTCTCGTACGATCAATCTTCAATACTCGTGATTCACGGTCGTTTTATGTTGCACTGCTATCGTGAAAAATTTGTTTCTGTTCTCAACAGCTTTTGACGTATTGCGAGCTCCAACAGACATTATTGAATTGACCCGTTTCGCTCCGAGAATGCTGGATCGGAAGGGCTAAAAGATTTTTACGCAAGCATTAGGAAATAACCTGAGAAGTTTTTGTTAGTCAATGATCTCTACGTTTCAGATTCTTCTCATTGACATCAATCTGAGACTAATCACTGAACATGGTTTCTCTTTGGTAACATATCACTTTTCGCGTTCATTCCTATATCAGAGATTGTAAGCTTTTGTCCAAAAATGCGGGGTTCGCATGCACACATTCAATGAACATGTTAGGGTCAAACATTTTTAATTCAACCACGTGGTGCAGGCAGAGTGTTTGACTGCTCTCGCTTAAGTTTGAATTTAGCAGAGCATAAAGTGGTCTCACTCCTAAGAGGCCCACCAAGATGTTGATTCTCGATCAGAATTACTTATTTTGTCCGGTCCAGGAATGTATATTTTCTTTGTCTGTTCATCCTTCCCTACCGCAGCCCTATCCGTTCGACTCCGGTTGGCCTGGCACCACCGGAACAGTGTGAGACATTTCTGGTTTAGTTTGTGGTTTAAATAAAAACAAAAACACATTGTGTTTGCAAAATTATTTTTTAAGGAAATACAACTATTAATTTGTTAAGTACTATGGCCAAAGAAAACAACACAGTTTGCAATTTTCAGCTTCGCAACACTGGATTCAAATGCATACACTATATAGGTAGGTTTATATATTTATGTATATGTGGCCACGTTACAAGTCACAGTTTTTTTTTTCAATTTTGACAAAATTTTGTTCAATTGTTCTTTATGTAAATTTTTAGGTAAAGTAAACTTTCCTTAGGACATTTCCCCCAAAAATGGATTTTTATGGCATAACAAATTTATTTATGTATTGAATTTAAACCTGTGCAAGTAGTAATTAGTTTTTCAGTTTGAGCTGGTCAAGTTAGGTTTTTACTAAAACCTGCAAGACCAAGACATTTTTGAGTTGAGGCTAAAAGCTTTTTTGTTTTAATTTTAAAGTAAACTTAAGGCTACATAGTATGGGGTGGAATAAGGTGTCATTGCAGAGGGTTGCAGCTGAAAAATACTGGAATTGTAATTGTGAGTTTTATCTTTTAAATGGAAAATTAATATGTTTTACAAGGCTAATTTTGAAGTTGATTTTCCAAGTTTTACTTCGAAAAATCCACTTTAAAACATGAAAATACAGTTCTTTTAGAGCTCTGAAAACACTATTAACCCAAAGATTCTGACTACACTCTGCCCAAGATGATCTTTTGGACATGATGTAAAATTATAATACACACAATAAGTATTCATCTACAAACAGCACTTGTTGGATCCCCTGCCAATGCAAAGGAGTAATAGAGTCTTGTTCAAAGTTGACACAATTGGTGTCTAGTTTCTAGTTGTTTCCAAACAACTTATTTTTGAATGCTTGTAGACAACAGTCATCAGTCAGCGTACATAAAAACTTGTTGAGTTGGTTATCAGATATCACAGTACTCGACTAGATGATTACTCACACACTGCTATTAAAAACTACAGTATAGTGTAAGTCACAGAGGAGTAGTGGTGTGGGAACGGCGTTCCCACACTGAAAAGATGCTTTTCAATTTTTCATTACTTTTTAAAAATTTTAAACAATTTCGGGGGGAAGGTTTCCGGATTTGTCCTTCTCTAGGTGTTTCATACTCCTTAATCTGCTTCGTAAAGTGCCTAGGTATCATACAATTGCATTAATATTTATGATAACCCAGATACAATTTTGCGTTCCCACTCTGCCAAATTTACCACTACATCACTGGTAAGTAAATGGTTTAGTGTATAACGAAATACTTGAAACTATACAACGGTACTTATAGTTTGTCTTATAGTTAGCTTCACTACTACCCCAGAAGTGCTAATCTGTTATATTGTACTTACCAGTTCAGTTTTGTATTAAGTATTCCTCGTGTTGTCGAGGTGCTTAACTGTTCCCATATATTCAATGTAATGGCCACAGCTGTAATAATAACTATGATACAGATTCTAAAGTAGCGTTTTGAGCTTGGAATTATACAGGTCACAAGGTATATTTATGAGCCTTCCTTTCATGTTTGTTGAAGAGTAAAATGTATGGTTTTATGTCATAATATATGATACGGTTGGGATAAAATTATTTTAACTATTAAGTGTTTTTTTACATTTCTGATTTCAACTAGGTAGTTTTAAACCTTTGAGTTCATTTATGATATAGAAGGTTAACTCAAAATTAATGGGAGACTTGTTTGCTGAGTTAAGCCCGTATTATTAATTTAAATTAACAAATAAATTGTTTCAGGTTAAATTACAAAATCACGGAACACATTTTATTAAATTACTGTTTTGAATGATTTCTTTCATACAGCATCAAGGCTGTAGAATACAAGGGCTGGCTCATTTGGGGATGGAATTTTCTCACCTAGTTTTCCAGATGAATGGTTATATGGTTTCATATATATGGTATGAAAATTCTCCGATTGACATTTTATACTGTCTTGTGTGGAATGTTTCTTGAAACTGACAATTTGATTTCCATTCGGGTACTAGTCCTACAGCTACAAACGTTAAAAAACCACAAAGGTTGTATACAGGTTTTTGGAATGCCTCATTATATGAATTAACATGTGAGTATCGTCAGTTTGCTTCATTATCATAATACAAATTTATTATTTGATAAGTAAAAAAAATTAAGTGCTTATCATAATAAAAAATTCTATTTTTTACCAACAATTTTAATTTATGGGGATTTAATTTTTTTTTTATTCACTAGCATTCTAACTTTAATACAATTGGCAAGTTATTGGAACCAGCGTTCCCAATCTTTGTTGGTTATGTCTGTGTTCATGTCTATGCCTTGTAATTAGGGAATCGTGAACAATCAAGCCTATTTGGAAGGTTTGCAAATTTATATTTCATGAACTAATGTATAGCGATGCCAAAAGTGATATTTTTGATGACAAAGATTTCCCAACATGCCCATATCTAAAATCTTTCAAACACATTATTTTCAACTGCTACTCGCCCCAGTCCTGACCCTCCAGGCTGATGACAATAGAGTGCTTCAACCTGTTTTTTGTCTATTTTCGGAACCCTAGTTTTCTCTTCGAGATGACATTATCATATTCCATAAAAATTTATCTATAAACCCTACTATTTTAATTTAATAAAAAAAATGAAATATCCTAATTGTTGGTTTATATACTAATTAACATAAATTCGTTTAAAAATTGCAATAGAAAAGTAAAATTCAGATGAATGGATAAAAAACCCCTTGACTGTTTTTGACGGTTAATGGGTATATATATTTTCTAGTTGTAAAATTACAGATTTTTTAGATATTCATAGTATGACGGGTAGTTCTAAAGGCAATGGTAGTACCTACGGATTTGAACAACCACAAACAATATAAAAAAGTGATAAAAAATATGTAAAAGTCATATGAGTTTTTTTTTAAACAACAGTTGTTTGTAAATAAATACAAGCATATATTGGTTAGAGATTTTCAAAATTAAGTCGGGAGTTTTGAAAAAGAAGTCTAGTAGACACCCTGAACATGTCCGTTGGGTTTTAAATTACTTTGATACATATTTGAATTTGTACACATTAACTACAGTATTTCAGACTTGTAACTTATGCAAGTTATACAGCAGCTACAGCTCGTATTATTCATGAACAGTGGCTGTGATTCATGTCTTATACGCAACTTTCTGCCGCAACACTTTGAGTGTTCTTTACTGCAAGTGTTCAATACCATTTCCACTTGATAATATCCAGAACTGTATAATACATTTTACAACTTTGCAGATATTTATTCGTACATCTGTCGGCACAGATCTTTTGAAATTGTTTAAACACAACTTAAAACTGGCAATGGGGAATAGTGAAAACATATGCAACTTTGATAATCAGAACAATATTTTAATCAAGCAGATTTTTGTTGTTGTTTTCTATTTTGCCATATACATATTACAATTAAAACACAGTAACAATTGTTAAGCAGAGGTATTGCAAATTTTCTCTCATTAGTATTATTTCAGAATATCTCGGGTATTATTTATGTCCAGAACTAAAGAACAACCAGCGATATAGCTTGGATATAGTACAAGTGATAAACCCCATTATTTGAACACGGTTTACCTAGAAAGCAAACCGTGTTGATTATTTTCAAAGATGATTTTTATTTGTACTACTGTATACAGCTTTCTAGTGCGATTTGACTAAAAACTACTTTCATTGCTAAGTTTTAACAATGACTCTTGTAACTACTTAGTTTTGATTTTTTTACGAAACAAGGTAGTATTTTAGCAAAATTTGGTCTTGATACCTTATATTTACTCTTAAAATGGTTTCCCAAAAGTGTGCGGCTCTTTACTATTGGGAGACCTAAATAAATTACAAACCGGGTCGATGGAAAATTTCTAAATTGAAATTAAATTTTTAAACAAGTTAGTGGACTGTTAAAATTTTAACCGATGGAATGTTCATGCGTATAAACTGTTGATCAAAGGCTGATAAGGTTATACGACTGATAAGCTAGCAGAGATTGGATGTCAGACATCAGAGGGAGTTGGGTGCTTGCGAACTCAAAGCAGAGGTTATTGCTGGAAATGGCTGTTTAATCGACAAGCTTAACGTACGAACCTCCTAATGTACAGAGAAGTTATGACGTAGCTACCTAACGTCAAATTGTTTATTTCTCTTCTGATTGGAGGTTTGTCGATTTTGACGGATAGGTTCAACAATTAAAAACATTAATTTGTGTTGTCTCAATGTTAATTGGTTCAGAGCTCTGATGTCGTATTAACATTTTAAAACGTAAATTGCTTAGGCCAGAGTAATACGTTTAGTAAAGACCACTTGTCTCCAGTAACATTTGACGTTGCTGTTTTTTGCTCGGCTCCATTACATAAATTAAACATCAAATTTGGTTTCTGTAAGCTGTCCTGATCCTGTTGTTGTATCACTCGTATTTCAACTCTAAATCCTAAACAGTTTAGGCTAAAGTACTGTGTTAAATAGTTACAAGTTTACTTTGTTCTTAGCTTCTAATTTCTTTGTATTGTTCTTAAATGTCTGGAATATTACTATGTTTCAATTTATTATTATTACTCCTTTTGAAGATATTCCTCCTGCAGCAGGACTTGTGTTGTTAGTCTTATCATATGCCTTTTCCATCTTCTCCTTTTTCTTATTGATACTAAATAATGCTATATCTACATCAATATTCAAGTCAACACTCACTTTAAAACTCATAGAAGGTATCAGCATGGTCCAATTAAGTTTTCTCACGCTGATAAATTTTGAAGCAATACCAGCTGTCATCTCGGCAGAGGACCAGGCCTCTCGCTGCTACGCTCTATCCTCAAAAAGAAAAGGTACATGGAGTATTGATGTAGACCATTATATACTATCAAAATTTATATTTCTGTCAGTTTTTCCTTATAAAAATAACAATTTATTAGTCAATTTACAAATTGTACTTGTGTTGACAAAGAAAAGAAAAAATATAAAGAAAAAATACAAAGTCACTAGTAACAACCAACAAAAAAGGACTAAACATGTGAAAATTTTAAAAGAAAAACTTTATCTATAAATTTTAACTATTTGGATCTATAAACTCACCTAAACTGTCAAACGAATGGTTAAATAGTGTTTTAATTATTAATTACCTTGTATTAGGCCTGTAGATCCTACCGTTGTTGTAAATGTGGATGCGCATTTCGCCCCGCTTGTGGGTCATCGTCGGCACTCTTATTGTCCTATTGTCTTATTGAACAAGTTCAAACGACAACTCCCGGTGTGATAAGCAGTATATAGGTTACACCAATAGACAATTTTCAACCCGATTTAAGGAACACGCAGCCAAACATCACCAAAAGCCCACATCTCTAGTAGCCATGCATTTAAAAAACAATCAATCACATAGTATTCAGTTCCCCAAATCACTAGAAGTCATCAAACGAATCAATAACAAAAACTAAGCAAAATCTCACGAAAGGTATGCCATTTTTAAACACATTGATACCCACGGCTCCAACTCACTACTAAACAAAAAAGAAGATATGAAGAACACAGTAATTTTTAAATTCGCGCGCCAGCTAGAAAGTAGGTCACCACAGACAACACAAAGCAGAGAAACCGGCCATGGGGCGTTCCGTAGACGGCCACCGGACGAAAACCCGCGTAGTGCGTCACCGCGTTCGCGTCCCCCCCCTTTGTATAAGACAATAATTTAGTGTAAATAGTTTACCATATCTTTTAGTTAAGGACAATAAGTGTGCCGACGATGCCCCACAAGCGGGGCGAAATGCGCATCCACATTTACTACAATGGTAGGATCTACAGGCCTAATACAAGGTAATTAATAATTGAACTTTTTGGTCCTACACTGGGTTTCACTTTTAGATAGTATTTTAATTTTGATTTAAAGTTTCTTGAGCCTCTTAGCGATTTTATTTTATCAGGAAGTGCTTGGAATAATTTAATACCTGCTTGAGACGGTAGCTTGTCAAATAGACAAAGGCGGTGAGGGTTTGACCAGAAATTGTTCCTATCACGTGTCATAATCGTGTATGTCGATGCCTTGTAGTAGAGAACACTTATTTATAATAAACATTAAAGTCTCATAAATATACAAGCAAAGCAAAGTAAATGTCCCTAACCTTTGAAAACATCACGACATAAATTCCTATACTTTAATTTTGAGATAATTCGTATAGCCTTTTTGTGTAGTATAAACAATCTTAAGAGTTTGTGATCCGCGTATGAGCTCCATATGCTAATTGCATAGGACAAAAGAGGGTAAATAAGTCCATAATATGCCATTTTATAGAACATTTGTCTTTCAATTAAATGCATAGATAGGGATCATAATAAGAAATGCCTGAAGATAGTTTTGCAAACATCATCAATATGGGTGTTCCATTTTAAATTCCAATCGATATGAACACCTAAAACTAATGTACTAGTATCTTGCAATAATTGTACATTGATAACTTCTAACAACTAACATAACAACTAATGGTTGATAATTAGTTGTTTCGTGCGAAATGGAAATTAATGTAGTTGGATTTCTTCTTAAAAAGTACACGGAGTATTGATGTAGACCATTATTTACTATCAATATTTATGTTTCTGTCAGTTTGTCTTTATGTTCTGAGATCTTAATTTTATCCATATCTCTTCTTCACAAGTCTCGTTTTACCCTTGTCTTTTTATCAGTAGTATCATTTGTTGTTGTTGTCTTTTGCCTTGCTCTGTTACATGCATTAAACATTAAATTTGATTTCTATAAGCTGTCCTCACATTGGTTCAATGTTGTATCCTTGCATTCAAATTCTAAATCCCAAATAGTTTAGGCTGTAGTCATGTGTTTAATAGTTTCAAGTTTACTTTGTTCTTTGCATTTAGTTTATTTTATATATGTTCTTAAATTTCTGGCAATTAATAATTATATATTTTAATTTATTGTTTTTACTTCTTTGAGGATCTTCTTCCTGTAGCGGGACCTGTGTTGTAATACTTAGTATTGTTTTTTCAATCTTCTCCTTTGCCTTATTGATACTAAATAATGCTCTATCTACATCAATACTCGTGTCAATACTCACTTTCAAACTCCTAGAGGTTATCAGCACGATCAAGTTTAGTTTTCCCAAGCTGATACATTTTGAAGCCATACCAGCAGTCATTTCAGCAGAGGTCCTGGCTTCTCGCTGCTTTGCTCGATCCTGTAAAAGAAAAAGTACACGGAGTATTGATGTAGACCATTATTTACTATCAATATTTATGTTTCTGTCAGTTTGTCTTTATGTTCTGAGATCTTAATTTTATCCATATCTCTTCGTCACAAGGTCTCGTATTACCCTTGTCTTTTTTATAAGTAGTATCATTTGTTGTTGATGTCTTTTGTCCTGCTATGTTAATGGATTTCTATAAGCTGTCCTCACATTGGTTCAATGTTGTATCCTTGTATTCAAATTCTAAATCCTAAATAGTTTAGACTGTAGTTAGGTGTTTAATTGTTTCAAGTTTTTTTGTTCTTTGCAGTTTAGTTTTTTTATAATTATATGTTCTTAAATTTCTGGCGATTAATAATAATATACTTTAGTTTATCATTTTTACTTCTTATGAAGATCTTCTTCTTGCAGGACCTGTTTTGTAAGACTTATTTGCCCTTTCCATTTCTTCTTTTCCTTATTGATACTAAATAATGCTCTATCTACATCAATACTCGTGTCAATACTCACTTTCAAACTCCCAGAGGTTATTAGCACGATCAAGTTTAGTTTTCCCAAGCTGATACATTTTGAAGCCGTACCAGCAGTCATTTCAGCAGTGGTCCTGGCTTCTCGCTGCTTTGCTCGATCCTGTAAAAGAAAAAGTACACGGAGTATTGATGTAGACCATTATTTACTATCAATATTTATGTTTCTGTCAGTTTGTCTTTATGTTCTGAGATCTTAATTTTATCCATATCTCTTCGTCAAGGTCCCTATGATTAGCCTTGTGTTTTTATAAGTAGTATCATTTGTTGTTGATGTCTTTTGTCCTGCTATGTTAATGGATTTCTATAAGCTGTCCTCACATTGGTTCAATATTGTATCCTTGTATTCAAATTCTAAATCCTAAATAGTTTAGACTCTAGTTAGGTGTTTAATTGTTTCAAGTCTTTTTGTTCTTTGCAGTTTAGTTTATTTTATAATTATATGTTCTTAAATTTCTGGCGATTAATAATAATTTATTATCCTTTAGTTTATCAATTTTACTTCTTATGAAGATCTTCTTCCTGCAGCAGGACCTGTGTTGTAAGACTTATTATTGCCCTTTCACATCTTCTTCTGCCTTATTGATACTAAATAATGCTCTATCTACATCAATACTCGTGTCAATACTCACTTTCAAACTCCCAGAGGTTATTAGCACGATCAAGTTTAGTTTTCCCAAGCTGATACATTTTGAAGCCGTACCAGCAGTCATTTCAGCAGTGGTCCTGGCTTCTCTGCTTTGCTCGATCCTGTAAAAGAAAAAAACACGGAGTATTGATGTAGACCATTATTTACTATCAATATTTATGTTTCTGTCAGTTTGTCTTTATGTTCTGAGATCTTAAGTTTATCCATATCTCTTCGTCACAAGGTCTCGTATTACCCTTGTCTTTTTTATGAATAGTATCATATTCTGTTGTTGTTGTCTTTTGTCCCGCTATGTTAATGGATTTCTATTAGCTGTCCTCACATTGGTTCAATATTGTATCCTTGTATTCAAATTCTAAATCCTAAATAGTTTAGACTGTAGTTAGGTGTTTAATTGTTTCAAGTCTTTTTGTTCTTTGCAGTTTAGTTTATTTTATAATTATATGTTCTTAAATTTCTGGCGATTAATAATAATTTATTATCCTTTAGTTTATCAATTTTACTTCTTATGAAGATCTTCTTCCTGCAGCAGGACCTGTGTTGTAAGACTTATCATTGCCCTTTTACATCTTCTTCTTTGCCTTATTGATACTAAATAATGCTCTATCTACATCAATACTCGTGTCAATACTCACTTTCAAACTCCCAGAGGTAATTAGCACGATCAAGTTTAGTTTTCCCAAGCTGATACATTTTGAAGCCGTACCAGCAGTCATTTCAGCAGTGGTCCTGGCTTCTCGCTGCTTTGCTCGATCCTGTAAAAGAAAAAATACACGGAGTATTGATGTAGACCATTATTTACTATCAATATTTATGTTTCTGTCAGTTTGTCTTTATGTTCTGAGATCTTAATTTTATCCATATCTCTTCGTCAAAAGGTCCCGTATTACCCTTGTCTTTTTATAAGTAGTATCATTTGTTGTTGATGTCTTTTGTCCGCTATGTTAATGGATTTCTATAAGCTGTCCTCACATTGGTTCAATATTGTATCCTTGTATTCAAATTCTAAATCCTAAATAGTTTAGACTCTAGTTAGGTGTTTAATTGTTTCAAGTCTTTTGTTGCTCTTTGCAGTTTAGTTATTTTATAATTATATGTTCTTAAATTTCTGGCGATTAATAATAATTTATTATCCTTTAGTTTATCAATTTTACTTCTTATGAAGATCTTCTTCCTGCAGCAGGACCTGTGTTGTAAGACTTATTATTGCCCTTCACATCTTCTTCTTTGCCTTATTGATACTAAATAATGCTCTATCTACATCAATACTCGTGTCAATACTCACTTTCAAACTCCCAGAGGTTATTAGCACGATCAAGTTTAGTTTTCCCAAGCTAATACTATTTGAAGCCGTACCAGCAGTCATTTCAGCAGTGGTCCTGGCTTTTCGCTGCTTTGCTCGATCCTGTAAAAGAAAAAGTACACGGAGTATTGATGTAGACCATTATTTACTATCAATATTTATGTTTCTGTCAGTTTGTCTTTATGTTCTGAGATCTTAATTTTATCCATATCTCTTCGTCAAAGGTCCGTATTACCCTTGTCTTTTTATAAGTAGTATCATTTGTTGTTGATGTCTTTTGTCCGCTATGTTAATGGATTTCTATAAGCTGTCCTCACATTGGTTCAATATTGTATCCTTGTATTCAAATTCTAAATCCTAAATAGTTTAGACTCTAGTTAGGTGTTTAATTGTTTCAAGTCTTTTGTTCTTTGCAGTTTAGTTTATTTTATAATTATATGTTCTTAAATTTCTGGCGATTAATAATAATTTATTATCCTTTAGTTTTGTGTTGGCAAGACTTCTTATTGCCCTTCACATCTTCTTTTTGCCTTATTGATACTAAATAATGCTCTATCTACATCAATACTCGTGTCAATACTCACTTTCAAACTCCCAGAGGTTATTAGCACGATCAAGTTTAGTTTTCCCAAGCTGATACATTTTGAAGCCGTACCAGCAGTCATTTCAGCAGTGGTCCTGGCTTCTCGCTGCTTTGCTCGATCCTGTAAAAGAAAAATACACGGAGTATTGATGTAGACCATTATTTACTATCAATATTTATGTTTCTGTCAGTTTGTCTTTATGTTCTGAGATCTTAATTTATCCATATCTCTTCGTCAAAGGTCCGTATTACCCTTGTCTTTTTATAAGTAGTATCATTTGTTGTTGATGTCTTTTGTCCGCTATGTTAATGGATTTCTATAAGCTGTCCTCACATTGGTTCAATATTGTATCCTTGTATTCAAATTCTAAATCCTAAATAGTTTAGACTGTAGTTAGGTGTTTAATTGTTTCAAGTCTTTTTGTTCTTTGCAGTTTAGTTTATTTTATAATTATATGTTCTTAAATTTCTGGCGATTAATAATAATTTATTATCCTTTAGTTTATCAATTTTACTTCTTATGAAGATCTTCTTCCTGCAGCAGGACCTGTGTTGTAAGACTTATCATTGCCCTTTTACATCTTCTTCTTTGCCTTATTGATACTAAATAATGCTCTATCTACATCAATACTCGTGTCAATACTCACTTTCAAACTCCCAGAGGTTATTATCACGATCAAGTTTAGTTTTCTTAAGCTGAAACATTTTGAAGCCGTACCAGCAGTCATTTCAGCAGTGGTCCTGGCCTTCGCTGCTTTGCTCGATCCTGTAAAAGAAAAAGTAAACGGAGTATTGATGTAGACCATTATTTACTATCAATATTTATGTTTCTGTCAGTTTGTCTTTATGTTCTGAGATCTTAATTTTATCCATATCTCTTCGTCAAAAGGTCCCGTATTACCCTTGTCTTTTTTATAAGTAGTATCATTTGTTGTTGATGTCTTTTGTCCCGCTATGTTAATGGATTTCTATAAGCTGTCCTCACATTGGTTCAATATTGTATCCTTGTATTCAAATTCTAAATCCTAAATTTTAGACTGTAGTTAGGTGTTTAATTGTTTCAAGTCTTTTGTTCTTTGTTTAGTTTATTTTATAATTATATGTTCTTAAATTTGGCGATTAATAATAATTTATTATCCTTGTTTATCAATTTTACTTCTTATGAAGATCTTCTTCCTGCAGCAGGACCTGTGTTGTAAGACTTATTATTGCCCTTTACATCTTCTTTGCCTTATTGATACTAAATAATGCTCTATCTACATCAATACTCGTGTCAATACTCACTTTCAAACTCCCAGAGGTTATTAGCACGATCAAGTTTAGTTTTCCCAAGCTGATACATTTTGAAGCCGTACCAGCAGTCATTTCAGCAGTGGTCCTGGCTTCTCGCTGCTTTGCTCGACCCTGTAAAAGAAAAAATACACGGAGTATTGATGTAGACCATTATTTACTATCAATATTTATGTTTCTGTCAGTTTGTCTTTATGTTCTGAGATCTTAATTTTATCCATATCTCTTCGTCAAAGGTCCCGTATTACCCTTGTCTTTTTTATAAGTAGTATCATTTGTTGTTGATGTCTTTTGTCCCTCTATGTTAATGGATTTCTATAAGCTGTCCTCACATTGGTTCAATATTGTATCCTTGTATTCAAATTCTAAATCCTAAATAGTTTAGACTCTAGTTAGGTGTTTAATTGTTTCAAGTCTTTTGTTCTTTGCAGTTTAGTTTATTTTATAATTATATGTTCTTAAATTTCTGGCGATTAATAATAATTTATTATCCTTTAGTTTATCAATTTTACTTCTTATGAAGATCTTCTTCCTGCAGCAGGACCTGTGTTGTAAGACTTATTGCCCCTTCACATCTTCTTTTTGCCTTATTGATACTAAATAATGCTCTATCTACATCAATACTCGTGTCAATACTCACTTTCAAACTCCCAGAGGTTATTAGCACGATCAAGTTTAGTTTTCCCAAGCTGATACATTTTGAAGCCGTACCAGCAGTCATTTCAGCAGTGGTCCTGGCTTCGCTGCTTTGCTCGATCCTGTAAAAGAAAAAGTACACGGAGTATTGATGTAGACCATTATTTACTATCAATATTTATGTTTCTGTCAGTTTGTCTTTATGTTCTGAGATCTTAATTTTATCCATATCTCTTCGTCAAAAGGTCCCGTATTACCCTTGTCTTTTTATAAGTAGTATCATTTGTTGATGTCCTTTGTCCTTATGTTAATGGATTTCTATAAGCTGTCCTCACATTGGTTCAATATTGTATCCTTGTATTCAAATTCTAAATCCTAAATAGTTTAGACTCTAGTTAGGTGTTTAATTGTTTCAAGTCTTTTTGTTCTTTGCAGTTTAGTTTATTTTATAATTATATGTTCTTAAATTTCTGGCGATTAATAATAATTTATTATCCTTTAGTTTATCAATTTTACTTCTTATGAAGATCTTCTTCCTGCAGCAGGACCTGTGTTGTAAGACTTATTATTGCCCCTTCACATCTTCTTCTTTGCCTTATTGATACTAAATAATGCTCTATCTACATCAATACTCGTGTCAATACTCACTTTCAAACTCCCAGAGGTTATTAGCACGATCAAGTTTAGTTTTCCCAAGCTGATACATTTTGAAGCCGTACCAGCAGTCATTTCAGCAGTGGTCCTGGCTTCTCGCTGCTTTGCTCGATCCTGTAAAAGAAAAAATACACGGAGTATTGATGTAGACCATTATTTACTATCAATATTTATGTTTCTGTCAGTTTGTCTTTATGTTCTGAGATCTTAATTTATCCATATCTCTTCGTCACAAGGTCCCGTATTACCCTTGTCTTTTTATAAGTAGTATCATTTGTTGTTGTTGTCTTTTGTCCCGCTATGTTAATGGATTTCTATAAGCTGTCCTCACATTGGTTCAATATTGTATCCTTGTATTCAAATTCTAAATCCTAAATAGTTTAGACTGTAGTTAGGTGTTTAATTGTTTCAAGTTTTTTGTTCTTTGCAGTTTAGTTTATTTTATAATTATATGTTCTTAAATTTCTGGCGATTAATAATAATTTATTATCCTTTAGTTTATCAATTTTACTTCTTATGAAGATCTTCTTCCTGCAGCAGGACCTGTGTTGTAAGACTTATTATTGCCCTTTTACATCTTCTTCTTTGCCTTATTGATACTAAATAATGCTCTATCTACATCAATACTCGTGTCAATACTCACTTTCAAACTCCCAGAGGTTATTAGCACGATCAAGTTTAGTTTTCCCAAGCTGATACATTTTGAAGCCGTACCAGCAGTCATTTCAGCAGTGGTCCTGGCTTTCGCTGCTTTGCTCGATCCTGTAAAAGAAAAAGTACACAGTATTGATGTAGACCATTATTTACTATCAATATTTATGTTTCTGTCAGTTTGTCTTTATGTTCTGAGATCTTAATTTTATCCATATCTCTTCGTCAAAAGGTCCCGTATTACCCTTGTCTTTTTATAAGTAGTATCATTTGTTGTTGATGTCTTTTGTCCTGCTATGTTAATGGATTTCTATAAGCTGTCCTCACATTGGTTCAATGTTGTATCCTTGTATTCAAATTCTAAATCCTAAATAGTTTAGACTGTAGTTAGGTGTTTAATTGTTTCAAGTCTTTTTGTTCTTTGCAGTTTAGTTTATTTTATAATTATATGTTCTTAAATTTCTGGCGATTAATAATAATTTATTATCCTTTAGTTTATCAATTTTACTTCTTATGAAGATCTTCTTCCTGCAGCAGGACCTGTGTTGTAAGACTTATTATTGCCCTTCATCTTCTTCTTTGCCTTATTGATACTAAATAATGCTCTATCTACATCAATACTCGTGTCAATACTCACTTTCAAACTCCCAGAGGTTATTAGCACGATCAAGTTTAGTTTTCCCAAGCTGATACATTTTGAAGCCGTACCAGCAGTCATTTCAGCAGTGGTCCTGGCTTCTCGCTGCTTTGCTCGATCCTGTAAAGAAAAAAATACACGGAGTATTGATGTAGACCATTATTTACTATCAATATTTATGTTTCTGTCAGTTTGTCTTTATGTTCTGAGATCTTAATTTTATCCATATCTCTTCGTCACAAGGTCCCGTATTACCCTTGTCTTTTTATAAGTAGTATCATTTGTTGTTGATGTCTTTTGTCCTGCTATGTTAATGGATTTCTATAAGCTGTCCTCACATTGGTTCAATATTGTATCCTTGTATTCAAATTCTAAATCCTAAATAGTTTAGACTGTAGTTAGGTGTTTAATTGTTTCAAGTCTTTTTGTTCTTTGCAGTTTAGTTTATTTTATAATTATATGTTCTTAAATTTCTGGCGATTAATAATAATTTATTATCCTTTAGTTTATCAATTTTACTTCTTATGAAGATCTTCTTCCTGCAGCAGGACCTGTGTTGTAAGACTTATTATTGCCCTTTTACATCTTCTTCTTTGCCTTATTGATACTAAATAATGCTCTATCTACATCAATACTCGTGTCAATACTCACTTTCAAACTCCCAGAGGTTATTAGCACGATCAAGTTTAGTTTTCCCAAGCTGATACATTTTGAAGCCGTACCAGCAGTCATTTCAGCAGTGGTCCTGGCTTTCGCTGCTTTGCTCGATCCTGTAAAAGAAAAGTAACGGAGTATTGATGTAGACCATTATTTACTATCAATATTTATGTTTCTGTCAGTTTGTCTTTATGTTCTTAAATCTTAATTCTATCCATATCTCTTCGTCAGCAGGTCCCTATGATTAGCCTTGTGTTTTTTATAAGTAGTATCATTTGTTGTTGATGTCTTTTGTCCGCTATGTTAATGGATTTCTATAAGCTGTCCTCACATTGGTTCAATGTTGTATCCTTGTATTCAAATTCTAAATCCTAAATAGTTTAGACTGTAGTTAGGTGTTTAATTGTTTCAAGTCTTTTTGTTCTTTGCAGTTTAGTTTATTTTATAATTATATGTTCTTAAATTTCTGGCGATTAATAATAATTTATTATCCTTTAGTTTATCAATTTTACTTCTTATGAAGATCTTCTTCCTGCAGCAGGACCTGTGTTGTAAGACTTAGTATTGCCCTTTTCAATCTTCTCCTATGCCTTATTGATACTAAATAATGCTCTATCTACATCAATACTCGTGTCAATACTCACTTTCAAACTCCCAGAGGTTATTAGCACGATCAAGTTTAGTTTTCCCAAGCTGATACATTTTGAAGCCGTACCAGCAGTCATTTCAGCAGTGGTCCTGGCTTCTCGCTGCTTTGCTCGATCCTGTAAAGAAAAAAATACACGGAGTATTGATGTAGACCATTATTTACTATCAATATTTATGTTTCTGTCAGTTTGTCTTTATGTTCTGAGATCTTAATTTTATCCATATCTCTTCGTCAAAAGGTCCCGTATTACCCTTGTCTTTTTATAAGTAGTATCATTTGTTGTTGATGTCTTTTGTCCGCTATGTTAATGGATTTCTATAAGCTGTCCTCACATTGGTTCAATATTGTATCCTTGTATTCAAATTCTAAATCCTAAATAGTTTAGACTGTAGTTAGGTGTTTAATTGTTTCAAGTCTTTTTGTTCTTTGCAGTTTAGTTTATTTTATAATTATATGTTCTTAAATTTCTGGCGATTAATAATTTATTATCCTTTAGTTTATCAATTTTACTTCTTATGAAGATCTTCTTCCTGCAGCAGGACCTGTGTTGTAAGACTTATTATTGCCCTTTTACATCTTCTTCTTTGCCTTATTGATACTAAATAATGCTCTATCTACATCAATACTCGTGTCAATACTCACTTTCAAACTCCCAGAGGTTATTAGCACGATCAAGTTTAGTTTTCCCAAGCTGATACATTTTGAAGCCGTACCAGCAGTCATTTCAGCAGAGGTCCTGGCTTTTCGCTGCTTTGCTCGATCCTGTAAAAGAAAAGTACACGGAGTATTGATGTAGACCATTATTTACTATCAATATTTATGTTTCTGTCAGTTTGTCTTTATGTTCTGAGATCTTAATTTTATCCATATCTCTTCGTCAAAGGTCCGTATTACCCTTGTCTTTTTATAAGTAGTATCATTTGTTGTTGATGTCTTTTGTCCGCTATGTTAATGGATTTCTATAAGCTGTCCTCACATTGGTTCAATATTGTATCCTTGTATTCAAATTCTAAATCCTAAATAGTTTAGACTGTAGTTAGGTGTTTAATTGTTTCAAGTCTTTTTGTTCTTTGCAGTTTAGTTTATTTTATAATTATATGTTCTTAAATTTCTGGCGATTAATAATAATTTATTATCCTTTAGTTTATCAATTTTACTTCTTATGAAGATCTTCTTCCTGCAGCAGGACCTGTGTTGTAAGACTTATTATTGCCCCTTCACATCTTCTTCTTTGCCTTATTGATACTAAATAATGCTCTATCTACATCAATACTCGTGTCAATACTCACTTTCAAACTCCCAGAGGTTATTAGCACGATCAAGTTTAGTTTTCCCAAGCTGATACATTTTGAAGCCGTACCAGCAGTCATTTCAGTGGTCCTGGCTGCTGCTGCTCGATCCTGTAAAAGAAAAAATACACGGAGTATTGATGTAGACCATTATTTACTATCAATATTTATGTTTCTGTCAGTTTGTCTTTATGTTCTGAGATCTTAATTTTATCCATATCTCTTCGTCAAAAGGTCCCGTATTACCCTTGTCTTTTTTATAAGTAGTATCATTTGTTGTTGATGTCTTTTGTCCCGCTATGTTAATGGATTTCTATAAGCTGTCCTCACATTGGTTCAATATTGTATCCTTGTATTCAAATTCTAAATCCTAAATAGTTTAGACTCTAGTTAGGTGTTTAATTGTTTCAAGTCTTTTTGTTCTTTGCAGTTTAGTTTATTTTATAATTATATGTTCTTAAATTTCTGGCGATTAATAATAATTTATTATCCTTTAGTTTATCAATTTTACTTCTTATGAAGATCTTCTTCCTGCAGCAGGACCTGTGTTGTAAGACTTATTATTGCCCTTCACATCTTCTTCTTTGCCTTATTGATACTAAATAATGCTCTATCTACATCAATACTCGTGTCAATACTCACTTTCAAACTCCCAGAGGTTATTAGCACGATCAAGTTTAGTTTTCCCAAGCTGATACATTTTGAAGCCGTACCAGCAGTCATTTCAGCAGTGGTCCTGGCTTTCGCTGCTTTGCTCGATCCTGTAAAAGAAAAAATACACGGAGTATTGATGTAGACCATTATTTACTATCAATATTTATGTTTCTGTCAGTTTGTCTTTATGTTCTGAGATCTTAATTTTATCCATATCTCTTCGTCAGGTCCCTATTACCCTTGTCTTTTTTATAAGTAGTATCATTTGTTGTTGATGTCTTTTGTCCTGCTATGTTAATGGATTTCTATAAGCTGTCCTCACATTGGTTCAATATTGTATCCTTGTATTCAAATTCTAAATCCTAAATAGTTTAGACTCTGTAGTTAGGTGTTTAATTGTTTCAAGTCTTTTGTTCTTTGCAGTTTAGTTATTTTATAATTATATGTTCTTAAATTTCTGGCGATTAATAATAATTTATTATCCTTTAGTTTATCAATTTTACTTCTTATGAAGATCTTCTTCCTGCAGCAGGACCTGTGTTGTAAGACTTATTATTGCCCTTTTACATCTTCTTCTTTGCCTTATTGATACTAAATAATGCTCTATCTACATCAATACTCGTGTCAATACTCACTTTCAAACTCCCAGAGGTTATTAGCACGATCAAGTTTAGTTTTCCCAAGCTGATACATTTTGAAGCCGTACCAGCAGTCATTTCAGCAGTGGTCCTGGCTTTCGCTGCTTTGCTCGATCCTGTAAAAGAAAAAGTAAACGGAGTATTGATGTAGACCATTATTTACTATCAATATTTATGTTTCTGTCAGTTTGTCTTTATGTTCTGAGATCTTAATTTTATCCATATCTCTTCGTCAAAAGGTCCCTATGATTACCCTTGTCTTTTTTATAAGTAGTATCATTTGTTGTTGATGTCTTTTGTCCCGCTATGTTAATGGATTTCTATAAGCTGTCCTCACATTGGTTCAATATTGTATCCTTGTATTCAAATTCTAAATCCTAAATAGTTTAGACTCTAGTTAGGTGTTTAATTGTTTCAAGTCTTTTTGTTCTTTGCAGTTTAGTTTATTTTATAATTATATGTTCTTAAATTTCTGGCGATTAATAATAATTTATTATCCTTTAGTTTATCAATTTTACTTCTTATGAAGATCTTCTTCCTGCAGCAGGACCTGTGTTGTAAGACTTATTATTGCCCTTTTACATCTTCTTCTTTGCCTTATTGATACTAAATAATGCTCTATCTACATCAATACTCGTGTCAATACTCACTTTCAAACTCCCAGAGGTTATTAGCACGATCAAGTTTAGTTTTCCCAAGCTGATACATTTTGAAGCCGTACCAGCAGTCATTTCAGCAGTGGTCCTGGCTTCGCTGCTTTGCTCGATCCTGTAAAAGAAAAATACACGGAGTATTGATGTAGACCATTATTTACTATCAATATTTATGTTTCTGTCAGTTTGTCTTTATGTTCTGAGATCTTAATTTTATCCATATCTCTTCGTCACAAGGTCCCGTATTACCCTTGTCTTTTTTATAAGTAGTATCATTTGTTGTTGATGTCTTTTGTCCCGCTATGTTAATGGATTTCTATAAGCTGTCCTCACATTGGTTCAATATTGTATCCTTGTATTCAAATTCTAAATCCTAAATAGTTTAGACTGTAGTTAGGTGTTTAATTGTTTCAAGTCTTTTTGTTCTTTGCAGTTTAGTTTATTTTATAATTATATGTTCTTAAATTTCTGGCGATTAATAATAATTTATTATCCTTTAGTTTATCAATTTTACTTCTTATGAAGATCTTCTTCCTGCAGCAGGACCTGTGTTGTAAGACTTATTATTGCCCTTTTACATCTTCTTCTTTGCCTTATTGATACTAAATAATGCTCTATCTACATCAATACTCGTGTCAATACTCACTTTCAAACTCCCAGAGGTTATTAGCACGATCAAGTTTAGTTTTCCCAAGCTGATACATTTTGAAGCCGTACCAGCAGTCATTTCAGCAGTGGTCCTGGCTTTCGCTGCTTTGCTCGATCCTGTAAAAGAAAAATAACGGAGTATTGATGTAGACCATTATTTACTATCAATATTTATGTTTCTGTCAGTTTGTCTTTATGTTCTGAGATCTTAATTTTATCCATATCTCTTCGTCAAAGGTCGTATTACCCTTGTCTTTTTATAAGTAGTATCATTTGTTGTTGATGTCTTTTGTCCGCTATGTTAATGGATTTCTATAAGCTGTCCTCACATTGGTTCAATATTGTATCCTTGTATTCAAATTCTAAATCCTAAATAGTTTAGACTCTAGTTAGGTGTTTAATTGTTTCAAGTCTTTTTGTTCTTTGCAGTTTAGTTTATTTTATAATTATATGTTCTTAAATTTCTGGCGATTAATAATAATTTATTATCCTTTAGTTTATCAATTTTACTTCTTATGAAGATCTTCTTCTGCAGCAGGACCTGTGTTGTAAGACTTATTATTGCCCTTTTACATCTTCTTCTTTGCCTTATTGATACTAAATAATGCTCTATCTACATCAATACTCGTGTCAATACTCACTTTCAAACTCCCAGAGGTTATTAGCACGATCAAGTTTAGTTTTCCCAAGCTGATACATTTTGAAGCCGTACCAGCAGTCATTTCAGCAGTGGTCCTGGCTTCTTCGCTGCTTTGCTCGATCCTGTAAAAGAAAAAGTACACGGAGTATTGATGTAGACCATTATTTACTATCAATATTTATGTTTCTGTCAGTTTGTCTTTATGTTCTGAGATCTTAATTTTATCCATATCTCTTCGTCAAAGGTCCCGTATTACCCTTGTCTTTTTTATAAGTAGTATCATTTGTTGTTGATGTCTTTTGTCCTGCTATGTTAATGGATTTCTATAAGCTGTCCTCACATTGGTTCAATATTGTATCCTTGTATTCAAATTCTAAATCCTAAATAGTTTAGACTCTAGTTAGGTGTTTAATTGTTTCAAGTCTTTTGTTCTTTGCAGTTTAGTTTATTTTATAATTATATGTTCTTAAATTTCTGGCGATTAATAATAATTTATTATCCTTTAGTTTATCAATTTTACTTCTTATGAAGATCTTCTTCCTGCAGCAGGACCTGTGTTGTAAGACTTATTATTGCCCTTTCATCTTCTTCTTTGCCTTATTGATACTAAATAATGCTCTATCTACATCAATACTCGTGTCAATACTCACTTTCAAACTCCCAGAGGTTATTAGCACGATCAAGTTTAGTTTTCCCAAGCTGATACATTTTGAAGCCGTACCAGCAGTCATTTCAGCAGTGGTCCTGGCTTCTCGCTGCTTTGCTCGATCCTGTAAAGAAAAATACACGGGTATTGATGTAGACCATTATTTACTATCAATATTTATGTTTCTGTCAGTTTGTCTTTATGTTCTGAGATCTTAATTTTATCCATATCTCTTCGTCACAAGGTCCCGTATTACCCTTGTCTTTTTTTATGTAGTATCATTTGTTGTTGATGTCTTTTGTCCGCTATGTTAATGGATTTCTATAAGCTGTCCTCACATTGGTTCAATATTGTATCCTTGTATTCAAATTCTAAATCCTAAATAGTTTAGACTGTAGTTAGGTGTTTAATTGTTTCAAGTCTTTTGTTCTTTGCAGTTTAGTTTATTTTATAATTATATGTTCTTAAATTTCTGGCGATTAATAATAATTTATTATCCTTTAGTTTATCAATTTTACTTCTTATGAAGATCTTCTTCCTGCAGCAGGACCTGTGTTGTAAGACTTATTATTGTTTTACATCTTCTTCTTTGCCTTATTGATACTAAATAATGCTCTATCTACATCAATACTCGTGTCAATACTCACTTTCAAACTCCCAGAGGTTATTAGCACGATCAAGTTTAGTTTTCCCAAGCTGATTCATTTTGAAGCCGTACCAGCAGTCATTTCAGCAGTGGTCCTGGGTTTCGCTGCTTTGCTCGATCCTGTAAAAGAAAAATACACGGAGTATTGATGTAGACCATTATTTACTATCAATATTTATGTTTCTGTCAGTTTGTCTTTTTGTTCTGAGATCTTAATTTTATCCATATCTCTTCGTCAAAAGGTCCCGTATTACCCTTGTCTTTTTATAAGTAGTATCATTTGTTGTTGATGTCTTTTGTCCGCTATGTTAATGGATTTCTATAAGCTGTCCTCACATTGGTTCAATATTGTATCCTTGTATTCAAATTCTAAATCCTAAATAGTTTAGACTCTAGTTAGGTGTTTAATTGTTTCAAGTCTTTTGTTCTTTGCAGTTTAGTTTATTTTATAATTATATGTTCTTAAATTTCTGGCGATTAATAATAATTTATTATCCTTTAGTTTATCAATTTTACTTCTTATGAAGATCTTCTTCCTGCAGCAGGACCTGTGTTGTAAGACTTATTATTGCCCTTTCATCTTCTTCTTTGCCTTATTGATACTAAATAATGCTCTATCTACATCAATACTCGTGTCAATACTCACTTTCAAACTCCCAGAGGTTATTAGCACGATCAAGTTTAGTTTTCCCAAGCTGATACATTTTGAAGCCGTACCAGCAGTCATTTCAGCAGTGGTCCTGGCTTTCGCTGCTTTGCTCGATCCTGTAAAAGAAAAGTAAACGGAGTATTGATGTAGACCATTATTTACTATCAATATTTATGTTTCTGTCAGTTTGTCTTTATGTTCTGAGATCTTAATTTTATCCATATCTCTTCGTCAAAGGTCCCGTATTACCCTTGTCTTTTTATAAGTAGTATCATTTGTTGTTGATGTCTTTTGTCCGCTATGTTAATGGATTTCTATAAGCTGTCCTCACATTGGTTCAATATTGTATCCTTGTATTCAAATTCTAAATCCTAAATAGTTTAGACTGTAGTTAGGTGTTTAATTGTTTCAAGTCTTTTGTTCTTTGCAGTTTAGTTTATTTTATAATTATATGTTCTTAAATTTCTGGCGATTAATAATAATTTATTATCCTTTAGTTTATCAATTTTACTTCTTATGAAGATCTTCTTCCTGCAGCAGGACCTGTGTTGTAAGACTTATTATTGCCCTTTCATCTTCTTCTTTGCCTTATTGATACTAAATAATGCTCTATCTACATCAATACTCGTGTCAATACTCACTTTCAAACTCCCAGAGGTTATTAGCACGATCAAGTTTAGTTTTCCCAAGCTGATACATTTTGAAGCCGTACCAGCAGTCATTTCAGCAGTGGTCCTGGCTTCTCGCTGCTTTGCTCGATCCTGTAAAAGAAAAATACACGGAGTATTGATGTAGACCATTATTTACTATCAATATTTATGTTTCTGTCAGTTTGTCTTTATGTTCTGAGATCTTAATTTTATCCATATCTCTTCGTCAACAGGTCCCTATGATTAGCCTTGTGTTTTTTATAAGTAGTATCATTTGTTGTTGATGTCTTTTGTCCTGCTATGTTAATGGATTTCTATAAGCTGTCCTCACATTGGTTCAATATTGTATCCTTGTATTCAAATTCTAAATCCTAAATAGTTTAGACTGTAGTTAGGTGTTTAATTGTTTCAAGTCTTTTTGTTCTTTGCAGTTTAGTTTATTTTATAATTATATGTTCTTAAATTTCTGGCGATTAATAATAATTTATTATCCTTTAGTTTATCAATTTTACTTCTTATGAAGATCTTCTTCCTGCAGCAGGACCTGTGTTGTAAGACTTATTATTGCCCTTCATCTTCTTCTTTGCCTTATTGATACTAAATAATGCTCTATCTACATCAATACTCGTGTCAATACTCACTTTCAAACTCCCAGAGGTTATTAGCACGATCAAGTTTAGTTTTCCCAAGCTGATACATTTTGAAGCCGTACCAGCAGTCATTTCAGCAGTGGTCCTGGCTTCTCGCTGCTTTGCTCGATCCTGTAAAAGAAAAATACACGGAGTATTGATGTAGACCATTATTTACTATCAATATTTATGTTTCTGTCAGTTTGTCTTTATGTTCTGAGATCTTAATTTTATCCATATCTCTTCGTCAAAGGTCCCGTATTACCCTTGTCTTTTTATAAGTAGTATCATTTGTTGTTGATGTCTTTTGTCCGCTATGTTAATGGATTTCTATAAGCTGTCCTCACATTGGTTCAATATTGTATCCTTGTATTCAAATTCTAAATCCTAAATAGTTTAGACTCTAGTTAGGTGTTTAATTGTTTCAAGTCTTTTTGTTCTTTGCAGTTTAGTTTATTTTATAATTATATGTTCTTAAATTTCTGGCGATTAATAATAATTTATTATCCTTTAGTTTATCAATTTTACTTCTTATGAAGATCTTCTTCCTGCAGCAGGACCTGTGTTGTAAGACTTATTATTGCCCTTTTACATCTTCTTCTTTGCCTTATTGATACTAAATAATGCTCTATCTACATCAATACTCGTGTCAATACTCACTTTCAAACTCCCAGAGGTTATTAGCACGATCAAGTTTAGTTTTCCCAAGCTGATACATTTTGAAGCCGTACCAGCAGTCATTTCAGCAGTGGTCCTGGCTTTCGCTGCTTTGCTCGATCCTGTAAAAGAAAAAGTAAACGGAGTATTGATGTAGACCATTATTTACTATCAATATTTATGTTTCTGTCAGTTTGTCTTTATGTTCTGAGATCTTAATTTTATCCATATCTCTTCGTCAGCAGGTCCCTATGATTAGCCTTGTGTTTTTTATAAGTAGTATCATTTGTTGTTGATGTCTTTTGTCCTGCTATGTTAATGGATTTCTATAAGCTGTCCTCACATTGGTTCAATGTTGTATCCTTGTATTCAAATTCTAAATCCTAAATAGTTTAGACTGTAGTTAGGTGTTTAATTGTTTCAAGTTTGGTTTGTTCTTTGCAGTTTAGTTTATTTTATAATTATATGTTCTTAAATTTCTGGCGATTAATAATAATTTATTATCCTTTAGTTTATCAATTTTACTTCTTATGAAGATCTTCTTCCTGCAGCAGGACCTGTGTTGTAAGACTTATTATTGCCCTTTTACATCTTCTTCTTTGCCTTATTGATACTAAATAATGCTCTATCTACATCAATACTCGTGTCAATACTCACTTTCAAACTCCCAGAGGTTATTAGCACGATCAAGTTTAGTTTTCCCAAGCTGATACATTTTGAAGCCGTACCAGCAGTCATTTCAGCAGTGGTCCTGGCTTCTCGCTGCTTTGCTCGACCCTGTAAAAGAAAAAAATACAGGTATTGATGTAGACCATTATTTACTATCAATATTTATGTTTCTGTCAGTTTGTCTTTATGTTCTGAGATCTTAATTTTATCCATATCTCTTCGTCAAAGGTCCCGTATTACCCTTGTCTTTTTATAAGTAGTATCATTTGTTGTTGATGTCTTTTGTCCGCTATGTTAATGGATTTCTATAAGCTGTCCTCACATTGGTTCAATATTGTATCCTTGTATTCAAATTCTAAATCCTAAATAGTTTAGACTCTAGTTAGGTGTTTAATTGTTTCAAGTCTTTTTGTTCTTTGCAGTTTAGTTTATTTTATAATTATATGTTCTTAAATTTCTGGCGATTAATAATAATTTATTATCCTTTAGTTTATCAATTTTACTTCTTGAAGATCTTCTTCCTGCAGCAGGACCTGTGTTGTAAGACTTATTATTGCCCTTTTACATCTTCTTCTTTGCCTTATTGATACTAAATAATGCTCTATCTACATCAATACTCGTGTCAATACTCACTTTCAAACTCCCAGAGGTTATTAGCACGATCAAGTTTAGTTTTCCCAAGCTGATACATTTTGAAGCCGTACCAGCAGTCATTTCAGCAGTGGTCCTGGCTTCTCGCTGCTTTGCTCGATCCTGTAAAAGAAAAAGTACACGGAGTATTGATGTAGACCATTATTTACTATCAATATTATGTTTCTGTCAGTTTGTCTTTATGTTCTGAGATCTTAATTTATCCATATCTCTTCGTCACAAGGTCCCGTATTACCTTGTCTTTTATAAGTAGTATCATTTTGTTGTTGATGTCTTTTGTCCGCTATGTTAATGGATTTCTATAAGCTGTCCTCACATTGGTTCAATGTTGTATCCTTGTATTCAAATTCTAAATCCTAAATAGTTTAGACTGTAGTTAGGTGTTTAATTGTTTCAAGTTTTTTTTCTTTGCAGTTTAGTTTATTTTATAATTATATGTTCTTAAATTTCTGGCGATTAATAATAATTTACTTTAGTTTATCAATTTTACTTCTTATGAAGATCTTCTTCCTGCACCAGGACCTGTTTTGTAAGACTTAGTGTTGCCCTTTTCCATTTTCTCCTTTGCCTTATTGATACTAAATAATGCTCTATCTACATCAATACTCGTGTCAATACTCACTTTCAAACTCCCAGAGGTTATTAGCACGATCAAGTTTAGTTTTCCCACGCTGATACATTTTGAAGCCATACCAGCAGTCATTTCAGCAGTGGTCCTAGCTTCAAGCTGCTGAATCCTGTTTAAGAAAATGTACACGGTGTATTGATGTGGAACATTATTAACTATTAATATTTATGTTTCTGTCAGTTTGTCGTTAAGTTCTGAGATCGGAATTTCATCCATATCTCTTCTTCACTAGGTCTCGTGTTACCCTTGTCTTTTTATCAGTAGTATCATTTGTCGTTATAGTCTTTATCTCTGCTATGTTACACAAGTTAAACATTAAATTTGATTCCAATAAGCTGTCCTAACATTGGTTCAATGTTGTATCCTTGTATTCAAATTCTAAATAGTGTAGACTGTAGCTATGTGTTTAATAGTTTCAAGTTTACTTTGATCTTTGTGTTGAGTTTATTTTATATATATGTTGTTAAATTTCTGGTAATTAATAATAATATATTTTAATAATAATATATATTTTATCATGTTTACTTCTTTTATGACTGGGACTTGTGGCACGGTCCTGTAATCCAGCTTCATAGAGGTTAGGTTTTGAGGATTATACAGGTCTCAAGCGGCTCAGATAGTCTCAGTGATCATCTGATGATACCCGCATCATCTCCTACCATCGTTTAGACATATCAGACCATCACCTAGGTGGTTCGGAAGTCACGTTAAGCCGTTGGTCCTTGTATTTCCATTGGTCATTGGGCTATTAATTAATGACCCATTCTAAGGAAGGGTCGGCCTTAGTTTGCAACAAGACTATACCTCAGCTCATTACTACCACTCATCACACTCATACCTCACCACATAATTGCCTTAAAATTCCCTCATGAGAGTGGTCGGCATCTCAAATAGTGATTTAGTGATTTAATGATCTTCTTCCTGCAGCAGGATTTGTTGTAAGACTTAGTAATACCCTTTTCTATCTTTTCTTTTGCCTTATTGATACTAAATAATGCTCTATCTACATCAATACTCGTATCAATACTCACTTTCAAACTCCAAGAAGTTATCAGCACAATCCAGTTTCGTTTTCCCACGCTGATACATTTTGAAGCCATACCAGCTGTCATTTCAGTAGTGGTCCTAGCTTTAACCTGCTACGCTCAATCCTGTAAAATAAAAAGTACAATAAAAATAAAAAAAAGTAAATAAAAGAGTTGAATTTTTCAAACGTGAAGTTATTTAATTTTAACCAACTTGTTTTCATTAATAAATGGCTTTTTAACAAATACTAAAGCCACCTTTAGTTCGGATTCAAAAGTTTAAAATTTTCTTTTCATACGGCTATTCAACAAGTTATTGATCTACAAAACTATCTATAAAATAACAGTACTTACCCTTTTGAACAATGCTTTGAGAAAATGTAGTAAACTTTCTTTCTCAGCCAAAGTCTACTAGAACCCAGTGGACTTTACATTGAAACCGTATCACATCTAATGAGTTAGCAGTGCACAACTGAAATTGAGAAACTCTTGTGAATGTCCTGGTGTTATATTTTGTGAAAAGCTCCACCATTTCGACAACAGAATCTTTTAGAAAAGTAAAAAACCACTATGTTTTAGTCAAACCCAAATCAGTTTGTGATTAATACAAGCACTAATCACTACAGGGGAGATTACTACTGAGTACAAGTGTAGTCTTTAAGTAAGTCTTTACAACACGCTAAGAGCTTCAGTTTCCCTTCAGTTCTTTTTCTTGGTCTGCTGGAATGACCAAAGTAATTAATTTACAAAATGAGAATAATTTTGGTTGCTAAGCTATGATGGGTATTTTATGAGGCCTGACTTTCTTTGACTAGGGGGCATGATGACCTTTTAATAAAGCAAAACTTAATGGCATAACCGGGACACAGCTTTCTTTTAATCGAATTTTCCTTTCAAAAATGAGATTTTCATGCCGTCATGGTAAGACCCAGACCCAGGACCGTTAAATAGAACGTCCTTTCAAGCGACCTGTTATCTGTCGTCCTGTCAAAATTTTAAAACATATACAAAATGAAACACAGATGGTGTACTGTCCCAACTAAATTAAGCATATGGTTTTAAATCACTCTTTTTATAACCTAGATGAGCATTTAAGTATATCAATGTTAATTATTTCTAATACATCCTGCGTATTCTTAGGATTGTTGTACGTCTAACATTTTAGCTATGAGTGTAAATTATTAACTTTATAATTTTTTATAATCGATTTGACTATACTTTTGACTGTGAATTTTTAATGCTAGTATGTAATATGGTAAAATGACTATATTTATTTAAACATGGAAGATTGGGAGTCAGGGCATTTTGCCAGAGAATAGTTTTAGCCAACGTTACTTTTCTGAAAAGTTGATTCACAATAAGTTAGGTGAAAAATAACCATTGTATACTGTTAGGAATAATAGTCCATATACCTATAAGGTTTGTTTTCCTTTAAAGATTCACACAAAGACAACTTTATTGTTGACAAACGAATGCTGTGCTTTCAAAGAATCTACGCCCTTTGAAACTGCTCTTTAGGAAACAAGTCACAGGAGTAATATACCAAAGAACCTAACACCCGTGGTAAACCCAGTAGTATAAAGTCTAGGAGCCTCCCTTTTAGCGCAGGATCATATATTATGTGTTAAAAAAATACATCAAAAATGTATTTGATCTGAACAACAACTTAGAGTTTAAAATACAACCACATTTAAGATACCTTAAAAAATTCAATTAATCAATATTATGTTCTTACAATCTTAGCGTACACAGTTTTCAGGAAAACTGCCCCCAGAAAGTTTCAAGGCATCACAATTTTGTCCGGGCTCCTCAGTACAGTAACAGTAACAGTCACCAGTGGCGTAAGCAAAAGTGTAGCGGGGTTTTTGGGCCATGACCTCCTTTCCCACGACTTTTGAATAAGGTCATAAAAATGGTTATTTTGTTATAAAATAAATTTTATTTCAGACATTGTCTAATACGTAAGTTGTGTACCGTAAATCAAATAATGCCATACGCAATGCACATTAAAAACTAATAACACCTCGTAATACAAGCGGTCGTTGTCTACAAGATTTGTCTATGCACAAAATATAATAGCGAAAGTAACTGAAGGTAACACGGTGGCTTAATGTAAAAAATCAATGATTTGGTATATGATGGTTGTTGGTTAAGTTGCTTTTATAGTGATGAGTTTCTAAGTGTTCTTTTAGAGTATAAAGATTACAGTGATAAAAAATGTGTAAGAATAACAGATATAAAATTAATCTGACGTTGTGTGGATATTTAAAGTTATCTAAGTGAGTAACACTATAATAAATCTGAAACCGTATTAAATCAGCAAAGAGTACACCTAGCTGTGAAATGTTATTGCAACATGTTACTTCTAAGCCAAATTTCAGGTACTAGCCTACTTCATTAGGTTCTTTCGTAGTGTATATACAACGTTTGACCACAACAATTCGAGAAATCGAATTAAATATTTTGGTTTTACATTAAAAGATTCCTCCTAAAGCCTATATATTTCACATCAACATGAATGCGAGATTCCTATCCACCCAGGCCTTGCGGTATTAGTCTTTGATAGGGCCTTATGATCCTAGACCCCACGTTTCATACACCCTGGTTACACTATTGCCACTAACCTGTGTCATTGCCTCATACATCATATACAGCTTCCGGTCAACATTATCCTCGATTTGTTAGACTCAGGATCCCAGAGTGTTGACTAGCCTCTTCCATCTACTTCTGTTCTAGTCAACTCTCCTTCCGTTCCCTCTTCAGTCCTCTTCCACTCAAACAAGCCCACTGACATCTACCAAACATTCCAATGATTAAGACACGATTGTTATTGTATTTATGTTGTAAACTAATTGTTGTCCATCATCAATAAAATAAACTAATCAAATCTAAACTAAAACTGTGGCTAGAGTTCAAAGTGTGTGATTTCCCAATAATTTCATGAATAAATTGTTAAATATTAAAGGAACTGTTTCAATTGTATATAAAACGATAAACTATACCTCGTAATGTGATGTGACCAAGCTTCTCTTGATTTCAAACCTCCAGATATATTTTTGCTGGACCATTCAACATTTTTTCAAATGAAACTTGTACATTTTGTTGCTAGGTTATAATTCAAATAGACAGATTTATAAGAAATTACTGTAATATTTCTTCAATTTGTCATCGACATCATAAAACCTCAGCTGATATTGCAAACTTTAACAATAGAAAGCAGCTTTTAACAATAATGTTAAATGAATATGATTTTAAATATGTTGTAAATATAACTGAATAAAATAAACCAAATTATGAAGTCGTATGGACAAATATTATTTTGTCATTTATATATTGTTGTTTTTTACTTTGGTTTTGGGAAGCTTTTGCAAACTAAGAGCGTGGTAGGCAAATTGTTTGTCTTTTGGTTCCAATTCAAACTATACTTTGAATTCTAACAAATTATTGGGGCTTTTGTGGCGTCTCCAAATCCATACTACACACAAACATATGTAAAATACTAAAACTAGACGTATAAATAGTCATCTTATCTGATAGCCAGGCAGCCCTTGAGGACACCTCTAAGCTGATTTGGGAGTGTTTTCAGGCCCTCTTTGCTCTTTCTAGAATAAGCAACGTCATCTAGAATGTATTCAAGGGCATTGGGAGAGTTTCTTATGTAACAAGAGTGTAGACAGTGTGATTTTCCGCATTCAAGTAGCCATAACTGGCATCGGTATTAGCATTGCTAGACCGAAGGTAACAGTCCTTGGGAGATATTATATAACTTTGAGGGAGAAATTCAAAGATGGACTAGACTCATAGGAAGCTTTAAGCTGACCTCCTTTTAAGAGGACCCAGCAGGGTGACTTCAATGGTAACCTCAATTGGAAACGCACTGATATCAAGCAAATAAGTATTTGCTAATTTTACTTTTTAGTTTCATTTTAAACATTAAATTTTACTGAACATGGGCACTTAAAATGGAGGTTATCAATGGTTATTTTGCATTTATAGACTATGTGAGAAGTCAGCAGAAATTAAGCACATCCTATTAGAATATTTTTCTCTAGAGATCACCAGACGGGGTCTACTCGAGAGGCGTAATTAGGTGACCTTCACTTGTCTGAGCTGGTGGGAGTCATTTTGAAGCTTTGTGGTTCCACGGAGATGGGGCTCCCAAGGGAAGATAACCGGGGTAGTACAATAAAGCCTTTGGTTGACGCATAATTAATACATTACCAGCCCTTCTTCAATCTAATCTATTACTTACATTGGAAGAAACAACACAACTGAAACGTAATCTTGCTGACATTACAAAAGTATGGATAGCGGTTAGGTTACATTCAAATCAACCTCCCATTAAAATGGATACATGGTTCTTGTCTACCACCCTCTTGAGTAAAACTCTGCATTCTGGTCACATGTAGTTACGGTAATATTTAATAGTATCTATACTTTAGGAATGGGTTTCAAGCAGCTTTTTTGTACATTAAAATGTTTTTGAGTTTTATCGATGGCTAACTTGGATTGTAGACACATTTATCTTTATTGTACCAGCCACGCTCACTACTTCTTTTCTTTTGTTCAGATAACGTTTGAAGCTGTAACATGCACTTCTTCTTATCCTTCTTAAGTCCTCCACTTAAGGCTTTGATTATTCTATTACACACTTGGATAATAACCAATGTAAGTAATCCTACATGAGCAAAGCATCAGTGTAAATAGTAGATGGAACTTAGAATTATTCTTTTATAACCATACGGTATAAGATTAATTTACAACACGTACAAATATTAACCTATCTTCACTATGTTTTGGAAAGTTGTTTGTAAATAACAAATTTTAAACCATATGATCTTTTATTGCACAGCTAAAACATTGAAAGTAAACATTTTGTAAGACAATTTATTATAATATTATGTAATTTATGTTCAAGATTAACTGTACATCAAATAATGGACATAAAATACTAATAATATATTTCGTAATAATATAAGCAGTCGTAGTAAACAAGAATTATCCATACACAATTTGGAATAGTGAAGGTAACTAGAAGGTTACACGGTTGCTAAATGTGGAAGGTTGTTCCGATTATAGTGATAAGGTTCCCAAGTGTTGGTGACGGTCAATAACGACACATTCTAATAATGACACAGTTGAATAACGACACATTCCGATTTGGACACATTAATAAGGCAGCATAACCAACGTACGCAAGATACAAGAACTATTCATAAAAACTTCCCACAACAACAGCAAGAGGGAGCAGTTTTGTACTTAGCTTGGGATAACCCAAGAGGGATAAACTAAATACCCCCACAGACCAGATATCACCTATTCAGAGCGGATCTATGACGGATTGGTATCGCGTGCTAGTCCAGACATCATCTCTTTTCTGGCGCGGGTTCGATCCCCGCAGTCTCCTCTGTCAATTTGGCTTTTGTTATTAAGTGGTAGCTCTGGGTAAAGGTGTATTTATAACTTGTACTACTGTAGGTTGTTGGTAGTAAACCCTGACGTGTGAGGCCGACGAATATCCTCAAAATGTTTGTCAGTGCACGCGACCCGCTGAGAGAACACAAGAACGCAATTTCAAAAGGTGCAGATAATCACTTTTGCATCTTTACTAAAATAACTATTTCCCTTTAAAACTAACTTTTAACATTTTAATTCCACAGGTTGGCTAAGCTGCCTTAACTATATGTGTTCAAATCGGAATGTGTCGTTATTGAGCGTCACCCCTAAGTGTTGTTTTAGGGTATTAGGTATATAGTGCTAAAACTGTATACAACAAAAACATCTAAGGATCTAACAGGCTATGGATATTTAAAGTCTAGCTGATGAGTGACGAAATAATCAATTTTTAAAACGGTATTAAATCAGTACAGAGTACACCTAGCTGTAACATGTTATTGCAGCAAGTAAAGAAAATAAACAAACATTCTGAACACGTTATTTCCTAGCCAAATGTCAGAGTAGGTTTTTTCACAGTGTCTTCAAACGTGTGATCACAACATACGCAAAATATAATTAAACATTTTGGTTTTACATTAAAAAATTACCCTTAATGCCATTAAATGCCTCTTTATTTCACATCGAAAATGGGAAACTCCTATCCCCCCAGGTCTTGCGGTATCAGGCTCTGATAGGTCCAAATGATTCTAGACCCCCCAATTCTTAAACCCTGGTTACGCTATTGCCACTAACCTGTGTCCTTGCCTCACACAACAGAGAAAGCTTCTGGCTCCAACATCATCCTCGGTTTGTTAGCCTCCAGGTTCCCAGAGTGTTGAATAAACTCTTCCATCCACTTCTGTTTTCTAGTCAACTCTCCTTCTGTACCTTCTTCAGTTCAGCACCAATAAACAAGCCCTCCTGTGTCATCTACCGAAAATTCCATTGATTAGGACACGATTTTAAATCATATTTAAGTTATAAACCAATTGTTGTCCATCAGCAATAAATTAAACTAATCAAAGCTAAGGTAAACTGTGGTTAAAGTTCATAATGTGTGTTTTTCCATTAATTTCATGATTTAATCGTTAAATATTGAAGTAGTGTTTAACTTGACTAAAAACGATAAATTGTACCTTTATGTGTTTGTGACCAAGGTTTTCTTGATTGCAAACCTCTAGATGTATTTTTGCTCAACTATCAACATTATTTTAAAATGAATTCTTGAATCTTGACATTCATTGAATCTTGACATTCTGTTGCTAGGCTATAATTAAAATA
Source organism: Matsumurasca onukii (assembly GCA_018831715.1). Classification (NCBI taxonomy): domain Eukaryota; kingdom Metazoa; phylum Arthropoda; class Insecta; order Hemiptera; family Cicadellidae; genus Matsumurasca; species Matsumurasca onukii. Next base: position 6,504,818 of record CM032058.1, on the reverse strand, counting down.
GATAGGTTTATATGGAAATACTCAATTATATTTCTTTACTTTGTCATCGACATCATAAAACCTCAGCTGCTGTTTATTTTTCAAACTCTAAAACATCTTATTGCTCTGGACCTGATTAAAATTCGGATACTCACAAGCTTTATCATGGATACTAGCAGACTTCCTATAACAAGTGTGTAATTTACTTTAGAAGTATGTTTGGAGGAGCATTTATTCCCAAGTGTGTGCTATACACCTGTATTTTACATCTAATTTCAATAAAACTTAATAAAATGGAAATAAATAAAAATTTCAACGTTTTGGCAAAGTGGGGATAGTTTTAGAGGGGTGGTGATTGATAGCTCACAATCTACTTGACGTTAGGAAACTCAAATCTGCTCAGTACGTGGTAGACAAGCACAGGGTTTTCGATCTAGATTGAGTTCCTTCAACTTATTGTAGCTTGCATGGCATCTTCAATCCGTTACATCGGGAGTGTTAGGAAATTTATGCAATTTTTGTATGAACTTACGTCAAATACTTGACTTTATTTATCTTATCCGATAGCCAGACAGCCCTTGAGGCTCAATAGTCACCTCTAAGCTGATTTGGGAGTGTGTGCAGGCCCTCTTTGACCTCTCTTGAATAACCAATGCCATCTAGAATGGATTTCAGGACATTGGGAGCTACAGAAAATGAAGGTTTGCAATGGTTATTCTTTATTTATAAACTTTGTGAGCAGTCATTAGAAATTGTAAGGCACATTCTATTTCACTGTTTCTGTCTGGAGATCAGTAGACGGGGTATACTAGAGGGGCGTAATTAAAGTTCACGTCTTGTCTGAGCTTGGGTAGTCTTGAAGCTTTGTGGTTCAACGGAGATGGGTCTACAAGGCATATCCGAGGTAGTACAATAAATACGTTGGCTGAAGTACAATTGGTGGTACATTAACAGCTTTACCTTTCTTCTGTAATCTATCATTTACTTTGAAAGGAACAACACAACTGAAACGTATGCTTTGAATCTTTAAAAAGTGGCTAGCAGTTACGTTACATTCAAATCAACCTCCAATCAAAACATAGATGGTTTTGTACACTTAACTCTGCAGCCTGGTCACATATATTAATAGTTACGGTAAGAATTTCATTCAAAATCTTTATACTTAGGGGAGGGTTTCAAAAATTTTCTTGTAAATTAGAGTTGAAATCATTGATTGTTTCATTAGTGGAAAAAATGGGTTATTGGCAGATTTATGCTTTATTGCTTTACTACATTCACCCCTTTTTTTCAGAATAACGTTAAGAAATGTAATATGCACTTATTCTTCTTTCTTCCTTAGTTCCCCACCGAAGGCCTTGACTGTTCCTTTACACATTGAGATAATAACAAATGTAAGTAATCCAACATGAGCAGAGCATCTCCGGCATTCAGTCTAAATAGCTGTAACTTTGAATTCTGTTTATAACTATATAGTTCAATAAGATTAATTTATAACAAACAAAAATACTAACCATTCTTTACTATGTTTTGGATATTTGTTTGTAAAAAACAATTTATTTCAAACCATATGGTATTTTATTTCAAGCAAAAACATTAAAAGTAAACATTTTGAAGAGTAGTTTAAACATTATGTGTACCAAATGAACCTTAAAACCAAGATAAACTATTAGTTATTATTAGTATGTTGTTAAAATGTGGATTTTTATATTTTTGCAATGTATTAGTAGGGTTTATTCTGCATTTTACATAGCATAAATTTGTATTACGACTTTAGTCCACCGCTTTTGTCAATCGTAATCAAGTCTTGCTCTTACCATGAACTATTTCTAATATGCCTATTATTAAAAAGTACGTATATCTATAGTCAGCATAAAAATGTTTTATTACTATGTAGTTTAGCTTGCGTGAAAACATTTAATCAAACAATAATTCAATAAAATTTTTTTAACTTTTAATTAAAATAAAAGAGTTATAATTGAAGACACATCCAAGTTTAAACATGTATCAAAACTATCGTGCGAATTTTAATGAAGGGATGCTTTCCTTGCCAGCTTGAACTAACAAGTTTCTGATGAGAATAACATAGCTTTGGGTTCTAAATATGTATAAACATGCTTACCCTCTGTAATTAGCTGATTGTAAGACTATCCTTGACATGAAGATTGACATTAATAATACTTTATACAATGCTGCAGATGCAAAGGTCAACTCACATATATAACTTCTTCATTACATACAAATTCTTATTTAATATTATAGACGTATTCATTACCTTGGTAAGACTTGCTAGCTAAGGCGCTCTTTTTTGAGGCACAGCATCCATAAGCGGCTATCCTCTTTACATGCGATATTCTAGATAGCTTAGATTCCTGGAAGTTTCACCGTGAAATCTACCCTCATCCTCAGAGCTCCGGGCAAGCTAGCTGTTGAAAACAGGTGAAACGACATCTGCAAAACATTTCACTTGTTAAGAAACACTGGGAAACTTTTTTGAATCAAGATTATTTCTTTCTTGGTCTACATAACCGTTGTTTTATTATGAAGGAGGCATTTTCCTACTAATTTAACTAAATAATTTAATTTTCTTGAGAGCATTATTCATAAAGATATATGACTATGCGAAATAATAGTTTAAGCGAAGCTACTAAGAAAGCTGGAAAGAAAAGTGTATCTTTCTACGTACCTATTATTATTATTTTTTTTTTCAAAACGTTAGCACAAACACGGCCAGAAGTAAATGACGAATGGATATTGATGAAACAGTGTATGACTTACACTTTCTTTTTATAAGTATCTTGAACGATCTGTAACATTATTCTTAAACAGAATTTTCAATTTGAATATCTTTTGGTAAGTTGTTGCTAAGTTACAAAATTCAATTCTTCTGCATATTGTAACCATATGGAACCTGAACACTATAGGACAGCTGGAATGTAAATTATTGTCTTCACATCTAAATGTATCTTGGTGTTTATAAACAGAAAACAGTTTTTAAGAAAAAGGCAAAACCAAGAAGTCAAAGTACAAAGCTTACCGCCTAACTTGAGAAAGCAATTAAAGTTTGAATAAAATAAAACTTTTAATTTGGCCAAAGAATAAATAATGCAATATAAAATACCATTACCCCGCCAGGAAAGATTCAGTGATGGCTCTTATAGTTAAATTTATGAACATGTTGAAAAAATAATACGATCAGTTCATAATTCTTAAAGTTTTGAATGAAAGGTGTCAAACCTATTTATGCGCATTTTATAAACGCGAATTCCCAAAACTACTAAGGGTTAAAAAGGTAAAGTTTGTTTTGTTTTAGGAGGAGAAGTTAGGACTGCAAAGTCCTTTCTACCACTCAACCTCATTCTTTTCCTAGCGTCACAGTATAATCAACTTGCACTCAAATTGTGAGTGGTGACTTTAAGTGAGTATTGAACCCACGCCACCGGAATGGTCAACTTTAAGTCCCGCGCGCAAAATCTCCACAGATCAGGAAGGTCAAGGGCCGTGGTTAGGGACTAAGTAAAGAGTAAAGAAAGTTGAAAGGTAACTTCAAGATATGTAATATAACTAGCAGTAAAAGAATACGTAAGTCTGAGGTCAAATGCCGAAGCGATACAGTGAGCGTAGTGAACATCCTCGTAGCGCTTGTGGTGATAGAACATACAACCGAATGCCAAAGGGAAGCTTGTAGCGGAGTGAACTAGAGTAATATATGGCAAAGGAAATTACTTGGATTACTAATTCCAGTTACTACAAATCTTGGTTAAAGATATTTCAATTTATAAGTGATTAATATTACTTACTAGGTTAGTTAGGACAGTTAGTTACTCGTCAATAGTTATTTATTTACTACATCATTCAAATTGGAATATTGATTCATTTCCTGTTAACAAAATACCATGAGTAACGCTGCGAAGAACACACTTCAGAATCTTCTCGGGGCTTGATTTAAAAAATAAGGTTTCCTTATGTTGAGTGAAACCACTTAAGAGTACAAGTTATTTATATTAAAGTAGGCTTCAACACAAGATTTAATAAAATAAATGTAAATTATTTTGTGGCGAGCTGCTAAAACTG